>PVKZ01000097.1:679510-1279510 GCA_004027375.1 Macroglossus sobrinus | reverse complement strand
GCTTTTACCTTATGGATGTGTATTAGTAGCAAACTTTATGGTGCTAAGTACATTTCTTTTATATGTCTATTGGGGTCTGATCTAGCTTTTGAAAATCATACTTAATTAAACACTAGTGCTTCATAGAACATGCTTACTCTGGATGAAGTAAGGAAGAGTATGTGATCACATGAGCCAGTACTGGGGATATGGGAAGGGTTAGATATAAGTATTTGTTTATGCTTCATTTTGAGCAAAGAAACCCTGCTATGGCTAATCTAATGCTTTTCTTTCATATCTGACAGTTCTTGCTGCATTTAAAAAAGTAATATTTATCAGCAAATTCACCTCCCCCAAAATCAAAGTGGTCTCTAATCCTAGTTGCTAGGATAAATCCCACAGATATTTGGAAAATATTGTAAATGTACATAGTCAGAAGATTTACAGGATATAGTAATGTAAAATGAAAACTAAAAACATACTCCCATTCAGGTCCTGCACTTAACATTTACCACTTTTGAAACTTTCTTGGTGCATGCATCTACAAAAACATTCTTGTGTCTGAATACATGTATATATAAATACATTTTTATATATAAAGAGGGAAATATGATTTAGAAGTTGTTCAGGAAAGGAAGGATACTACCACAGTATGCTAAATCTGACTTTTTAAATTTAATTCTTATAGAACTTCCTTTAGCCACGAATATAGATTTCTTTAACAATGACTATAGATTTTCAATCAATGTATACTAATTTTATTGTAAGGATGGATAATTTATTTAACTATTCTTTTATTGATGCACATTTAACCTTTTTTTTTTGCTAGTACAAATCATGCTGCCCCAAATCCCCAGGCATATATCTTTTAGCAAGTATTACACAAAATGAATTCCTAGAAGTTGAATTGTTTGGGTACAGAGGGCAGACATATTTCAAATTTTGGCAATTTTGCCAAATTGCACTATGAAAGCTTGTGGGTAGTTTATAATCTTACCAGTCATGTCCAGGAGTGACTCTTCTCCCACACTTTTACCAGAACCAGCTTTTATTAGACCTTTAGTGTCTGGTGAGATATGATAGTAAACTTAGAGGTTTGGGCAAGTGTAACTTGTATGGTAAAATTTTTGCAAAGTAAATTAATAAAAAGGAAGCAATATTCTTTCTTTGACAAAACTATGGATGTGGGTAGGGGTTGTCTAGAGAATTTGAAAGCTGAATAAAAGAGCTTATCTCTGTAGTCATTC
The DNA here is from genome assembly GCA_004027375.1 of Macroglossus sobrinus. Classification (NCBI taxonomy): domain Eukaryota; kingdom Metazoa; phylum Chordata; class Mammalia; order Chiroptera; family Pteropodidae; genus Macroglossus; species Macroglossus sobrinus. Next base: position 1,278,284 of record PVKZ01000097.1, on the reverse strand, counting down.
AAAACTAGTAAATACATGCAAACCTGAAACAGTGTACACAGCTTGTGTTCTTGGGAACATTGAGACAGACTTAAATGTGTCTTTATAAGCCTTAGATTTTTCTTGATATCTGCTATGATTTTTGAACTATTTTCTAGCCAATTCATTTTTATTTATTATTATTAACCTTTTGCTGCAATGGTAGTTGGTTATTACAGCCATTAATATTTGATATATTCCTAATTTTTTCTTGATCAAATGTTTAGCAAAATAAAAATAACTCTTTATACCAATAGCTCTGAAATAAAGAAAAGCTTTACAAAAATTTATTTTAATCCATGGTTTTATTAATTTTAGTATTTCAAATTAGGCATAAAAATCTTTCCTTCAAAACTAGATGGTCTTTAAATTGCTCCATTATCCACATTTAGCTTCAGTGGAGAATCTGGTTTTGGTTGATTAGATAGTCATATGTAGTTATGTATCCCAGAAGGTTTTCTTTGTATTTATTTTTATTATTGTTGTTTTTTATTTGTTTTTATTTAATTATTGGAAAAATAGCAGCAACTACCAATGTGACTACCCTCTACCCTCCAAAGGTTTTCATTAAATCTGAGGAACTAGTGAAGTACTAAATAATTTCTTTTAAGGCCAAATGAGTTTCAGGATCACTTTTATCTGAAAAATGGTGATATCATGACAAGTTTCATTTTGGATTTTTTCTCTACTTGGAGAAGACTGCTTTCATGTAAAGCATTTGCATTTCAATCACTTGGAGGATTGGCTTGGGAGGACAATGTTTTAATCATAGTTAATTTCAGTAGGATCTTTCATTTGCTGTCATCTAGACAGGCATTTTTACTTGGCTGGCTCCTATCTCTTCTTTTATCTGGTCTTTCATTAGGCCTCATTGGCCTGAACTGGCTCTGTTCTCTCTTTTATTTCACATGTGCTCCTGTGACTCCTTCTGTCCATCTTGGTGGTGGGCATTCATTTTGTTCTTGGTAGAGTTCTCCATATGGAGTTGTGGTGCAATGCTCATATCTCCTGATGACAATGCTGAATCTCTTTTACCTATTTAGCTACCCTCAGCCAACCTTCACTTCAGTCCAGTAAACCTTTTATTTAGTAGCAACAGGGTCATTTTGTAGCAGAAATTGCTTTAAAAAATTTTCAGTTCTGAAAGTCAACTCTACTATTAAAATAAAACAAGATAAAGGCCTCAGTTAAATTTCCATATTTTCTGACATCTTTTGCATATGTAAAATTATTAGAACTAGTCTTTGACCAAATAAAATGAACCTAGAAAATAATTCTGTCCTCTCCTGGGAATGATATTTCTTCTAAATATCAGATATCTGCTCCGCCTCAGTTTTATTGAGGCATAATTGATAAATAGGAATTATATATTAAGAGGGCACAACTTGATGTTTTGATATATTGTATACATTGTGAAGTGATCACCACAATCAAGTTAATGAATATATCTATCATCTCCTTCCTTCCTTTCTTCCCTCCTTTTGTGGTGACATCACTTAAGATCTACCCTCTTAGCAAATTTCTAGTATACAATACACTATTGTTAACTACCGTCTCTATATCCAGAACTTATTCATTTTGTATAACTGAAACTTTATAACCTTTGACCAACATCTCACTATTTCCCCCTCCCACAGCCCCTTGCAACCATCAATCTACTCTGCTTGAATGAGTTTGACTATTTTAGATTCTGCATATAAGTGGGCTCATGCAGTATTGCTCTTTTCATGTCCAGCTTATTTCACTTAGCTTAATGTACTCCAGGTTCACACATATAATCACAAATGTCAGGATGTAATTTTTTTCTCATGGCTGAATAATATTCCATTGTGTGTGTGTATATGTATATCACAATTTGTACACATTCATTTGTTGACAGACATTTAGGTTGTTTCCATATCTTGGCTATTGTGAATAGTGCTGCAATGAGTACAAGAGTACAGATATGTCTTTGAGATACCGATTTGATTTCCTTTGGATATACACTCAGAAGTGGAATTGCTGGATCATATGGTAGTTCTAATTTTTTGAGGAACCTCCATACCATTTTCCATAATGGCTGTACATTTACATTCCCACTGACAGTGCACAAGTGTTTTCAAGTGTTTTTTTCCTCAACATCCTTGCGAACACATCTTATCTTTTATCTTTTTGATAGTAGCCAGTTAAACAGTTGTGAGATATTTCATGTGGTTTTGATTTGCATTTCTCAGATGATTAATGATGTTCAACAGCTTTTCATAACCTGTCAGCCATATGTATATCTTCTTGAAAGACATGTCTCTTCAGGTCTTTAATTCATTTTTAAATCGGGTTTTTTTTTACTATTGAGTTGTATGAGTTCCATATGTATTTTGAATATTACCTTTTATCAAATGGTTATTACCTCTTACCTTTTGCAAATATTTCTCTCATTCTATAGATTGTCTTTTGACTTGGTTGACTGCTTCTTTGCTGTGCAGAAGCTTTTTCTTTTGATGCAATTCCACTTAACTACTTTTTTCTTTTGTTACTTATACTTTTAGTATAAAAGTATAAGTAAAATTATACTCAAGAAAAAGTTGCCAAGACAAATGTCAAGAGGCCTTTCTCCTATAATTTCTTCTAGGAGTTTCATAGTTTCATGTCTTATGTTTAAGTTGTTAATCAATTTTAAGTTTATTTTTGTAATATACTGTGAGGTAAGAATCCAATTTCTTTCTCCTCTGTATAGACATCTTTTTTCCCCCTAAATCATTTACTGAGGAGATTATCCTTTCTCCATTGTCTTTTGACATGCTTGTTGAAGATCAGTTGTCCTTAGTTATATAGATTTGTTTCTGAGCTCTCTATTTTGTTTTATCATTCCTTAAGTCTGTCTTTATGTCAATAGCATACTATTTTGATTTCTGTAGCTTTGAAAATCTGGGAATGTGATACCTGCAACATTTTTTTACCTTGCTTAAGGTTGCTTTGACCATAAGGAGTAATTTTTAGAAGATATTTAAAGTCATAAAGGTTTAAATCCTATTATCTGCCCCCAAATAATAACAACACTTAAGATTATATAGCACTTCTACTTATAAAACACTTCCATATGCATAATTTCACTTGTCACTTTCACAAGCACCCGAGACAAGAATCATTGTCCCCATTTTAGGATGAGGAAATGAAGAACTCAGGGTTAAGTGGCTTACCCAAGGTCCATGATCTACTATGTGACATGAGTGGTACTCAGATTCAAGTAAAACTAAATTATTTTATAAAAGAGACTGATTTAAAGCATCTTTTTAAGATTTTAATAAAGTGTTTGGAATGGGGTAAAATTCAGAATCATCTTATGTTGAATTATGATAGATGATAAGTAGGTAATAAAGTTCATGAAGAGATTCCAGTGCAAAATTAAAGTAAATGTTTAATAACTGAAATCTTACCAATAGCACTTAAAAAGGATTATATACCTTGATGATGTGGGATTTATTTCAGAAATGAAAAGATGGTTGAAAATGTATAAATCAATTGATGTGATATACTACTTTACCAAAATGAAAGATAAAACTATATGATCATCTGAATTGATGCAAAAAAAAAAAAGCATTTGATATCTATTCATGATGAGAACTCTCAACAAAATAGGTATAGAAGGAACTTACCTCAACACAATAAAGGCCATATATAAAAAGTTTACAACATCATAATCAATGAACAAAACTGAAAGCTTTTTCTGTATGATCTGGTATAAGGAAAGGATATCCACTCTACCCACTTCCTTTAATGCACTATTAGAAATCCTAGTCAGACAGAGTACTTAGACCAGAAAAAAAATAAAAAGCATTCAAATAAGAAAGAAATAAAATATCTGTTGGCACATCACATGCGTATATATAATATATATATATATATATATATATATATATATATATATATATATATAGACAGCCCTAAAGACTCAACAGCATACAAAAAAACTGTTAGAATTAATAAACAAATTCAGTAAAGTTTCAAAATATAAAATAAATATTCAAAAATTAATGGTGTTTCTATATACTAATAACAAATTACCTGAAAAATAAATTTTTTAAGTTCCCATTTACAATTAGCAACAAAAGAACAAAATATTTATCCAAAGAGGTTAAACACTTGCACATTGAAAATTACATAAATTGATTAAGGAAATTTAAAAAGGCACAGATAAATTGAAAGACATCCCATGTTTACATATCGAAAGAATTAATATTGTTCAAATGTCCATACTATCCAAAATGACCTACAGATTCAATGCCCATCAAAATCTCAATGGCATCTTTTACAGAGGTAGAAAAAAGCAATCCCCAAATTTTTATGTGAAAATACAAATGACTCCTTACTTGCAAAGCAACCTTGAACAAGAAAAAAAAAAAAAAGTCCCAGGTATCACATTCCCTGATTTACAAAGTTGTAGAAATCAAAACAGTATGGTACTGACAGTGTGAGAATGGAGTAGATGGTAATGGGAGCAGCAGCAGAAAGTGAGATCATGTAGGAGGCTGTTAGAGTAATCACACAAGGGGATAATGGCATTTTGAATTTAGCAGCAAAAACAAATGAATTGTCAATTTTGCAAAAGTTTGGGAAGGTAGAATCAACCAGATGAAGAAAAAGAGGAGTTGTAAACAGCATACAGGTTTTTGGGTTGATCAGTTAGTGGGAATTTTGCAGCTTTTTCCTGGGATGGGAAACATAGGAGGTTTCAGTTAGCAGGATTATGCTGCTTTTCACAGGGATAGGAAACACAGAAGGAAAACACATTTGTGGGAGCTGTTATTGGTTCATTTTTGTGCCAGTAGTGTTTGAGACATTTGTGTGTATAAATGTCCTTGAAATTGAATAGCTTTTCTAGAACTCAGGAGAGTTCTGAACTAGTGATGATAATTACAGCCACAAAAATGAATGAGATTATTTAGGGAGAGAGTTTGTAGACTTAAAGCGAAGAGGGTAAGAGACTATCATTTCATCTGAGAAAAAGTAGCTAAGATCATCAGGAAATTATGGCACCACCTAAATCAGGGGAAGATAGAGTTTCATGTAAGAGATTGCTCAATAGTATTACATGCTGCTGAGACATCAAATAAGAACTGCACGGTTTCTATTGGATTTACCAAAATGGAAGTCATTTATCATAGTAGTTAGAGCTGTTAGTAAACTGATAGTAGAAACCTGATATAAATAGACTGAGAAGTAAATAAGAAGTGATGAAGTGAAGATAAAAAGAATGGACAACTCAAAGAACTGTGGTTTCCATGCTTATTTGTTGACTAAATGGAGGTAAATGAGAGAGAAGGCAGTTGTGGAAGGAGAAATAGAGTCTTTTTTTTTTTTTTAAGACAGCAGAAAAATGAACATGTTTTAATTTCATTTGGACGACTGACAGACAATAAAAACACTATTATAGAAAAAGGAGAGAGGGAATAAAAATCAAGAGGGCCTGAAGGAGGTCCTGTGGATGAATACAGAGCAGTGGAGGGAGGTATTAGTCCTAGGAAGTTGACACCTCTTCTTTGTAAGAGGAAGAAAGGGAAAACAGTAGGCCTGGTTGCAAAGAGTTGAGGTATTTCCCTCTGCTGGCTTCTATTTTAATTTGTAGAAGAGGAAGAAAGGCCATTTACTGAATAATGAAAGATTTGTTGGAGTTTGAAGGTAATAGAGAGATTTGAAATACATGCTTTGCAGAGTAAATGAGAATGCCAAGGAAGGAAACATCAGAAAGTTTGGCAAGCGCCAGTTAGCACTGTATCAACACTAGAAATCCAAAATATGTTGTGATACCAATGTGCTTATTCGTGAAATTTTATTTGAAAGGTTTATAAGTCTGGATGCAGGCAGAGAGAAGATGAGATGTTGGATTGATCATATATTGGCATTTAGTTAGGAATGACTGATGGAAGGAAACAGAAAGTTAAGTGTTACAGATAATGACAAAAGGTTGTTGATGTGATGACCCCTGAAGTCTAGGGAAAATAAGGAGGTTAAGGCTGAAGATGAGAGATAAACTCCCATTAAAAGGATAAATGACTATTGCTATCAATAAGTCAAAAGAACAGATGCTGTAAAGTAACTGTATGAAAGGTTCTGGAGGAAGGAAGTTGTGATCAGAGAAGTTAATGAATTAGTTTAGGAAGCTTGTGGTAGGTCAGTACCTAGTGAGTGAACTTGGCAACCAGGAGGTCCAGGATATGGCTGTTGGAGTCAGATGAAGCAGATGCCACTGGAACTGAGGATATTAAGAAACTATAGAATTAAAGTGATGGGTAAGAAATTCATTTCTGTTGAAGCCACCAAGAATTATGACAATGATTGGGATATATTGGAAGACTGTAATCTGAACCCTAAAGTTTTATTATATAAAAGAGAGTTGCCAGGCAAATAAAAGATGCATAGAATTGGAGAGAGAAATGATGGCATAATACAAAATCAAGAAAGTAGCAGCCTGGTGTCAAATTTGGACTATAAGTATGTTCTATTTTACTCACATTATGTTTTAAAAATTTGATTAAATTATTATTTAAATAGATGAGTTTTCATACACATGCATATACACATATGCACATACAGGCAGACATGTATACACACAATTAATTTCTAGCTTTGCTTACAAATTAAAACAATCTGGAAACAGGAGCATAAATTTTCCTAATCAAGAACTACTTCAGGTAGGTGCTTGGTAAAAAATTAAATAAATTAAAGAGAAATTTAATATTTTAAGATAGTTTTTCCCTTTGCGTTTTCTTTGTCAATAGGAATGTACATTATACTTAAGATTTACAGGAATGATCTAATTACATAGATCTGCAACAAGATATAAGATAAGGTCTGTCAAAGTATAGTTGAATTTTTATGATATATTATTTCATTTTAATGTTATATTATATATTCTATATATTTTAATATTATTTTATAATTTCTTAACAGATCATCATGAAGATTAAGTCAAAGGATTAGTTCCTTCTATGCCTTTAATAATATAGTTCCAAAAGTGATTTGTGCTCTTAGCTAGATTATTTACTGTTCTGTTTATAAAAGATCAAAAACTTCTTAGCTGTTCCTGGCCTTGATTCCTTATAGACAAAGAATTGCAAGAATTTGTTACTATAAAAAGAAAATTGGTGTTTGACATAAAATTTAAAGATTCTACTTTTGTCTTTTTTTTAGAAACATGTCTCTGTACTCTCTTTCTGAATTTCAAAATTAATAGTTTTTCTCTGTCTTTCTAACATCAAAGAAATCTTGTTCATTACTTTCCACAAGTGAAACATTAATTTATTCATGAATGTTAAAACATCATATATATTTATTTGAAAAAATGCTATGATGGTTTATTTTTATTATTTTTTTGGTTTTATTGATTAAAAAAATTTTAATTTAATTAAATTTATTGGGGATAACATTAGTTAATAACATTATATAATTTTCAGGTATATAATTATATAATACAACATCTGTATACTTTGTTGTGTGCTCACCACCCAGAGTATAGTCTCCTTCCATGACCACATACTTCATCTCCCCCAAGTCCTTTGGGATGGTTGATTTTATGTGTCAACTTGCCTGGGCCATGGGGAGCCCAGAAATTTTGTCAAACATTATTCTAGTATGTCTGTGAGGGTGTTTCTGGAGGAGATTAACATTTAAATTGGTTGGCTGAATAGTACCTTCCAAGATGTGGGTAGATCTCTTCCTCATTTGAAGGCCTGAATTGAACCAAAAGTCTGACTCTTCTCTGAGTTAGGGGGAACTTCTCCTACTTCCCTGCTTCCGCTGAAATATTGGTCTTTTCTTGCTTTTAAACTTGAGCTGAAAAATCATCTCTTCTTGAGTCTGCAGCTGGCTGGCTTTTAGAGTAGAAGTTACATCACTGGCTCTCTTGGATCCTAGAACTTTGGACTTGGACTGGGACTACATAATTGGTTTCTTGGGTCTCTAGTTTGATGCCTGCAGATCTTGGGACTTCGCAGTTTCCATCTTATGTGAGTTAATTTTTTATAATAACCCTCTTACATACAGATTTATTGGTTTTGTTTCTCTGGAGAACCCTGACTGAAATAGATGACAATTGAATATAAGGTATTCTTTTAAAATTTGATTATTTTTAATGGAAGGCAGAGAAAGGCAGGTATCTGTGAAAACAGAGCCTGAACATAGATACTGTTTTATGTTTTACAGAACCAGTTCTCAGAAGATGTCTTGAGTGATCCACATTAAATGGCACTATAGATACATTTTAAATTTGAACTTACACTTTTTCATTTGATAATGTAGAGACAAGTATCTTTATGTTATAAAGATTTACTATCTTACTGATCTGTTCAGTGTGCTTTATTATAAATGATTGCTTCAGATAAATGACTAGAAGATCATTTTAATAAAAATCATAGTTTCTCTTTCCTAATCTATCAAATATTTATGTTTCTTCTAAGATTTATGACAAACATGAACTTCAGTGTAAAGATTAAAGTGCTTCTTTTCTTTCAGGAACAGATGTCCTTGAAGCTATCACGACATCTTTAAAAAGTTTTTTGATCTTTTATGATCTGATATTATTCTTGATACTTTCAATAAAGACCTCACAATATAACTTATTTATTGGGAAATAAAGGTATTAATTTACTAAGTAGATAATCTGACAGATCGGAGGTCTTAGAGTCAATCCTAAATATAAGCCTTAAACTGATATTTAGCTTTTATTCAACCTTTCAACCAGTCAGACTCGTCTTGTTCTTGAATTACTCCCTAAATTTCAAGTCGTATAAATTCTTTTAAGCCAGGATGATGCATTAGTTACACTAAGGAGATAAGTAAACTAATGATGTCTCTAACACAAGTTTAATAGGGGGAATCATGATGCTTTTGAGAACTTTAATTTTGTTTTGTTTTTGCTCCTGCAGAAAGATATATCAATTTGTTACTTGACTTAAAAAGTGATGCAGGGATACAGAAAATATATGCTCAAAGAATTTTAAACAAATTTATGAATAAAGATTTCTCTTTGGTACTGCTCCTTTTTTTCATATAATTGTGTGTATGTGTGTGTATGTGTGTATGTGTGTTTTAATTTCAGCTCCTGTCATGAGCACTGAATTGTACATTTGATCCTTGGTTTCATGGTAGCATATGTTTGTGTTTGAGCATTTGCTCACACTTTGATATGATAGTTGCTGAATTGCTGCTGGAGACTGTTTTTGAAAACCATGGTATGGCTTGCTGTTCAGATGCCCTTTTAACTTGGAAAATCTGTTTGTTTTTGTTTTTAATTCCTTGAAGCACCCTGGAAATATTTCTATGGCTGCCAAATTTCATTTGTTAGGTGGCGATGAGGGTTTTATTTGATATTAAAGAAGTGTATTTAGCAAGGCTATCTCTAGGGTGTGCAGAGCCCTAGGTGTTATAGACTGAATTGTATTCCCCAAAATCCATATGTTGAAATTCTAATCAACAATGTGTCTGTATTGGGAGGCAGGGCTTTTAAAGGGGTATTTAAAGTTAAATGAAATTATAAAGGTGGGGCCTTAATCCAATATGACTGGTGTCCCGCTAAGAAGAGAAAGAGACACCAGGGGTGCATGCTCACAAAGAAAAGGCTGTCTGCAAGCCAAGCCAGGGAGAGAGATCTCATCATAAACCAACCCTGTGGGGACCTTGATCTTGAACTTCCAGCCTCTAGAACTGTGAGGAAACAAATTTCTGTTTTTTAAGCCACCAGTCTGTAGTATTTTGTTATGGCAGCCTGAGCCAACTAATACACTGGGCAGATATTTTTGATGAACCATCTCTTCAGGTGAAATGCAATGTTCCTGGCTAATTTCATATCTTACAGGAGAAGGAGATAGCAATGTCATTGTTTGGCTCTTTTTGAGTTGAAACAATACAGATCTTACTTCTGCAGTTTCCTGATGTCATTTATTTAATGCTGGTTACATCATTATTCATGATGCTCCTTCATCCATCATGCCTCCTGTGAATACTGGCTTCTCATGGCTCTTTCAAAGGTTGTTATTATACTTCCTTGATAATGACCACAAATGCAAGATTTTCCTCTGGAGTGTGCAGGAAAATGGGAAAAATACATAATTTATTTTTGGACATATTGAATTTATCTTTCAAAGACTTATATGATAAACAGAAAACACATCTTCTAAGCATATTGCTTCTTAAACTCTTTAGGCTGCAGTCACTACATTCCTAGAAAGTGATCTCTTTGCTGGTGACCTCCCCCCATCTTCTATGCACTTCTGTCTTCCCCACACTGCCGCAGTGGGAGGGTAACTGAAGTGTAAAGGACAGTCCCAGCTGTGAGGAATGTTCATCACTCATCTGGAATGACTTAAGACCTGCAAGGGAGAACATGATGTTGTCATGATTGGAGGCAAGAGATGGCATTAATAAAGGACCTGTGGGTGTTAGTGTCTCATAAAGCCTCAAAAAGCCTTAAGTAGAGAAGGAGTACAGCCATCTGTGGGCAGGTCAAAGAGGGGTAAGATGTACACTCTTCTGCCATGGCAATTATGGTGGGCATAGGGTAAATAATGCCTGCTGCCACACCCATCACACTTGGGTGCTGTAGACTGAGGTGGCATTGTTGGAATTCCAACTAGTCAGCACATGTGGGTCAAGCCCAAGGGTTGATCTGGACTGTAAGTAGCTCACATCACTGAATTAACTCACTGGGAGACCTGAGTGAAACATCTCAAATTACGTAGCACAAAAGTCAGTGGGAGCAATTCTGGAACTGAGCCCTTCGTAGGGGTATGGGATCACCTAATGGTGTGAGTCCCAGAGGTCCTCTGTGCCTCTGGTGGACTCCATGATGTAGAGAGGGTCAGAGTCACAAAGGACAGAAGCAGATTCAGGACCTGCAGTGATCCCTGCCTCACTGGCTCAGACATCCTGCTTTGATGGCATTGCCAACCCCTGCCAGTCTTGATACTGAAAGAGAACTTAGAACATTTTAAGGAAGCATCCAAAGCTCTGGAATCTCTGAGCCAGTGACTTGCCTGAGTCGAAGGAGGTACTGGTCTTTAGCACTATGCAAATGATGGTCTACATTTGGCCATTGGCCTACTAGGTCTGTCCTCTTTCCCCTTTCTTCTGTTCGTTTCTCTCCATTGATATTTTATCAGCACCGACAACCCCCTAGAATTAGGCGGAATCTACACTGCATTAACTGCCCCCCTTTTCAAAAAAAGCAAGCAATTAATGTTTGACTTGATAATAACATTCTCTCTTATTACAAACACGCCTTGTCATCTTTTGAGTATTCTTATGTACATTGTAATTTTGTATTAAAAGCACAGTTGTACTAGTTTTCTATTGCTGTTGTAACACATTTCTAGAAATTTGGTGGCTTAAACAATACAGGTTTATTATTTTATAGTTCCCTAGGTCTGAAGTCTGACCTGTGTCATAGGTCTCAGTGGGCTACCATGAAGGTATGGGAAGGATGTGTTCCTTCACGAGGCCCTGGGGGAGAAACCAATTCCTTGCCTTTTCCAGCTTCTAGGGGCTGCCCATATTCCTTGAAAAGTCGCCTTTTCCTCCATTTTCAAAGACAGCAACGTTGCCCCTCACTGACTTTCTTTCCCCTAGCCACAACCCTCTCTGATTGTAGCCTGGAAAGTTTCTATGCTTTTCAAAGACCCACATGAAGAAATTGGGCCCTTTGGGATAATCTAAGCTGCTACACCTTAATTACATCAAAATCTCTTTCGTTATGTATGGTAACAGTCGCAGGTTTTAAAGGATTATGGTATGGACATCTTGTGGGTGGAGAGAGCTACTATTCTGACCATCACAGCAGTTTTAACAACAAAGTATGCTATTTAGACCATTGTCTCTCTAATGACAAAAAAATCATGCTTAAATCCTTTGATCATTATCAGAAAAAGAAATAGTTTTTGCTAAATGCTTACAGTTTTTTTGATTGAAAGATATCACAAGTGGATTATGTAGTTTTATTTTTAGTTCCCTGCAGTTTAAGTGACATAATATTGATAATCATTCTTGATAGTTTCCTTTTCATTCTATGAACCAGAAAATGCCACCGTTGACATTTATTTAATATTTACTCATGTACAGAAAGGCTAGAGTCCTAAATTTACCATAATGCTCAAACCAAAAAGAAAATTTCAGCCTCTGGCAAGAAACTATTTATCACCTAAGGCATCTTGCTAATGTGAATTTAGGATCAAGAGGAAGAGAGTAATAATGACCTCAATAGCTTCACAGTAGGGCTTCCTGGGGCTGGTTGATTGGAAATGTAGACAAAGAATGTGGGAGTCTTAAGCTAAGAAATAAAAAATATCTTTCAGTGTCTTGAAACCACCTAGAGAAAATGCTCTGATATCATCAATGTTGGTACTGTGATGTGACATGATTAATAAAATGCTCTCAGTACAAGGGCTAGAAGTGAAGAAGTTTTTGTCTAGACTCTCACTAACTTATGTAAATAAATTGCTTCACCTGAGCCTCTTGTGGGTAAATGAGAAACTTGAGATAGACTATTTCTGTGGTCTCATTCAGTTTTTAAATTTTATAATTTGCTATTTAAACAAAATAAATTGTCTTGAGATATACTTTACTTCAATTACTGTTTTCAAAGAATTAAACTCAATTCAAAATTCATCTACCTTCAAACCTAATAGATAAGAGCTTAATATTTCCATTTGTGTGTTACCACATCAACTTGCACATATGTCAGGAATAACATTCATATTGTGTAGCAATCGATATTTTGGATATCAGTCTCCCCTACTAGGTACTCTGTTTCTCTTGAGCAGGTAGGTACTCTTTTCATTATTCATCATGTCTCTGGAATTCAGAATAGGAATTTTAATGTGGTGGGTCTTTATTAAATACTTTTAGAATAAATGCATTAATGCACTATTTCTCAAAGTGTGTTCTGTGTACATAATACAGGCATACCTGTATTTTATTACGCTTTGCAGATATTGTGTTTTTTATAAATTGAAGGTCTGTGGCCACCCAGTAACAAGTGTGTCATCATCATTTTTCAACAGCATTTGTTTACTTTGTGTCTCTGTGTCACAATTTAGTAATTCTCACAATGTTTCAAATTCTTTCATTATCGTTTGTTATGATGACCTGTGATCAGTGATCTTTGATGTCACTGTAATTGTTTTGGGGTACCATGAACCACACCCTATAAGACAGTGTACTTGATTAATAAATGTTGTATTTTCCCAGCTTTATAGAGGTATAGATGACAAATAAGTTGCAGGAAATTTAAAGGGTACGTCGTGATGATTTGATATACATATACATTGTGAGAAGATTCCTTCTGCTGATGTAATTAACACACACATCACTTCACATATTTACCTTTTTATTTTTTGGTATGAACATTTAAGTTCTAGTCTCAGCAAATTTCAATTATACAATGCATTGTTATCAACTATAGTTGCCATGTTATACATTAGATCCTCAGATCTTATTTATCTTATAATTAGAGTTTGTATTCCTTTACCAACCTCTCCCTATTTCTCCCACTCCCCAGGCAACCACTTTTATACTCTGTTTCTGAGTTCAACTTTTTTTAAAATAAGATTTCACATATAAGTCATACCATGTAGTATTTTCCTTTGGCTAATTTCACTTAGTATAGCGCCCTCCAGATTTATCATGTTGCTGCAAATAACAGAATTTCTTTCTTTTGTCTAGGCTGAATAATATTCCATTGTTATATATACATATAATATTATTCCATTGTGTATGTATGTATGTGTGTGTGTATGTGTGTATGTGTGTGTGTGTGTGTGTGTGTATATAAATATATATATATATATATATATATATATATATATATATATACCACATTTTCTTCATTCATCTGTTGATATTATACTTTGACTATTATGAATAATGCTGCTATGGACATGGGAATACAAATATCTCTTTGAAATAATAGTTTTGTTTCTTTTGTATATATATATATGTATGTATTCAATATTCAGCAATAGAATTTCTGCTTCATATGGTAGTTCCATTTTTAATTTCTTGAGGAATCTCCATACTGTTTTTCATAGTGGCTATATCAGTTTATATTCTTACCAATAGTGTACAATATTTTTTTTTCTCTACATCCTCACCAGTGTTTGTTGCCTCTAATGATGAATTTTAAACGACGGACTGTTGGTTATTTTTAACCAAACTGTTAAACTTTTGGTTATCTTTAATTTTTAAAATTATTTATTTATTAGAATATTCTAACTCATATAATACTGGAAAATAGGACTATCATGGGATCAGAAGAAGAAAAAAATGAAACAAAACAAATTGGTTTATAGATTATTGAAATGGAATTTTGTTACCACAACAGAAATTAAGTACAAATTCAAATTTAGAAGCCTCTTTTTATGCTATTTTATAATCAGAAATTTCTATGTGAAGTTTAATGTTCAGAAAGTAGAAAAGAATTCAGAACTATGAGAGCTTTATTATTTTATAAAATATTTATTGAAATTATCAGGAATTTTTCAGTATTCAGGTAGATTGGATATTATATTAAAGTGGACATCAGAACTACAAAGGATCACAGTTTGTTTTTCACCATTAACAGCGATAATAAAAACACTGAAGTATCAAGAGACTGTAACAATGTTTTCAAATATAAGCCTCAGGAATTTCACTGTCTCCGAGGCAGGCAGGGATGAAAAATAGGTTATCCCCTTTGAGCAAGGGGAAAGCTTGCACCCAGCAGAATTATCTCTTAGTTCTTACCGACAGTGTTTACAGGTACAACTGGAAATAGCCTTGTATTTGCTGATCTGTTCTTTTTCTACTGTACCAATCTCTCTCTCTCTCTCTCTCTCTCTCTCTCTCTCTCTCTCTCTCTCTCTCTCTCTCTCTCTCACACACACACACACACACACACACACACACACCAGCTTGGTACTTCAAAAAATATTTTAGCTTAATAGTTTAGGCAGGGTAGAAAGCTCAGGAGCTCATATTTAAAAATGTATTTCTTGGGGAAATATAAATTGAATCAGGGTGTTATATTTCTCTAGGGAAGTCCTCTTGTATCAGCTGAGAGTTGGGGGTTGGGGTAGAGGTCATGTGCTTTAAAGTAATCATTGCAAATGATACAATTCTATTATCATATATTAAGTGGTTTCTAATACCCAAGATGAGTGAATTACAAAGGATATATTAGAATATATATAATGCAAGAGAGAGATTAAAGCCAATCTATTCTCTATTTCACACACACACACACACACATACACAATTTCTGGAGGCTTTTAGATGTCTAGCAGTCCTGAAAGCCCTGAATGCTCTGTGAAAGAAGAATGAGCTTTCACTAGGGATTTCTTTGTCTGAAGCATAAGGTGGAGAAAGCATATTATTATTTGGCTATGCATATTACTATTTTGCTGTAAGTTACATCTTATCTGAATTGCTTTCATTTAACCACTTTGGTTTAGAATTCACTTAATGCTTATGATCACAACTGATGTTTCATTATTGGCTGTTAGATGCCTACTCAAAGCTCTTTAGCAGGGTTTTCATCACTTGAAATGTTTATTTAATGAACATCTGTAGAGCTCTGGTGCTCCCCATTCTATGAGTTGAGGCACTGCACTGAACAAACAGGCAGAAAGCCCTGTCCTTGTAGAGCAAAATAAATAATGATCATTGTTGAGAACATAAATCAGGGAAGGAAGGTCTAAAATATCAAGGTGGCCATTGAGAGGTCACTGAGAAGGAGACATTTATGTAAAGACTAAAAACAAGTGAAGGAGCTACCTGTCTCTAGGCGAACAAACCAGGGAGATGGAAGAGCAAGTGTAATGGGCCAGAGGTGGGAGCTTGTCTTTTGTCTTCAAAGAAAAGAGAGGAGGCCAGTGTGTCTGGGATGTTGTGAGTGAGGAAGTATGGTAAGAGATGAAATAAGAAGTAATGTGGGCCTCATACTGGGCCTTGAGGCCATGGTAAAGTCTATATATTAGAATCACCTAGGGAATCAGGAAACATTCTGAACTGATTAAATTAGACTACCTGGTGAATGAACCCAGACATTGGTGATTTTCAAGTCACTTAATGTGCAACAAAGATGGAAAAACATCACTTTCAGAGGTGAAATGATATCTGAATGACATAATGGATGTCCATTTAATAATTTGAGAATATTCTGAAGGGAAAAGAAAAAAAGCAGAAATTATCAGTTGGGAGGTTATTGTAAAATTCCAGACAAGAAATGGTAGAAATGGTGGAATTTTGGATATATTTTGAGCTTAGGGATATATAACTTACATCCTCTAAAAGTTCTGTATGTTAATCTGCAATAAGTAACATATAATTAAAATATGTGAAATATTTTTGCATTAACTCCTTGGTAGTGAACATAGCTGTGATGGTTCAAAATAAGGGGAAACTGTCATCAGAGGTTCTGGTGATGTTCTATTTCTTGATCTGGATAATGATCATGAGTATATCAGGCTTTTGAGAATTCATCAAGTCATACATTCATGATTTCAGCACTTTTTCTGTATGGTTTTTACACTTCTATATCCACAAGATGGAGGAGCCTAGTCTAGAATAAAAGAAGCTAAAGAAACTTAAAAATATATTGGCGATGCCTCTCTCGCTCAATAGCTACAGGATGGTGCAGCTGATTTTGAACATTTGGACACCCTTGCTTTCCAACCCACTGATGAGCTACACCTTTCTGCGTGTCAGTTTCTCAGAGACCTTTGCTGACCTTTGCTGTAATAACAAACCTGTAAGATGTCTGTTCTGTTGTGATGAGGTTACTTAGATAAAGGTCTTTTCCTCCTTGTTAATATCGGACCTGGTGGGATTGAGGCTCTTATGAAAGTAAGATGGGTCTTTGACTTGATGGGAGGGAAGAAGGGGTGAATCTTAGGTCACCAAAAGAGCAGAGAAATCAGTTAATTTGAGAATCTTTGCTCTTTTTAATACTGACTTTGCAATGTGACCTTACACTTTACTAATACTGCAGTCTTAAAATATAACTTTGTGCTTTGAGGGAGTTCAGTGAAAGTTAATATTTGAAAAGGTTGAATGGACCCAAAAGGCTAAACTAGTATAATTGGAACACCTTCTGAAATGCACTAATGTGCTTTTTTTTTTTTAAAAAAAATATATATATAGACATAAGCAAAGTCTGCAATTATAAGTAAAAGTGAATAGAGTGAAAGATTCCTATCTTGTGGAAAGGAATAGAGATAGCAGGCATATTTCACTGAGTGCATTAAAGGAGCATTTGCAAGGAGCCAAGTCACAGTGAATATACTGGCACTAGTTCATGGATCTATACCTAGAAAGAGTAAGCTTAGAGGGCTCTGCCAGCTTTTGCTTGGCACTGTGGGTAGGGCAACTGAACGGACGAATTTGGTGTTAATGGCTTATGTGATATTAAGGAGAGCATTATTTAGATAACCACACTCAATTCTGTTCTCTCTTCCGAGTACTTTAAGAGTTGGTTTTGAAGACAGAGTATTTCAGGGGCTGAAAGGAATGTCTATATATGTCTAATCATCTTTCAGTACCATATCTGATAATCATTACGTGTCAGCTAATCAGCTTAAAAACAATCTCAGAGAAGATTTTTTTCTGCTTTTTATTTTTTAACCCTTCCACTGAAAGCTTGAGGGGAAGAAGAGGAAATCTTTTCTATACTGAAAGAGATGTAAAGATACCAATTATTGGCTTTTGCTGATAGTGTGCTTAACTTCTGCTGCAAATGCATTTTATTGTAATAGGATGATGTGAAAAAGAAGTTTGCCACACAAATACAGGCAAGTATTATACCACAGAGCTTGTATTAATTGCTATCTAGACCATATGCTATGTTTAATCAAATTCATTGCCTTGTGAAAATTGTTTTTCACGATAAACCTTGTGTGGCTATCTTTCATTTATTTTCTTTTTAGGATTTAGTCTAGGTGCTCAAGCTAATCAGTAATACTAACATTTAAATTATTGAAAACTATCATTTTCTAGTTTTTTCTAAGCTTGAAACATATAATAAAGAAAACAAAGAAAACATTGAAGCTTTTGAACATTATTTATATTTTTTCTTAATTGAATAGAATTTTGTGGACTTTAAGAACATGTTTAACCTCTATACTTTGTAGTTTAAATTAATTTTTTGTGTTTTTAACCCTTCACCTGCAGAATAAAATAGGTCATTCTGAACAAAATTCAAAATAGAACCAGACTTTTCCATTTTAATTCTCACTCAGTGTTATCAAATGTAGTTTTTATTTTTTGAATTTCTAGTAGGAACATACATTGAGGGTGGGGTCTCTGTATTGGTTCTGGATTATCTGAAAGTATTTTTCTGATTTAATGAAATTTAGCAGCATTAATGACACTGTGGCTAATAATAAAAGGGACATTGGTAGGTCATGACATGCTATGTCAAAATGCTGATGCTCGGTGTTAGGAAAGGCAGTTTAGTGCATGCAGTCTTATGACCCCCCTACTCAGTCTTGTAGGAATGGGCTTTGGGCCTGGGACACTTCCTTCCCAGGAGGTAAAGCACTCACACACATCCTGTGTCAGGCTTATTATCTTGTGTGAGAATATCTTTCTGTGTTGTAAGCCCAAAGTATGTGCTTTTGTTCTGCTAAAGTGTGAGTGACGTATGACACTCGCTGGATCCGGTTGCTGTATCTGTCTTTTGAGAGGAAGGGATGGAATCTTTTCACTGAGACACAAAAGAGACACGTGTAAGTGAATTGCCCTGTACGGGCTGTCAGGAGAGACCCGCTGGCCATGGGGGACCAACCACCAAATTGGAGCTGGTCTTGCTCTGTCTCCTCTCTGTGTTAGTAAAACATTATCCCACCCACTGCTTGCTGTGTTGTGTTTTCCCTGGATACCAAGATTCAATTGACAGAAGTGTTTGGAGTTCTCCACTGAGACTGGTGACTGTTGTGTGTTCTGCTAGACACTGAGCTATTTCTAAGTGCATGGGAGTACATGAAGAAAGAAAATAGTGGTCTCATGTCTTAAGATTCAGAAAATATACTAGAATGTATCTATGACCTAAAATAAACCTTTATTTACTGTGAATGCAGGGCTAAGATTTCTGAAAACTAAACCAAAGTGAAGTCTTGGAGTTGCCTGAATTTCAGTGCAAATTGAATTCACAATCTTGCATAAGTTTTTATGTTGATTACATTGATTTGGAAGAAGTTAAAATAAAAAAATTGAGATGAGGATATATGGACAGATTCTAATAAAGCAGAAGATGTTGAATTCCTAGGTCCTGCTGAGTCTCCTTTGATAGAAGAGGCCCTTTATCTATTACCTGTGGAGGTGAATCTCCCCTTATTTGAAGAACTTGAAGCCTTCATTGAGATAAAGCCTTACAAAGCATTGCTGATCCTTCTCAGGACCTACCTCTATCCAATTTCTTTTAGATCTATTACCAACCTAAAATCCTGGTGCCAGCCTTAGTGATTAGGTACAAAATGTGACACAAGAAATAGTGCTATATACTCCAAGATAATTGCAAGATTTTACCAGCTTTTATTGACAGAGTTCTGGAGCACATGTATGGGAATAAATTCTGAGATAGTTGGAATGATGAAAGAGAAATATAATCTTTGATTGGGGTGAATTTGTTGATATGGATGAACTGATTCTGGATTTCAATTTTTAACTTAAGCAGCTAGGATGGCTCTAAGAATTTGCTTGGTTATTTTACAGAAATATGGTTCCAAATTACAGTTGAAATCTCAGGAGTTCCTTGATGTATTATAGAAGATATCAAAGGTTAGGTAGATTGTAATGCAAGAGTAGATTGGTTTTGTAAGACCTGTGTACTCAACCTTGAACTATGTCCCACAGAGAACACTGCCTTCATCTAAGCTATAAGAAATATATTTGTAAAGGAGACAAGTATCCTTGGAGAGCTCTGTAGTGGCTATTCTCTGTAGGTCAGGACTGACAGTGGGAATGCTGTCATCAAAATAGACTCAAATTCAAAGGGGACGATGAGATTCCTGGGCGGCAGGGACCAAAAGGTAGAATTTAATTGCCAGAAGCAAGGTTCATGTCACCATATTGGACAGTAGAACTAAAGCAGTAATCAGAATTTGACCTGAAGAGAGAGAGAAAAATCTTTGGTGATTATGGTGTTTGTAAAACTGAAATAATTTTATAGCCTCCTATAATCTTACTTGAATTGTTTAAGTGGAAAACTCTAGATCCAGGAGCAAAAATCTGACTTGAATAATAATGGAGTAATGTTCTCTTGGTCAATTACTAAATATAAGCCTTGAATGAAGGGGAGGCCAGGTTCCCTTGAGGAAGGATCTTTTGACATAGCCAATATTTTATACTTGAAATCTCAACATTTCTTACAGGGACCTATTGCAATTTACCAGGGTGGTAAATTGAAGAAAGGGAAATAGCCACTGTTTTGGAGAATTACTGGATACTGGTCTTATAACTGACTCATTTCTATAAAGCACAAATGCCATTGTACTTCACTAGTCAGGGAAGGGGCTTATGGGTGCCAGGTAATTAAGAGTTTTGATTTGTATATGAATGGGTCAATGGGTCCTTGAATTCATTCTGTGATTATTTCTCCAGTTTGGGAATGCATAGTTGGAAAAATCATACTCAATAACTGGCAGAGACCCCATATATAGTTTTTTGACTGATGAAATGGTGGCTATTTTGTTAAGAAAGGCCAAGTGGTAGAACCTAGAACTTCTATCTACCAAAATAGTAAAAGACAATAGTGCATATCTGAAGTGATTGTAAAGAATATGACTACCATTATGAACTTGAAAAATGGTAACTCACATCCTCACATAACTTGCATACTGGCTTGTGCAACAGACAGATGGATCTTGAAAAATGTCAGTGGATTAGAATACCATTAATTGGGCGTTAAGTCCAATTCTAGCTGCTGTTCCTGTTTTTTTTTTTTTTTGAGCAAAATGACATATCCTTATAACTTAGTATATAGCTATTTATCTGGAAAATGCTTTTTTTACTCTCTGTAATAATTAGCAGAGACCAGATAGAGTGGTGAAATGGTCTTTTGGATACTTTATTATGGTACCAGATAGATGACAACATACAATAGTGTTGGGACAGTATCCCCAAGGATGTGGTATATCCTCCAAATCAGTGTCCAATACAGAGTCCCTTTTCTCCCAAAGCCAGGATTCATGGGTCCTGGAATCAAGGAGTGAAAATGAGAGTGGGTCCTTTCACAGTTCCCCTAGTCATCCATTAGCAAAATGTTGGCTCCCTGTCCCAGAGATTTTAGGCTCTATTGGTTTAGAGGTCTGAGTTCCCAAGGGAGTAATGCTCCAACCAGAGGGCACAGTAATTTTCCTTAATCTGGAAATTGAGATCACCATTGGATTTCTCATGCTGCTAAATCAATAGGCAAAAAAGAGAGCGCTATACTGGCTGGGGCTGTTTACCTCAATTTTCAAGAGGATAATTGTGTAGCTGTATGCTGTGGGGGGTTGGGAGAAGTATGTCTGAAATGCAGACATTCTGGGAGTACTTCTCAGTACATCCATAGCCTGTTTTAAGAGTTAATGGAAAAACTACAATAACCAAATTCAAATGGCCCAAACACTTCAAAGAATGAAGGTCTGAGTCACCTCACCAGATGAGGAAACTTCAATGACCAAACTGCTGCAGAGGCAAAGGGAATATGTAGTGGGAAGTGGAAGACGGAAGGTATAAATGCCAGTTACAATGACATGACCCATTAGAAATGAGAACTGTAATAGTTTCATAATTTCTTACTTATTTTGATATAAATTTAATTGTATGTATATTATCAATTATAATATATATTTTAATCATTATTTTTCTATTTTTCCTCCTCTTTGTTCCTTTGCTGTCCAATACCAGATGTATCTGTAAGTAGTTAATTTATACTACAGAACAAAAATTAGGGAGTATGGTGCTGATCTACTGGCTCATGTTGTTGGAGTTGGGCATCATCTATCCTTGCAGCTTCTCCAGATCTGCTCTTTTAGCTTCTCTGGATCTTGGGCCAGACATATGTGTATTTCTGAGATGAATGGTATCAGCTTCACCTGTTTGTCACCAGTATAGTTAAGGTTAGAAGGCTTGACATACTCACATTCCAGTGGCTTCATTGATTTAACTTTATCTTTTCTTCCTCACTGTGGGCTCTTCTGACCTATAGCCACTTTGGGTTCACCAACAAATGCAGACTCAGTGGTGATCCATAGACTTCCTCATCAGGTCTACTTCCTGTTCAAATAAGCTAATCCTCCAAACTTTGCTTTCTGGACTTATACTTCCTTATCTTCTCCTATAGTTGGGAAAAGCCTAATATCTATTATAAATTCCTTAATTTGAAACTCTCAGATTGTTGGAACCCTAATACAGCAGTCATCCTAATCATTAATATCAACATTTACTATATTACCAATGTTACAGTTTAATTTTTTTCTAGATCTAATTTAAACTATAGTTTAAAATTTAAACTATAAAAAATGAATATTTTGAGTACTGTATTAGGATTTTGATTTAGTTGAATAAACTTATCTTGGTTTTAAAAAAAAAGTTCAATGTTTATACCTGTGAGGCTCAAATTAGGTTTTTACTGTTTTTTCATCCATTACCTGCAGAATCAAAACAGACCATTCTGAAGAAAAAAAAATCAAAATAGAAACAGGATTTTTCTCCTTAATACTCACTTCTTGGAGCCAATTGTGGGTTGTGATATCCTTTTTTAGTTATATTGTTGACTTTTGGGTGAACTTAACTTCTGTACATGTATTTTTTGAAAGTTGACAGTAAGAGTCCAATATTCTAGAATCATAGGGAGAAAGCATTAGCTTTGCTGCAGTGGCTTTTTGTGCCTGAATTGTTATACGTATTTAAATATTAGTAGCACTTCTAAGCATGTGCATTTCATTATGCCTAGAGCATAGCATTTTTGCTAGGTATGAACCACACGTTAGAAAAAGAAATGAAGAGAGAGAATTTCTCTATGCTTTTATCCACCGTAGATTTGAAATGTTACATTACATGCTTCTTAAATTTAACAGAAAGTAATGCTCTCCTTCACTGTATCCTTTACTGAGGAAGAAATCTGATAAATAAAACTATTTGTGTCCTAGAGAGAGAATCTTAGGTAGATTCATCACAGCAAAATCCCCTTTTGACTTAAGACTAGTATATCCATATTATGTGGCAATAAAAGAATTGGGCTACATAGAAGCTGTTAAATAACTGTTATAAAGCAGGGATCCTAGTGGTGATCAAAGTTATATCAAAGAAGCTTATTATAATGATACGTTTGTGTAACAACCCAGCACTTTATGTTCTCTGAATATCATCGCAAATCATACTTGTTCATATGCAGTTTTTTAAAAATTGCATTATATTGCATGGAGCTTTATGTAACAATCTTCTCTACAGAAAAAAAAATATGTCTTATTTCTTAAAAGGTGAAAATTGAGACAATTTTAAAGAGGTCAGGGAATGTCTTATTTTTGCTGTATATATAGAAAAAAAATGTCTCCTTTTCACATTTGGAATGGAAGTCATTCAAAAGTCAGAAGTAAAGAGGAAAAGCATTTCTGGAGTTTTGGCCTGATCAAATGTAACTATTATTTGGTGTTGCATTCAATCATTCACCATGTGAGCCTGGCTGGGATGTAACTCAGCTAAAAAACAATAACTGTAAAAAAAAAAAACAATAATAGTTGTCTGTAATATTTATTAAATTGGTCTAGGACTTAAAAGTAGTATCTTTGATAGGTCAGGTCATAAATTCTCTCAATTTGACAATCCACTCAAAAGGAAAAATGCAGGCTTTCAGACAGCTGCCAACTGTTAAAGAATTTTTTTCACTGACTAATCTTACCTTGTGATTTAGGAGATGCTAGGGATTACATGAGGCTTAAGTCAGGCCAGCTTCCATTACTTTATCTCCTGGATCCTCTTTTTGGTATTTTGCTGCCATCAAGAAGTTACATAAATATTCCTGGGGTATAATCAGTCAGGCAGCCCATCTTGTCCTTTCAGCTGGCTGTCAGGTCGTTCTGGGGAAAATGACAGCTTTAGAGGACAGCATACAGCTGTGCATTGTAGGAAACATAAAAGGTATCTCCTCATGTGGTAAAATAAATTTCATTAAAATGATAAAAATCACTTCTCAAATTGCAGATGTTGGGCTTTATCCTACTTGGGCTTACTGTGAAAACTTGGTTGTATTTCTGGATAGATTCTTGCTTCCTGTTTACTTTTTCAAGATCCAAAATGATCAGAGGAAAATGAATTCTTATTCCATTTTCTATTTCAGCCTTAAGAGTATATGAATCAGTTTCCTTTAGTTGTATTTACATTCAAGTATTCCATCCTTTTTTTATTTAATAACAGGAAAACATTTTTATAGCACCCATTTTACACATGGATTCTCTGTTTTACACATAGACACATACTTTTCTTTTTCTCAAAAATAATCATTAAAAAAATCTTACTATGTGTTATCTTCTTGAATATAGGATCAAATATACATGGACTAAAAGATAGTATTAGTATTTATTACATCCTCCCTAAGATATGGATAACTACATAGTTGGAAAGAAATGTTGACCCAAGTATTGAGAATCTGTACTTATTTCCTGAAAAAAAGGAAAAGAAACCATGAGAGAAAACTGACAGGACATGTATTAGGGGAGGAAAGAGTTTTAAAGTTGGAAATCCCCTTACAGGATAGAAATACAATTGGGTGTTAGGGCACAATTCTTGGTATTTGTTACAATAATACATTATGTTAGAAATTAATTTTCAATAACATTGTAGTTGGAACTTCGAAATTTATTTATATGCTTATAGTAATGTTTCTTAAAATTTGAACACAATATTTGCTAGAAATTCAGACAACCCTTTAAAAAGACATATCATCTACTAGCCAGGTAGATAATACCCTAATAGATCCATGAAGATAGGACATGTGTTTATTATGGTCTTAATGCCTACCAGAAGCATGGCAAGTGCTCAGTAATTATTTCTTGAATTATTTCTTGAATTCTTTGAGTTCATAGGCCCTTATTTATGCTGAAAGTCACTATCATCTGCTGGAACAGGAGAGAATTGAGACCTGGGGAGGTTGTGAGCTACTCAGGGTAACCTGGAAGAGGCAGGATTAGAATCTAGGTCTCCTGAAATAAATTTCTGAATAATTACTTGACTTTTTTTCTACTACGATTCCTGCCTTGCAAAAGCAAAATCATGGCTAAGAAGTACATTAGATTGTGCTACAAAACTATATTTGAATTTCTTTAATTTACAACATACTATAAGAAGTAAATATGATGACACTTGTTATGGCCAGCAGGAGAAAAAAAATGTAATGGTATTAGTATTAATTTATGTGTTGAGTATTCTTCTATGTAGTAGCCATGTCAAACAAATGTGCTTTATTTTCTAAGTTCTATTTTTCTTAGTTTTAAAATTCTCTTGGACTTTATTGTAGTGACGTTATCATCAAGTAGTTTTATTGAATTAGAATTGTAGTATATCTTCTATTACAAGTTGTACATAGCAAGATCTGAGCTAGACCTGATTGAAGCATTGGCAAAGCCATGCTTGACTGTGTTGCAGATCCTGTGGCCGGAAGCATTGACAAAGCCATACTTGGCTGCATAGCAGTCTGCCAAGGACAGAGAAGTGAAACAGTTAATGGACAATTGCTTCTAGTTTAGCACAGATAACTAGGTACAGACAGGCTTTGGGAATTTATTGCTGCCAGCAAGTTTCAAGTCCTGAGAAGAAGACTCCACTTCCTCCTTGACCTTCAAAAGTATATAATAAATAAACTGAGCTTGGCTTGGGGTCACTGTATCTGAGCAGAGTGCAGTGTCCCACCTGGCCCCAGCTTCTGTATATACTGTCTCTGTGTTTTTCTCAATTCTTCCATTGCCCCCTCTCAGCTATATCAACCATCTAGCCATGCAGGTCGTGGCAACAAGTCAGACAAAATAAGGACCAATAGTCTGAACTATTTTTCAAAGGAACCTCTGTTTTTAATATTTGAGACCTATGATTTTGGCAAAAATTGTATAGGGTGATAGTAAAAGTGTAGCCTAAATAGGTTTTCTGTTTCATTCTTTTGCATTCTTAAGACAGAACTTGGTCATGGCCAGAGCACAAGAAGCACATTTGCTTCACCTACCCCATAAGGAAACCAATCATTAATTCACAGATATATAGGCAATTTTAAATTTATTTATATTTTATCTTTTCAAAAGTAGCAATAATATAGTGAGATGAAATGAATTAACAAGAGTAAGAAAATGAGACATTAGTGAAAATAAAGGAAGGAAAGTAGAGTATCTATGGGTAGGTTAGTTCATGGCATGCACCTTTTTAAGTCCTGCATGCAGTCTGCTAACACTGAGCTAGACTTGTCGTTGATTTCTAGCAATGAGTGAAAAAATATGGCAATAGGGCAAGTCTTAGTTTCTATGTCATAAATGTTGACAAAGAGGGATACAACTATATATTATGCTGAGAAAAGAGATAGACACTATGTACCAAAGTGAACCATGTCCTTGACAAAAACAATGAGCTTTGTTGATCTCTTTCTTATAATTTTCCTCAGTATAGGTCTTTAATGGCAATTCAGTCCCATCAATTTTGTAAAGGACACAGTGATGTTGTACAGGTAGGCTGCTCTCTTGGATGGTCTAATTTAACTTAGGGATATATTTTAAGGAACCCAGAGGAGAGGATAGTTGGTATAAGCTTTAGGAAACCTCCATAAATAATGTTTTCCATTCACACTTTTGATAGGTTTTGGGCAGCAGTGAATTTTGGGTTATGGTCCTGACAGGTGCTTTAGTGATTTTTTTTTTTTTGGCATTGCCACTGATATGCATGGATACATACTCTAATACTGACACGCTAGGGGCAAGGTTGAGATATTATTGTAAAAAGTAAGAAGCTTACTTAGGGTGCATTTCTGAAGAGAAGGACATGCTTCATTTTGGGGACGTTGGCTGAGATGGAATTATGCTAGTCAAGGTTTTCTTCCAGGAAGGGCCTTGGGGACTCCTCTGGCAAATAGTTGGACAGTAGAAGATTTACATCTCATGTCATAAAAAATGGCCAAAGGAATTTAACCTTAACATATGTTTTATTAAAATATTTTTATCTTTATTTTTTAAAATTGAGGTACAATTGACATATAATATTATATTAGTTTCAAGTGTACAGCATAATGATTTAATATGTGGAAATTATGAAGTGTTCAGCACAATAAACCTAGTTAGCATCCATCACCTTACATAGTTACCAAAGATTTTTTTTTTCTTGTGATGAGGACTTTTAAGATTTACTGTCTTAGTCATCTCTTTTAAATATTAATACAGTATTACTAACTATGGTCACCATGCTGTATATAACATTTCCATGATTTTTTACTTTATGAAAGTTTGTACCTTTTGACCCCCTTTACCCACTTAATGCCCCCTCCCCCTTTGGCAACCACCAATCTCTTCTCTGTGTCTATGTATATTATGAGTTGGCTCAGAATGCTGGTGACCCTATGAATGAGTGATGGCCACAGTGTTATGGTCCTCAGCAGCCCTGCTCAGCTCCTATAGACTCACGCCTGTGACCTCTTTTACAGAGTCAGTCCATCTCATATTTTGTCTTCCTCATTTTCTGCTGCCTTTCCCAGCATAATTGTCTTTTCCAAAGAACCTTCCTTCTCATGATGTGCCTGAAGTAAGATAGCTTCAATTTTATCATTTTTGTCTCCAGTATTGTTTTAAGGCTTAATATGCTTATTTAATGGTTCACCATTGTCTTCTATCGTGCAGTACGTGGCTCCAAACCACATATGCTTGGGTCTGTGGTAATGAAATCACCAAATGACTAGGAAATGTACTCATTCCTGTGAATCTGTGCCTAAGAGCTTTGTTTAATTTTGATCTGTTTGTTGTGTTTCTAGATTCCACATATAAGTGAGATCATGTGGTATTTGTCTTTCTCTGTCTGACTTATTTAATTTAGCATAATGTCCTTGAGGTTTTTCCATGTTGTTGTAAATGTCAGGATTCCACTCTTTTTTCATAACTGGATAGTATTCCATTATATTTGTGTGTGTGTGTGTGTGTGTGTGTGTGTGTGTGTGTGTGTGTGTGTGTGTGTGTATACCATATCTTCTTTACCATTCATCCACAGATGGACACTTAAACTGTTTCCATATCGTCGCTGTTGTAAATAATGCTGCCATTAATGTGGGAGTACAGATCTTTTTAAGCACTGATCTCTAGTAGTTGCCTCAGTCCATTGTGCCCAGTCCTGGAGCTTTGTACTCTCCAGAACTGCCTGACCTTCTCTCTGCCTGGGGAAAGGAGAGGAGTAAGAGGAGAAGGGAAGCATATTCATCTAAATTCTTCCCTGTGTGGGGTATTGTTCCAGGTTTCTTTCGTTAGTCATATCATTTAATTCTTAAAATCTCCTTGATAGATGGATAATATCACATTTCCTAAGTTTTAGAGAGAGGAAGCAGTGTATGCATTGTCACAAAGATAGTGAGTGTCCCAGCCTGGATCTGAACCACCTCTGTCTGCCTCCAAAGCCAATCCTGAGTATATACTACTTGGTGTTACTCTCTCTTTTCCAGATTTTTCTCCTTGCAATGCACGTCACTGGTAATTATTTATATCTCTGTGTCCTTAATAGCTTGTGAAGAACTTTCATTTATCTCTTATCTTAAGCACTTGAAATGGTTGGTCCTAGGTAAATGTGAATGAATTAGCTCAAATTTCAGAAGGATAGGAACTTTGCTTAGAATTTTGAATTTGCAACCTCAGGACCTACTGGAAATAACACTGCTGTTTTCTCATGATAGGGTTCCTAACAGAACATTCAAGTTGACTTGAAATAAGAAAGAATCAGAGTTACAAGGAGTAGAGTAAATTACTTACATCTCAAGTAGAGTTATTTCTGGTTCCAATTTTGAGTTATAAGAAATGATATTTATTAATTCTTTAATATAATCTAAACCAGACATTCCGTTTTTGAAGAAAATCAGTGTTCAATTTGTCAGCACAGACATTCTTTTCTATGGCTAGCCTCACCTTTGATACTTCTTGATTAAATTATAGCAACAGGTTGTGCTTAAGATGGAAACATGCTCAGCATTAGACATGGCTAATATGCATTTATTCGATTTAGCTGTATTTTTCACTATAACTCTGTGTTCTAGATTCTGCAGTAATTGCTTTTTCCTTTCTGGGGATGTTCAGAGTGCTGACTGGAATCTGTGGAGTCTCATTTGACTGGAGATCTAAATGCCTTGGAAAATACACAAGCACCTGTCTCTTAGTGCTTTATTATGCCAGCCTGGAGGTCATCCAGAGGGTTTCTGCTTACAGTTGTAAAGTGGAAGCTGCAGTACTTTGGAAAAAAAGAAAAATTACTTTTCTTGAAATATCCATTGAGCCAAATGTTTTGATCTCTAGTATAAAAAGCATAATTGTGCAGACACTTTTTTGTTGCCTGCCAACATTCTCCTTTCTTCTTTGTTAACAATGCCTCGATTTCATTCAGGCCTCAGTTAACCAGCCCCAGGTGAAGCTAGTTTGTCTAATCCAATGTGGCAATTATACTCTATTAGCCATTGATTGTCCTAAGTGTGAGTATGTGGCTTACTTCTAATCAATGAGAAATGATGGGAAATTTACTGGGGAAGATTTAAGGAAAATACTTTTCTTCTTGATGAGAGGAAGAGTTACTTTTGAAAGAGAGGTACTTTTCTGCTTCCCCCACTTTCTTTTTGCACTAGGTACCGTAACCTGAAGCACATTCTCTGCCCCTGTGCTCCTGTAGGGAGCCCATTTACTCACACCTCAACTCTTTTGGAGATGGTGGCTGGCACTTTAAGGCTATAAGAAAAAGGGAAAGCAAATCAATCTCATGGAACCAGTGGCCTGGTTGGCATATTTGCACTATTGTACCAACCCTAGAATTGATACTTCAAACTTCTTGTTACATAAGGAAATAGGATATCATTTAAGCTTCAAATGAGCAAGTATTTTGTTACTTCCTATGGAAAGCATTAACCATTGAGTCATTGGTTAACAAAGATAATTTGTTTCACCTTCTCTCCTCCTATAAAGCATATTGTCAGTGTCATTGTAATGTTATCTTACAATTGAGTTTCAGTGATAAGTTAAAATTACATCTTTGTTCTTTATAAATTTTAACATTCTTGAGAATCTTTAGAAGATGGAGTCAATACAAAACAGTCATGCATTTCTTGAGTGTCTGTTATCACTCAGTGAGGATACGTTAAAATGATGAGGCTTTAAGCCATTGTCTATTTACAATACTTACATTTAAACATTACTATTCATGTCTTTAGTCTAAAACGACAAAGAAGAAGTAGAGAACTGGATAATTAGGTTCTGATGTTTTATTTAGTGTTGGCAAGAATGTATGTGTCGGGGTGTGTTTTCCTATTTAGGCAACTTTTACTAACTATACCTTTATTTAGCTCCTATTTCATGTAATACATATTCCGGGATTTCTTTTATTTTTAAAGAAATCCACTAACTTCGCAGAGCCTTTGGAAACTTCCGTAAATAGTTTACACCCTGACCAGTGCCTTTCAGGTGTACCGAGAGCAGAGCATGGGTCGGGCTACTCATTTCTCTGATTTGCTGGCAACCCAATTAACCGCACCTGGAATGCTTCTCCCCTGTTTCGTATGCCTAAAAAAGGATATGTGCTTTATGAATATTCTGAAGATTTATTTTTCTGCCAGGTATAGATGGCCTCCATTGATATCTTAAACCCTGGCTAGAAATTAAATGGCCTTTGGTATTGTTATTAAGGCAGAGTTATTTCTATTGATATGCATTTTTATCCTCTTCGGTATTCATGTCCTTTTTTCAAGTAGCTGGAGTATTTCTTCAGTATGTAGTGTGTCTATAAATAGTTCATTACTGCAAACAAAAATATCCAGTGGTGTTTTTGTGGGTCAGAGTAACTAGTGCCTTTGCCTAGATCCTTAAACCACCCAAGGATAATTGGAATATTGGGCGGTCAAAATTAAATTCACAGTGACATTGCTTTGATGCTTCTTTGTTCAGATTTTATTTGGGAAGAGCACCCCTAGAATTATTTAACATATACTTTAGTTCTAGTTTCTAATACATAGACTTCTATATTAATTATGACATGGAAGAATGTGCTTATCTCACACAGATTAAAAACAACATTTATTCTTAAGAGACAATTTTTTATTACTCAATATAAAATGTAGAGCAATGTCCCAGATAAACTTTATAGTACATTATATTTTTAGTCCCTTATCTCTAGAGAGTAAGTAACTTTATTATTCTGAGTATTTGTAATTTGAATATCTTATTAATATTTTAAAGCTTTCAGGGAATTTATACCTGAATATTCTTTAGGCTAAAATAGATGGCTAGTCTTTATTTCTGATGTCTAAGAAACTCTAATAATCTATTTTCTCTTAAAAAAGCGTTATCAGTTTCCAACTGAAGTGGCAGTAGAGACTGAGATAATGGGCAAGGATCTCCAGTAACCTAAATGTGATGAATAATATTGTTTCTAATGAAATTGGAGAGGGTGTACCAGTGGTTTTGGAAAGAAAAGGGAGAGTTGGATTTTGTCAGAAAGGGCTAAAGAATGTAATTAAAGTGGGAAAGAAGGTCAAAGCAATGAGATAATGATGATTTAAAATTTGTACATTTAACCTTATTCTTTTATATAATTGGAAGCTTAAAACATCACCTCGTAGGGGGCTTGGGATAGAGAATATTAGTAGTACAGAAATATTTCAGTATTTTAGAAGTGGGTCATAGCAGTAAATGACAACTAAATAGTTGTCCTGCCTTCCTGTAATGAGTATCCTTCAATACTGAGAGCTCAGAACTTGGTGCATGACAGAATACAGGGTGTTATACCTCTACCCTGCCTTTGTCTCTTTTGATTCCTAAGCCAATAAATGCATTGTTTTAGCTTCTATTATTGTTGTTATGTTTCTGTTGACCATCTAGTCTGCATAAAAGCTTATCTTGTTTTATTGTCGTCGTTATAATTATTTTTTAAAAACCTGTTAAGACAGGGTTGTGAAAATGCTTAAAATATTAATTAAATACTGAACTAAATGGAAATCTTGATGATTATATCTATTATAAAAATAATGTTTTTTTTTTCCATCAGAGCTATATGTTAGGAGCAAAAAGTTTTCCCCATCAGAGTTAACTTAACTTGAAGTCTCAGCCTCTCCTCAAACCACTTCTATTTTGCTTAAATCTTTGCCACTCCACTAAAATGGCAAATCACCGAAGACTTCCTGTCTCCAAAGCTAACAGATGATTTAAAATCATCTTCCTTGTACTCCTGGCAGCATTTGAACAGTTGACCTTGCACTTATCCTCAAAATGCTTTCTTCTTTTAGCTTATGGACACCATGTTCACACTCTTTTTCTATCTATCTTGTCATTCCTTCTTAGTATTATCTGTCAGTTTTTCCTTCTGTTCTTGACCTTAACATTTTGGAAGGTCTCATAACAACCCTTTTACTGCTCATGCCACTTTTTTCCCCTACGTGATTCTATTACATTCTCAGCTTTCAACCCTATGTTCTGATATCACTCAAATTCATATAGTAGTCTCCTGAGCTTCATTATTTTATATTCAATGCCCTTTTTGACATCTCTGTTTAGATGACTCCAAATAATTCTTATTTTAACATATCTAAAACTGAAATTTTAACCCTTTCATTTTGGATTTACTCTTCTTCCAGTTCTGAATCTCAGTGAATTCTACCAATACCCTTGCATTTACTTTTGCTGGAAACTGAGAAATCAACTTTGATGATAATTTCTCCCATACCTGCACGTAAATCCATCACAAAGTTCTATAACTGCCAAAATGTATCTGAGATCTGACCTCTTTATTCACAACCAACACTAATGTATTGTAAGCCATAAACGTTCTTCTTTAGCCACCACATTAGCATTGTGTTTGGTCTTTATGTTCCAGTCTTGTCAAATTTGAATCCATTCTCCAGAAAACAGGCAAAGAAATTTATGTAAAAGGGAAATTAGATTTTGTAATTTTCTTCTGAGTTATCCTGCGTTCTCCAAGGGGTAGATTACCAGGTACAATTAAATGAATGTGGATTTTATTAGGGAAACTCTTATAGGAAAAAATGGGAAGAACTGGGGAAGGTTAGAGGGTCATCAGACTATGATACAAGGCTGATTTTCTAAGGAGAGAGAGAAAGAAGTTTGGGTGTTAGTGTCGCAAACTGTGGTCAGTTTAAGGATAAAGTGGCAAGGCTGTAAAAGAGTCCGAGTCAAAGGAATTGGTCTGCTTTGCATGTCTACTGCACTTTGGTCACTGGCTCATGGAAGCCTGTGAGGCCTTGGGGTAAATACCACTGTGGATGCCAGAATATAGCAGCTGGGATCTTTGGTCAGCTATGTTACCTGTAGCGGAACTGTGAGGTGCAGTCTCATAGCCACCTATGTTAGTTTCCTAGGACTGTGGTAACAAATTACCACAAACTGGGTGTCTGAAAATAATAGAGATTTGTTCTTCCCCAGTTCAGGAGGCTAGATGTCCAAAATCAATATGTTAACAAGGTTGGTCCCTTTTGGATACTCTGAGGGAAAAGTTGCTTCTATCCTAGCTTTTGGTGGTTGCCAGAAATCCTTTGTATTCCTTGGTTTACAAATGCAGAATTCTAATCATTGGCCTTAACTTCACACCGCATTTTTCTCTGACAAAAGTCATTCATTTTGGGGCCCATTCTAATTAAGTATGACTTCATTTTAACTAATGACATTGCAAAGACCCTCTTTCCAAATAGGTCATATTCTGAGGTTTGTGATGGATATGAATTTTTGGGGCAACCTATTCAATTTACTATACTGCTATACCTCTGTAAGTCTTCAATAAGTAGAATGCAAATAGATTAAAATGAGTGTGGTTTGAAGAAGATGAGCATTATCTAAAAGATGCAGTTGGGATCATGTAGGAAGGAAGAGAGACACCAAGAAAGAGGTTTGGGAGTCCTAGAGATAGAGATGATGTAATAATTGTAATGGAAGGGCTAGTGGAAGAGAAAGTGAAAAATATACAGAACCCAATAACTGACTAATAGGAAATAAGGGAAAGAAGGCATGAATGCTCAATCTGATTTACGATAAGTGAAAGAGCAAAGGATATTAAGAAAAACAGCTGTTTTTAGCAAACAGATGAGTTAAATTTTGGCCATTATGAATTTATGGCAGTAGAAAGATACCTAAGGAGGAATATCTAAGAACAGATAGGTAACATAGGTTAAGTGTAAAGATGTAGAAACCATAATGAAGGGGCTCCCCAAGTAAAGAAGGATGGGAGGATGCCATGCTGTGTTTATATTAGTCTTGGATTTTGGAATAATATCCCTTGTCTCTAGACATACAGGCACTTTTTTGAATGGTGGCAACTCATTTTTGCCCTTCTGTTTGTAGCACATTTACAAAACAAGGCAAAGAGGGGCTGTCCTTTCATTGTAAGGTAGTTTGCAGCATCCTTGGCCCCTGCCCACCAGGTTCCATTAGCATACCCACTCCTTCATTCGTGACAGCCAGCATCATCTGCAGACACTGCCAGATGTCCCATGGGGACAGAATCACCCTTGGCTGAGAATCACTGGTTTAAATCATGGTCAACACATGTAAGATATACTTGGTCTTCACAGTAAGGGCTCTTAACATAGTAGCATAATGAAGGAAACCTACTAAATAATTATATATTAGGTAAAGAGGATTTGATTTAGAAGCTCTGAATATTGCCAGCTTTGCTGCTGAGGGCTGTATTGCCGCCAGGGTGCTGTAGTTATATACTTGAGAAGTCTTTCAATCACCAGCCAAGTATGAGAAGAAAGAACAAATGGCTGATTCTTTCTCATCTCCTGGCACTTAGGTCCTATTGAAAAACTTTCAATAGGGATATTACCTGAGTACTATCCAAGACTATAAATGAATGCCTAAGAATTGTCAAATTAGCCTGTTTCACCTATCATCTTGTTTGGAATTTGCGAAATATTTTTAATCAAATCACTAAATATTGGAAAAGCCCAGGAAAGCCTTTTAATTTACTCAGCTCTCTTAATGCTCAGTCTCATTAATATAAATGTAATTGATGTCTTCGACTTGTTACCAGTCCAGTGTTGGGTTTTGAAAACTTTTCTGGGTTGCAGTTGGTACTTCGTGGTGAGATTTGTTGATGTTTCTTTTTCCTGAGCATCTCACCACAGCATGTCTTCTCTCCCTCCATGTGAATACAGTGGAGTTAGCATCCCGGTGAAAGAAGCTTTCTTCTTTCTAATTCTCTTTAGCTTTTATTTGTAGCTTTCTTCTGTGGGTATCCTGAACCTACAGCTAATAAAATGTGGCAGATATTAAAACTGCTGATAAGCTTTCAAAGTAGACTGAGAGAGCAGCCACATTTCAGGGTTGTGCTTAATTTGAAAAATTGGTTAGGAAGTCTTGCATGCAGGGAAGCATCTGGGATGTTTGAAAAATGGTATTGGCATTCCTAGCTGGAGAGAGGACACTGTTGACCAGTGTGAAATGAAACAGCCATGCTGCTCAGCATTCAAGAATTTTTTTAATTTGCCTCCTTTTTTTTTTTTTTTGTAATGATCCAGCTTCTCCTTTTATCATTGAGGGGCTTTAAAATATCACCATGCACTTTCCTTTCTTTCTGGACTTGATGGAAAGAGAGTTCCTAGAGTGGATCTGATGCTTGGATACCCGGCACAAGGTGCCTGTCATACATCACACTTACTCCCCACTGCTGTTACAAATGCTAAATGGCAGCCTCAGAAGAATTCTCCCTGTAGTGTCTTCAGCCAGAGTTTCCTTGACTGTATAATAATCAGATCTGACCAGATGGTGATAAGTCCAGGAATGCTTTCTGAATGAATGCTTTTTAATCATTCCTGCTAGCCTTTCTCATTCTAAGTGGACCAATCAGATTTCAGCTGTGCAAATTATAAGAGAGTTCACAACTTGGACTAAAAGACTGTTACCAATTGTGCTTTCCCATAGTTCAGTGGGAAGGCAATTTTTCCTGTCTGTAGTAATTTAATTTTAAGTGACTGAAGTGATGGATTGTGACAGATTGACAGCCACAGTCTATATACCTGATTATATAGGTTTGGACCCTGTCAGTGCTTTTGTATATATTTAGCTTATATTAAAAAGATCACTGATAGGGCCTGATATCTGTATATATTCCCATACACTCTGAGTGCTTGTCTGAACTTCATGATCTTGACTGTGGTAGTGAGTGTTGTGAAGCATCACCCAGATCCATCTTCAGACTCGGTCTACCCATTTGCAGAGCTGTTGGCTATTCAGGGTTCACAGCTGGGTTCCTCTCCAGAAGCATGTTGCTCTCAGCTCCCTCAGGAGAAGGGAGCTGCTTCCATCAAGATCACTTCACTCCTTACCTTTCCCTGAGGCATGCACATCCAATGATCAGGCTAGGCAAAGACACAAGTGTCCTTTGCTTCAATACTAGACAACTCAAAAGGACTATCCCCATGCCAGAGTTCTTATGGGATCAGCTGAGGCCTCTGAGGCAATTGTATTGCAGTTCAACTCTCCCTCTGCCCAATCTGGCTGCCCTTTCTCCATCACTGTTGTTTATCCCCTAGAACACTCTCCAACAAACTTCCTGTACATGAATCTTCTCAGAATCTGCTTCTGGAACCCAAACTATGGCAACCACTTAGAAAAGCACAACAAAACAAAAAGCAGTGAATATTATGTCCTCTATTCATTTTAAGAATATTTCTCAGATGTAGCCAAGAATGATTTATTAGAACATAATCAGTATGTTCAGACAAAATAATAATTTTGTTTTAATGCTTGGAGGCAATGTAATTTTTTTTAATATCAAGTAAAATGTTATGATAACCATGAAACAAATGATTGAGCATCTTACCCATCTGGATGCCAGATGCAGGTGACATAAAAATGATAGGGTCTCTGCTCCTGAGGAACTCATTCTAGGGAGAAGACAGTATAACCTCTTCCCTCCAAAACCTCAAAATAGTCTGTGACAAGAGGCTGTGGTGAGGAGGGGGAGACAGTAGAGGAATACACACACAGCCAAATGGCAGAGTCACAGTTTGAAACTTTCCTTTTCCCTTCACTGTCTCTCAACCTCTTTTCTCTCTTTTTTCTTTCCTTGAGTTGTTCAGAATAGTGGTGCTTCCCATATTTTTATAATTCTTTTATTACTTAGAAGTATACTAACTTCATGCTTGTTAGTCTTAACTTACTTTAGATGACAAAAATGCCATTATGTTCTACATCTTTTTAGAGATTCTGCTCTATACAGGAATGAGCATTGCCTTTCATTTCAATGCAAATGTTCTCTCTATTCTGATCCTTTATTGTATTTTGGTAGAACAAAAGTTCTTATTCCTTGTTGATTATACACAGTGCTCAAGTCTTTATGAAAATAGTTGTCTAAATTTGTGTTGAAGTTTTAATTGAAGTTTGGATATTTGAAAGATATATTGCTCTGTAGAATTCTAGTTGCTCTATTCACATCTGTTTATCATCTATTTCATATCATTAACTTGAGGATGTTTTCAGTGGGAGTGAGACTTAAAAATACTAAACCCTATTTAGAATGAAAACTGTTGAGTCTAAGAAGTTATAACTCCCCTTAGATTCTATACATGTCTATTCCTAAGCTACTTATGTGAGTACATTTGAAAGGAAACTGTATATATTTAGGATGTTTAATGTAGGTGACACATAGTGGTCTAATGGATTTTGCAATTAAGACAATTAGAAAAATATCAAAATGTCAGAAATTAATGATAGAAAAGGAAAAAATATAAATGAATTCCTTTAGATTTGCTAAAAAATTTTTTTTAGCGAAGTGTTACTTGTTAATCACACATTACAAATCATTTTTGATCTTATATTAAAAGAAGTCAGGTGTGTAGAACTGTTGGGGTAGAAGATGATCAATCAATCACCTTTTGGAATAGTAACATTTTATGCAATTGCATTCTCATAGTAGAGTCTGTACGATGATCTAAGTCTCTTAGTTTTTATTTGAAATGAGCACAGTGATTTGGAGTCATAGTAAGTTAAAGCCTCTGTATTTCTTTAAAAAAATCTTTTTCATGATTTTTTATTCCAGTGCCATACCTTATGCTGTCTGCCTGGCTTCTGGCTTCTGATGACTAGGAGCTGGCCTGGGCATGCAGCCCTTCATTGCAGGAGACACCTTGATGGTTGAAAGAATTGAAAGTCAATTGCAAATAGTCCCCGTAGGTAAGGGATCTGACACTGTACACTCATGGTGCACAGCAAGAAGATGGTGGTCTTAGGGCAGGGAACAGGTAAGAGAGGACTAAATATTGAAGCAGAAAGAATGCTAAGTCTAGGCAAATTAGTCACCTGATGGGCAGCAACAACTATACGATTTTTTAGCTCCACTTAGCTCCTTTAGCTATGACTCAGGAACAAGGGACTCTTCTTCCTTTAATTATAATCTAGACTCTTCAAGACCAGCCTGAACATACCTCTGTAAAACCCAGAATTAACCTTTCTGTACTATTTGACACAATTCTGCATAATTTAATTCTGTCTATTCTGTGGCCACTGATTCAGTTTTCCTCCTTTACTACAGTTCACCTTGGAGCATGCGTCTGGCCTTGCTTTCTTTGTCTTTTCTGTAAAATAGCTCTTTTTATCCCCAAATGGTGGGCCATGTTCCAAGCATGGGAGATGACTTTAGGTGACCCACAGACAGTGCATTAGATAATATCACATGACATGGTAAAAATTCAGTTGTATCTCATTTTAAATTATTTTAATGTGTGTTTTAGATAGTGGC
The DNA here is from genome assembly GCA_004027375.1 of Macroglossus sobrinus. Taxonomy (NCBI): domain Eukaryota; kingdom Metazoa; phylum Chordata; class Mammalia; order Chiroptera; family Pteropodidae; genus Macroglossus; species Macroglossus sobrinus. Next base: position 1,239,332 of record PVKZ01000097.1, on the reverse strand, counting down.
AAGTTTGTCTTCACAATATTGATAAAAATATTTTTATAAAGAAAAAACTCAGGAGCTGAAGCATCTTTACATGATGCTGAAGTATCATGTAATAGTATTAGATTAAAAATAAAAATTTATTTAATTTTATTTAAAGACTTAATTTTTTAGAGCAGTTTTAAGTTCATAGCAAAATTGAGTGGAAAGTTGAGATTTCCCACATACCTCTTGCCTGCCACATGCACGGCCTCCCTCATCAGCGTCCCCTAACAGAGTGGTATATTTGTTTCAATTGATGAATCTACACTGACACATCATTAAACTTATCTTTATGGTCACTTCTTATTTAGTATGTCAAATAACACTAGTTTTCTTTTTATAGTAGTGATAAAAAGTTTTGTTTTAAAATAAAATAAAAAATATGCCAGTTCAAAGAAAACTATTAAATAAATAATAGTACAGGTTATACCCTAACATAGCAAAGCCCTGAATAAATGATATTTGGAAAACACTAATTTTTTTTGGTCATTTTTTATTTTTGCTTTTGTTTATTATTCTGGTAGGGTTCTTGAGTAGATCCCATTTGATTCTATGGCTTTAAATACTGCCAGTATATTGAAGTCTCCCTAATACATGTCTGTCTTCTGCGATTCAGTTATTATATGAACATTAGAGTGTCCACAGGCTCACCTGGTCACATGTGAACTAATTTCTTCATTATAAAACCCTCCCTCCTTTGATGTTTCCAATCACCATTAATGTCCCCCTCCCCATAAGTCAGTAACCTGAGAATGTTATTATCTTCCCCTTCCTGTCTCATGCCTTCTCATTTGGGATCATCCTCCAAATTCTGTGGCTCCTTCCTCTTGAGTCTCTTTTGAATCTGTTCTCTTTCATTTAAATCTGTCAACAGTGCCATGACTCTGGCCCTTGCAATCTGTCTCTTGAACAAATATACTTACTTCTTAACTGAATTCTCTGCCTCCTTTATTGATTCACCTTCTGTCCATTCTGCCTACCATGGCCTAAGTTATTTTTGTACTGTATAAATCAATACATGTCATTCCATTGTTTAAACTCTTTGTTGGTTTGCACTTTCTTACTTGGTATAAACTCTTTTACTTGACATGTGAAGCCCTTCATGGTCTGCCTTTTGACGACCCATCCATCTTCTTCATTTCCTGACATACTCTCCTGAATTTTTCACTTCACACCATATATTATAGCAACATTTATAGTTTCTTAGTGTACTGTTATATGTTATGCCTCTTTGCCTCTGTAAATATGACTCCATCTACTGAAGAGGAAGTCTGGGTAGTGTTTAAGAACAAACTATTACTGTCACTTATAAGTATGCATTCTTGGTCATATTACTTGACCTTTCTAGGCCTCAGTTGCTTTATCTTTAAAATGGGTATATGACCTAAGAATAATACACATCTCACAGGTTTATTTTAAGAATGTAATGATTTAAATATGTGAAGTGTCTAGAACAGTACTTAAAACATAACAGGTACTATATAAATATGACTTGTTATTACTGCCACTCTACCTTTTCTTTCATATCAACTGAGTGAACTGTAGGTTCTTATGGATAGATCTAGTATACATCCTCTCTGTAAAGTTTTTACTTATCTCTCTAAGTGTATATCTTTCCCTTTTAATGTGCCCCTGCTGTAACTACAATGCGCTTGTTTAGGCAAATATCATATTTCATTGCACTTCCTTTTTTTCTAGCTCTACTAGATTGTGAGCTTCTTGGGAAAAGGACTGTGTATTATATATTTTGGTCTGCAAAGAGTATGTGCTCATTTGTCACATAAATTAATAAATACAGTTACATGACTTTTTTCAGGATTTCCAGACAATCACATTTATTTTTGGAATTTTTCAAAGTGAATTTTATATCACCAAAGAATAAATGCATCTGTGTCAGTAGAATCTTCATTATTCATTGTACATATAAGAGAATTTAATAATAAAGGAAAAACATAGGTGTAATAAGCAATCTTACTATTTTTTAATTTTAATTTTTTCAGTTATACTTGACATTCAATATTCATCTCAGTTTTACAGTATACTGGTTATATTTTTATATAATTTAAAAAAATTTACTATGGAAAATTTTAAACACACACAAAAGTAGGGATGTTCATATAGTGATTTATCATTTTACTCTAACCTAGTTTCAGATATCAATATACTGCTACTTTTGGTTCATCTACTTTGCTCTTTTTTGACAGAGTATTTTAAAGCAAATCTCAGATATAATATTTTTATTTATAAATAAATCAGCTATTATTAATAGATAACGATTTAGTTTGAACACATCACAATAAAAAAATTGATATTAGTTTCTTTATGTAATCTAATCTCCCTTCCATATTTAGTTTTCCCCAATTGCTTCCAAAATGTCTGAATTATTGGTTTGGTTGCATTGGAATCTTCCCCACCAAAGTCAATAAATTGTATTTAGTTAATATTTTTTTAACTCTTAATTTCAAAGAGCATCCTTTCTTATACCATTTAATTTTTAAAGATACTAGGTCATTTGTCCTTTAGTCTTTTCCACAGTTTTGATTTGGCTGTTTCATCTTAATGCTGTTATTTAGCATGTTACTCTATTACTATACCCTATAAAGTTACATCTGGAGGATTGATTAAATTCAAGTTTAATTTTTTATTTTATTTTTCAATTACAGTTGGCATATATTAGTTTCAGGTATACAATATAGTGTTTAGAGTTCTATTTAACTTATGAAGTGATTACCCTGATTATTACCCATCTGACACAATACTGTTAATTAATATTATTGACTATATTCCCTAAGCTGTATTTTATTTCTCTGTGACCATTTTTTTGTAACTTAGTTCTTTTCCTTAACAGTATGTAATAAACATAAGACATTTTTTATCTATAACTTACTTTTTAAAAAAGATTTATTAAAATATAGCTAACATACAATATTGTATTAGTTTCAGATGTACACCAGTTAGTCAACATTTATATATCTAAAGTGATAATCATGATAAGTCCAGCAACCATCTGACACTGTACAATGCTATTATATTATTGACTTTATTGCCTATGCACCACATTCCCATGACTTGTTTGTTTTATAACTGGATATTTGAAACTTATTTTCATTTACTTTTCCCCTGTTTTTTTATCTTTTAATTCTAGTTGACATTCAATATTTTATTTTAGTTTCAGGTATACAGAATAGTGATTAGACATTTATATAATTTACAAAGTGATCTCCCTGACTAGTCTAGTACTCACTTAGCACTATACGCAGTTATTACAATATTATTGACTACATTTCCCATGTTTTGCTTTATATCTCCATGACTACTTCATAACTATAATTTGTACTTCTTAATCCCATCACTTTTTTCACTCAGTCTTCCAACCCCCTTCCATCTGGCAATCATCAGTTTGTTCTCTGTATCTATTAGTCTGTTTCTGTTTTGTTTGTTTTGTTCTTTAGATCCTCACATGTAAGTGAAATCATAAGCATTTGTCTTTGTCCTGCTCCACCAAGAAAAATACCTTCTAGGTCCATCCATGTTGTTGCAGATGGCGGGATTTTATTCTTTTTTTTTTTTTTTTTTTTTTTGGCTGAGAAATATCCATTGTGTGTGTGTGTGTGTGTGTATATATATATATATATATATATATATATATATATATATATCACCTCTTCTTTATCCATTCATCTATTGATAGACACCTGGGTTGCCTCCATATCTTGGCTATTGCAAATAATACTGCAATGAACATATGGATCCACATGTCACTTTGAAATAGTGTTTTAGATTTCTACAGATAAATACCCAGAAGTGGGATTACTGAGTCTTTCTTTATCTTTTTTTATAACCTTTGTTTTAAAGTTTATTTTACCTGGTATAACTATTGCTTCTCTAGCTTGTTTGTTTCCATTTTCATAAAATACCTTTTTCCATCCTTTTTTTCATTCTGCATATGTGTTTCAATTTAAAGTGGGTTTTTGTAGGCAGCATATGTAGTCTTATTTTCTTATCCATTACCTTGTCTTGTCTTTGATTGGATCATTTAATCAATTTACATTTATTGTAGATAAATATGTAGTTATTGCCATTTTTATTCATATTTTTAATTTTTTGTTTTTCTTAAATAAATCCCTCTAACATTTCTTATATCTTCTTCAGTGTCTTATAATTTTCTGAGTACAAGTCTTTTATATCTTTGGTTAATTTATTCCTAGGTATTTTATTTTTTTAGATCAATTGTAAATGGGATTGTTTTCTTAATTTCTCTTTCTGATGATTTGTTACTGGTGTATACAAATGCAACCAATTTCTGAATATTTGTATCTTGCTACTTAATTCATTTATTAGTTGTAACAGTTTTTTGGTAAAATCTTTAGGGTTCTCTATATAGTATGATATCATATGCAAATGACAGTTTTATATCTTTCCAATTTGGATTACTTCTATTTATTTTTTCTTGTCTAATTGCTGTGGCTAGGACTTCCAATACTAGTTGAACAAAAGTGGTGAAATGGATATCCTTATCTTGTTATTGATCTTTAAAAAATGCTTTTAGCTTTTCCTCATTGAGTATGACATTAGCTGTCATACACTTTGTGGAGAGTTTTTATTATAAATGGTTGCTGGATTTTGTCAGACACCTTTTCTGCATCTATTGATATCATATGATTTTTTAGCCTTCATTTTGTTTATGTGTTATATCGTATTAAGTGATTTGCAGTTAGAGAACTAAACTTGCATCCCAGGAATAAATGCTACTTGATCATGGTGTATGATCTTTTTAATGTATTGCTAAATTCAGTTTATTAATTTTTTTGAGGATTTTTGTATCATCAGAGATATCAGCCTATAATTTTCCATTTTTGTAATGTCTTTGGCTTTGGAGTTAGGGTAATGGTGGCCTTGTAAAATGAGATTGGCAACCTTTTATTCTCTTGAATTTTTTGGAATAGTTTGAGAAGGATACATGTTAATTCTTTGCTAAAATTCACCTGTGAAACCATGTTCAGAGCTTTCATTGGGAGTTTTTAATTACCGGTTTGATTTCGTTAGTAGTTTTTAATCAGTTTACATTTTGTTTCTTCTTGATATACTCTTGGAAGTTTGTATGTTTCTAGAAATTTATCCATTTCTTTTAGATTGTCTAATTTGTCGGCCTACAATTGCTCATAGTATTTTCCTATACTCTTTGTGTTCTGTGGAGTTAGTTATTCTCTTTCATTTTTAATTTTCTTTACTTGAGTTCTTTCTTTTTTTCTTGATGAGTCTTGTTAAAGGTTTATCAATTGTTTATTTTTTCGGAGAACCAGCTTTTAGTTTCATTGATCTTATATATTGTTTTTTTTTTTTTTTTTTCAAAACTCTATTTCCTCTCTGATCTTTGTTATTTTTTTCCTTTTACTCACTTTGGTCTTTGTTTACTGTTTTTTTTTCTAGTTTCTTTAGGTATAGTATAGATTGAGGTTTTTTTTTTAAGGTAGGCCTGTATTTCTTTCATTTTCCTTTGTCTTAAGGTATCTTTTGATTTCTTCCTTGATCTCAGTTAACCTATTTGTTGTTTAATAGCATGTTATTTATCCTCCATTTGTTTGTGTGTTTTTCAGTTATTTCCTTATAATTGATTTCTAGTTTCATACCTCTGTGATCAGAGAATATACTTGATATGATTTCAATCTTCTTAAATTTATTGAGACTTGTGTTGTGACCTAATATCTGGTCTACTCTGGGAAATGTTCCATATGTACTTGAGAAGAATGAATATTCTGCTTTGGGATGAAATACTCTAAAAACATCAATCAAATCCATTTGATCTCATGTGTCATTTAATGCCACTGTTTCCTTGTTTATTTTCTGTTTGGAAGTTCTATCTCTTGATATCAATGGGGTGTTAAAGTCTCCTACTATGATTGTTTTACTTTCAACCTCTCCATTTATTTTGGTTAATATTTGTTTTCTGTATTTAGGTATTCCTATGCTGGGTGTATAAATGTTTACTAGAGTTATATCCTCTTGTCGATTGATCTCTTTATCATTATACAATGTCTTTCTTTGTCTCTTATTATAGCCTTTGTTTTAAAGTTCATTTTTTCTGATATAAGTATTTCTACTCCAGCTTGTTTTTGTTTCCATTCATATAAAATAGCTTTTTTCATCCTTTTACTTTAAGCCTGTGTATGTCTTTTGATTTGAACTGGGTCTCTTGTAGACAGCATATGTATGGGTTTTGTTTTCTTATCCATTCAGCTATCCTAAGTCTTTGGATTGGAGCATTTAATCCATTTATGTTTAAAGTGAATATTGATTGGTACATAGTTATTGCCATTTTATTTATATTTATGTTCTTCACTTCCCACCCCACCACCCCTCTTCTTCTTAAAGTAGTCCCTTTATCATTTCTTGTAATACTGACTTCATGGTGATGAATTCTTTTAAATTTCTTGTCTAGGAAGCTCTTTATCTCACTTTCAGTTTTAATCGATAGCCTTGTGTAGAGTAGTCTTGGTTGTAGTTCCTTGCTCTTCATCACTTTGAATATTTTGTGTTGATCCCTTCTGGCCTGCAAATTTTCTGTTGAGAAATCACCCGACAGTCTTATAGGAGCCCCCTTGTAAGTAACTAGATGCCTTTGTCTTGTAGCTATTAGGTTTCACTCTTTCCTTTAATTTTTGGCATTTTTACTATAATGTAGCCATGAGCATAGTATATGACTTGCTGCTGTGTGGGTGTGGACCTCTCAGAGCAGTATTTGCCCCAATGGGCTCTAGAACCTGCTGAAAACACTGTTTGGGTCTGCTGCTTATGGGGCCAATCATATGTTATTCTGTTGTGGTTTGAAGCTGGCCATTGGGTGTGCTGGTTGTGAGCCTTTTTGGAGGGACTTCTATTCAGGCCAAGGCCAGTTGCTGCCTGGGAGTATTCTAAGGTTACCCAGTAGGAGCTACAAAGTGATTTGCAGTTGGTTGCTGCCTGTGTTGGATTGGAGGCACATGGGAGAGGCCATGCTGTGAACCAAGGCCAGCTGTCACCAGTACCAGGCATGGGGCAGCTTAGCAAAAGGCCTAAGGATGCCTGCCCATTGCCTGTAAGGCTTAGAAACTAAAAGAGCCTCAGGTGGTATGTGAATTGGGTGAGGGGAGGTCCCAGGAAGTCACCAGGAAGGGGTGAATGATGTTCTCCAGATTAGCGCAGATTCAGATTTGGTCCCAGGTTTGAGTCTGTGGTCACTCTCAAAATTCTCATATCACATTGAGGCCAGTTTCTGCCCATCTCCAGCCCACAGATGCCTGAGATTTGTCCAAGAAATACTGCAGCTTGGGTCAGGGCCAGCTGTACCCCACCAGAATTGTCTTTGGAGGCATGCAAGCTGAGGCCTATTGATTGTTGTTGAAAGAGACACCTGCGAAAAGGGTGGTGTGTGTCTAGTTGCCTAGGCAGGAATATGCCTGCAGGAATTCATGAGTTTTGTGGTTTGGGTTCCCAGCAAGTCACAAGGGTAGAACGGATAGACCGATGTAGATTTAGATTTGGCAAAGTGGGGAGAGGACTCAGCATAGGCAAAATGGCACCTGCCTGCAGGCTGCAAAGAAGGAGGGCTCAGCATAGGAACAATGGTGTTATCCCTCCAGCACTTGCCCTGAATTCACACAACTCAGTCTTTCCTTATATTTCTCTGATGCCTCCTGAGCTGCTGTCCCTCCACTGGAGCCCAGGGTGAGAGCCTGTGAGTGGGTGGGTCTGTGTGTGTCCCCTTTAATGGAACATCTGGGTTTCCAGCAGCCATCTATCTCACCTGGACAGTTAGAATCCCCGCTGATTTTTGCAGCCAGATTTTGTGGGGACTCCTCTTCCTGGCACTGGAACCCTAGACTGGGGAACCCTGGTGTGGGGCTGGAGCCCTTCGCTCTTCAGGGTAACCTCTACAGCTGAGCTTTCCCTCCTATGCTCAACATGCAAGTGCGTGGCCAGCTTGTTTTGCATCTTTGTTCCTCCTACCAGTCTCGATGTGTCCTCTTCTTTATAGCCTTAGTTATAGGAGTTATATTTCACTAGTCCTCAGATGATTCTCCAGGTTAATTATTCTATAATTTAGTTGGAATTTTAATTATAGTAGTGAAAGGAGGCAAGCACTGTGTTTACCTATTTCACCACCTGGACTGGAAACTTCAATTTTTTGATATTTGTTGAGTTTTATGAGTTCTTTATATATTTTGGACATAAACCCCTTTTCAAAAGTGTTGTTTGCAAATATCATCTCCCATTTGGTTGCTTGATATTTTGTTTTTTTGATTATTTCTTTTGCTGTGTAGAAGCTTTTTAGTTTGATATAGTCCCATTTGTTTATTGTTGCTTTTACGTCCCTTGCCTTTGCTATCAAATTCATAAAATTCTAAGACAAAGATCTATAAGTTTAGTACCTATGTTTTCTTCTCTGTATTATATTATACCAGGTCTTATATTTAGAGCTTTGATCCATTTTGAGTTATTTTTGTGTATGGTAACAAATAGTCTAGTTTCATTCTCCTGCATGTGATTTTTCAATTTTTTCAGCACCTTTAATTAAAGAGGCTTTCATTCTCTATTGTTTGTTTTTGGCTTATTTGTTGAACAGTATTTGCCCATACATATATGCGTTTATTTTGGGGCTCTCAATTCTTATCCATTGGTCTGTTTTTCTGCCAATACCATACTGTTTTGATTATTGATATGTAGTCTAATTTTAAGGCAGGAAGTGTGATACCTTTGGATTTTTATTTTCCTCTCAGAATTGCTTTGGCTATTTGGGTTTTTTGTAGTTCCACAGAAATTTGATGTTTAGTTTGTTCTTTTTCACAACCAAAAGAGGTTCATTCTAGGACCTCAAGGATGGTTCAACATATCCAAATCAACCAATGTGACGTACCACATTAATAAAATAAAGGACAAATAAATCATATGATCATATTAATAGATGCAGAAAAAGCATCTCACGAGATACAACATTCATTTATAATTAGAACACTCAATAAAATGGATATAGAAGGAAAGTACCTCAACATAATAAAGGCCATATATGACAAACCCTTAGCTAGTATCATACTTAATGGTGAAAAACTAAAAACCTTCTAAGATCAAGAACAGATAAGGCTGTGTGCTGTTACTACTCTTACTCAATATAATATTGGAAGTCTTAACCAGAGAAATCACACAAGAGAAAGAAATAAAAGGCATCCATATTAGAAATGAAGGAGTCAAATTGTCACTTTTTGCAGATGACATAATTTTTTATATAGAAAACCCTAAAGACTCCACAAAAAACTATTAAAAATGATAAATGCAGCAAAATTGCAGGACACAAAATCAATGCATAATAATCCATTGCATTCTTGTATACTAGTAGTGGAATTGCAGAAAAAAAATTCCATTTGTAATTACACATAAAAAATAATAAAATACTTAGAAATAAACCTAACAAAGGATGCGAAGGACCTATTCACTGAAAACAATAAGACTATTAAAAGAAATTTAAGAAGACACAAAGAAATGAAGATATTCTGAGTTCATGGATTGGAACAATCAATGTAGTTAAAAAAGCTATATTATCTAAAGTAATATACAGATTTAATGCAATCCCCATCAAAATTCCAATAACGTCTTTTGTCTTTTTGATGCTAGCCACCTTAACAAGCGTGAGGTTATATCATATACTTTGATTTGTATTTCATTGCTAATTAGCAATGTTGAATATTTTGTTGGCCATATGTATGTCTTCCTTGGAAAAAATGTCTAGTTCCTCTGTTAATTTTTAAAATTAAATTGTTTTTTTTTTTGTTTTTACTTTTGAGCTATAGAAATTTTCTGTATATTTTGGCTATTAACTTCTTATCTGATACATATTTTTCAATTTTTTTTCTCCTACTACCTAGGCTATTTTGTTGATTTTCCTTTTCTGCACAGAACTTTGATGTAGTTCCACTTTAGTTGTTTGTAATTGTACTTTTGGTGTCATTAAAAGAAACTGTTGCCAAAACCAATTTCAAATCATATAACTGGAAAAGAAGAAGTAAAATTGTGACTGTTTGCTGATGATATGTTCTTATACAAAAATCCTATACAGAAGATTCTGCTCCCTGCAGAAAACCAGTTAGAACTAATCAGTAAATCAGTAAAGTTACAGGATATAACATCAATATACAGAAATCAATATAGAGAAATCTGAAAAAAAAAAACAAAAAAGCAGTTCCATTCACAATAGCATTAAAAAGAGTGAAATGCTTAGGAATATAACTGAAGTAAAAGATGTATGCACTGAAATTTGTAAGACCTTAAAGAAATTGAAGAAGATACAAATGGAAAGCTATTCCATGTTCATCTTCTAGTCTGTTCCTCAGACTAGAAGAATGAATTTTATTCATTTAATGTAATCCCTATTAAAATTCTAAAGATATTTTTCATAGAAAAAACAAGTCTTAAAATTTGTCTGGAAGCACACTAAACACACTTGTTGCAGAGAAATCAGACTGGTGAGAAACCAGTCTGATTGGAGAGTTGGTCTCAGAAGAGCTAGTGATCTGAAGACCTGGGCCCCGAGCTCGAGAGTAATCTTATTTTTATAGGGCTTATCCACACAGTTACAGTTGAGATTCTCAAACAGGAATTTAGGTAATACGTCTGTTATCTAGACAAAACAAGCAAAGGGGAGGTTGAGTCTTCAATTGATCTTAAGGTCACCCTGCCTTTTGGCCTATGCAGTAAGCATGTCTACAGAAGCAGAACAAAAAACTGATTACAAGGTTAGCCATTTGAGTGGAAAATTCTTCTCAAAGAAATTGAAGAAGATACAAATAAAAAGATATTCCATGTTCATCTGGTCTGTTCCTCAGACTAGAAGAATGAATATTATTAAAATGTTTATAATGTTCAAAGCCATCTACAAATTTAATGTAATCCCTATCAAAATTCTAAAGATATTTTTCACAGAAAAAACAAGTCTTAAAATTTGTCTGGAAGCGCACTAAAGACCCTGAATAACCAATTATATCCTGAGAAAGAACAAAGCTAAAGGGACCACATTTATTGATTTTAACTATACTACAAGACTATAGTAATCAAATCAGTTTTGTACTGGCATAAAAATAGACACATAAAGCCATGGAAGAGAATTAGGAGTCAAGAAATAAACCCTTGCAACTAATATTTGACTAGGGGTCCAAGATTGCACAATGGGTGAATGATAATCTACTTAGTGTTCGGAAATCTGAATAATTACATGCAGAATAATTAAATCCTATTTTACATTCACACAAAAATTAAACTCAAAATGGATTAAAGGCTTAAACATGAATATGCTTTTTAAATGTTTTTTCCCCTGCATTAAGATGGAATAATTTCTATTTTATCTTTCAGTTTACCGATTCTTCTTTTGTCTCCTTCATTCTGCAATTAAACCTATTGTGTTTTCTTAGTTTTGTTATTCCATCTTTCAGTCTTAAAATTTATATTTGATTTTTATTGTGTGTTATTTAAACGTGCAAGATCATTCATTTCAGGACAGTTTTCTTGCATTATAGTTTTCAGTATTTGTTCTGTTTACTGATTTGATTTTCTTTTAAAAATTATATCCATGTTGGATTGTTTTTGCCTGTCTTCTATATTTATTACTTTTTCCAATTTTAAGATTTCTATTCATTCCTATTTTAAAATTGTTATTCTTTTTTTTTTTATTTCTATAATGGTTTGTTCTATAGTATCTGTTTCTTCTGCTAGTTCTTCCAGTTTAATCATCATTTATCTTTTATCTATATCTGTTTCTCAGCCATACTTAGATGCAAAATTTTTTATGTTTTAAATTTCAAATTTATGTTATGACAGCTTCTATAATTTTCTTTAGTTTTTTGGTAAAATTAGGTTCCAACTTTTTGTTCTGTACCCATATATTTTATGTGACTTTATTTTTGTAAGTCTATAATTTAGATTTTATTTATCTTTTTTATTTTATAATATTTTTAATGGTCTTTAACTGTAATTCTTTTAATTGTTTAATAAGGGAAAGAGATTTTTCTGTATTTCAGGAGAAAGTGCCTCTAGCAGAAGTGAAGGTCAAGATTTGCTTTTCTAGCTTCGTAAATAAGTTTCCTTTTTGGTTATACTGTGATATGTTTTTAAAAAGATATTAACTTGTATAGCTATATATCTATATACTTCCTAGACTGACATCTTCTGCTTTCCTCTTTCATTAGAGTCTAAATCTTTTCTCTCTTTTATACCTAAGAGTTTTTATCCTGGACAAGTGGTGTTCTGTTCTGACCAAATTCTCTTCATTGTAGGATTTTGACTATATTTGAGATCCCAGAGGGCCCAGGCTGCCCTAGTACCCTCAGACGTTTTGGCAGTTCCCTTGTACTCATCTACAAATAGGAACATGGGAAGTCTCCCAGTAGATATGACTGCCCTAACTTTTGCTATTTGAGTCCTCCACCCTGAGTAGAGACCTTCTTTTTTGAGAGTAAATACTCGTTGACAATTCCTGGCTTTCTTGGCTTTTAGAGCACACCAGAAGTTCCTTCGTATTCCCTTTGTTTAGTCCTGCATATCTACTTGTCTTCCTAGGACCTTGCTGCTGTCAGAGTTTTAAATACACTTGTACTTAAATGAATAGGACAAATAAACAGAGACTCATTAGAACATGGACAATGGACTAGTGGTTACTGGGGTGGGGGGAGCGAACACACTTGTTCTTAAACTGGGGTTTATTTTGTTTATTGTTGCATAACAAATATACCCAGAGCTTATTGCCTTAGAACAACAACTTTTTATATCTCATGATATTTTTGGGTCATGGATTCAGGCATGATGCAGTATGCTTATCTTTATTTTACAGTGTTTCAACCTCAGATAAGTTGACTTGAATGATTTAGAGTTGGAACATCTGCGGGCTTCCCAAGCATTGTTTTCTTTCTCTATGTGGCTACATAGGCTTCCTCAGACTAGAGTGGCTTCAAGATATTTGAAGTTCTACATGGCATCTAAAGTTTGCAAGAGACCAGGATGGAACCATCTAGTTCCCTTAAAGACTAGGCCTGGAAATGGCCTAATGTGTTGCTTTCCCTTACTCTATTATTTGAAGTAGTTATGGGCCAGCCTAGACACAAGAACAAGGGGAATAGACCCTCTGAATGGCAGGAATATCTGAAAACTGTGGCTGCTTTGACTCACCATGATATCATACTCTGTTAGATTTTTAAAAATAACAGCTTTATTGAGATATAATTCACATATCATACAATTCATCCATTTAAAGAGTACAGTTTAAACCCATTTCTTGTCTGCCCCAAGAATACTCGCTGGCGGTGCTTGCGGCTCCAGCGTTTACCCCAAGATAACTTGCAGATTACAGTCCTAACCTTATCCCCAAAGTTTTACACGATATATGTTACTCTTATTATTATTTTCATATTTCTCTAGAATATTGATAGTCTTTGGAAACAAAAGACATCATTCCATTTATAGCATTCTGTTTTTAGTTGTAGTATTTCCCTTATGAAATATAGTAATTCTTGATTGCTGTAAATGTCAAATTCCAGAAAATGTAGCATTCTAACATGTGATGTTAAAATGACACTGGCAGCAAGCTGCACTTGTTTTTCTAAATGGGAAAGAATGAATGATTTTTAGTATATGAACAGAGTTGGATGACCTTTTTTGTATAATAAATTTTAGAACCTTTTTATTATTCCCCAAAATAAACCCTGAAACAATATTTTTTAGCTCCTCCTCCCCATTTCTATTAACTTTTTAAAGAGTTTTGGGGAGATTCAAAAAACATGACACCAATATCACCACCGTTGTACTCAAGTTTGTGACATAATTTTTTTAGAAAGGAAATATTTCTGGTTTCTGAGATCAGTATTATTGAGACAAAGGCAAAGATGTAATTTTTAAAATACATTAGTAATCTCAGATTTTATCTTCCCTACTATGTACCAGATGCTATAGAGAACAGGTGAAATGATGAAAGTAAAAACAGTTTTAAAAAGCTGAAAATTTATTATACATTTACTATTACTTAAATATTAAACAAAAGAAAAAGTCTTTTGAGAACCTATTGCCATAGATTTTGTGTATTTCTCAGTAGTTACAGTATCAATTTTCCTGTATTAAATTTTGACTATACATATTTTTCACATTTAAAACCATGAATTCTAATATTTTCTGATAACATAAGTGTTCGCCTATACAGTTCAGTTTTCTCTTTTGAATCTATTTTAAAATTGTGAACTTAAAAATCCAGAAAATGAAGAGAAATAGATTTGGAGAGTATTGGTTGCATGTAGTGCCTTGGGAATGAGAACTGGTCCTCCAGAGCTGCTGCTCCTAATCTGCCTTTCTCCTGCTATACCTTCTTTCTCATCCTGGCCTGGACCTCTGCAGCAAGGCTGCCTTGGTGTGATTGATGTGCTTGAAAGCTTTCCTAAATGAAAGATCCTTAAAGGGGAGAAAGCAGACCTTCTCTCAGCTATGATTTGGGTGATCATATAATATTTTCTACTAAGTATGATGTTTTTGTCCTGGAGAAATGCTGGATAGGACAGACCACTGGGCTAATGAGTATGTACTTGGCTACTATTGCATCAAGATGTGTGGTCCTTACCTGAGGAACTTCTTGCTTTTCTTTTCTTTTTAAATAACCTATGAAGCACATGGTAACTGAAGAATTGGGTGCTTTTCTCACTGGGTATATTCTTTCAATAAAGAGACTTGTTAAGTTTGGCAGTGACACTTGGAGAAGAAAGTGGATTTATGGAAAGTGATACTACCAATAATATGTAATGTAAAGACGATGTTTATTTATTTGAAGAGAAAGGATCAGTGGCAGTCATTAGATTAGACAATCATTTGGAAGGTATATTTTTTGTTATTGGATTCACTTATAAGTTGTCAGATGTCTAAAAATTATACATTAAAAAATTTTTCCCCAAACGTAAGTGAGTTTCTACTTTGAAAGACCAGCTTAAATTCTCTCCAAACTTTATTCTCTAGTTCCTTATTGTGGAAGATGATCTTGGGCTCAGTACTTCTCTTAACTTTAGTTTTCTCCTCTAAAAAATAAGAATAGTACTTCACAGAGTTGTTTTAAGGCACAGGAGGTGAGAGATGCAAAATGCCTTCTATAAAAAAGTCTTATTAAAATAAATACTAATCATATGAGAGGTATTATTGTCCATGAATGAAACAGTTGGGCCCAGAAATGAAGATTATTGGGCTTAAATTGCTGTTTCATAACTTACTTAGCATATAATCTCACAAATTACTTAACCTCTCTACACTTTAGTTTTATCTATAAGATGAGGCTAAAACCAATATTTTCCTCACAAGATTGTTGTAAGAATTATAGGAGATAATACATAAATATTATAGCCTAGTGCCTAGAAAATGCTAAGTTCTCATAGATATTAATTATTATAAATAGAAATATGAGTCATATTAACAAAAATAATGGGAAACTGCATAAGAACATTCATTAATTTCATGCAAGATTTAATTGAGATTGTTCTCATCAATTTGACATTTTATTGTATAGAAGTCTCAGAGATTTGAAGATTCTTTTTCAGGCTTTATTTCTGTCCTTTTCATGTAGAAATATGTGTTTTTACAATATTAAAATCTTAAATTCTTGAGTAGTAAAAGATCAGTGGATGAAAAAAGGATTATCTACTTGTTCTTCTGTTGGCCTGTACATTCAGCACTATTCTCTCAGGGAAACTGGGCTTGTTAGATGCACCAGCATTGAGGGCTACGTACTTGCTCTATTTCCACCCTTGGCCCCCAGCACATTTTTACCCACTGAACCTGTGAGAGCCTGGACCCTTGGCCCAGATTGGATCTAATACCCAGAAGGAAGAGGTGGCCTCCTGCCACTGACGTAGAATTGTAGCATCGTAATGTTCTACCATTTGATCTAATTTTTCTCAGCTGTGTCATGATCACTTCATGTTTGACACTCATTACCGCAGTGTGGTTTCATCTGATTCATACCACTGACCTAAATCCTCTTTAGAACAGACCACAATGTCAGAACTCAGTTTTTAATTTAAGATTTGAGAACAATTTTATAGCTGGATTGAAGCTAATTTGGACTCATCTATCTATAAAGGAATATATTGTTATCTATAAAGATAGTTTTATTATATTTTATTTTTATTTAAGCGCTCAATGTATGTGTTACAAAGGCCTCAGATATATAAAGAAACAGCTTGTTCAGTTCTTATAAATGATCTGATCTTTATCACAAGCTACTGACTGGGTTAAAACAGTTATCTTTTCAGTTTTTCAGAATTCGACTTCCTTTTTATATTTTTCCCCAAGGTGGAATCTGAGGGTACAAAGGAGTTCACTGTCTCCCTTGACTTCAGAGAAAGGGCTGCAGCTCTCTGTAGGGCATGTGAGATTTTCTGGGTTCTTCCATGCCACTTATGGCCAAGCTGGAAAGCTAAACTCAAGCCCTTCTCTGCCTACCTCTGCCATTAACTTCACTTTGAAAGAACTTCTCTAAAATAGTTGGTCTCTCTCCCAAATGCCAAAGCAACAGTGGGCAAAAGCCCTTCTAAGCTACTGAGAGTAGAGGAGGAGTAGGGTTCCTCTTAGCTACTCGTTGATGAATATAGTCTCTTTTCTCCCCCTCCCCAGCCCAGCTAAAAGAAAGGAGCCCTCTCATTATTTCTTCTTTTTAAAGTCATCCTGTCTATATTTTGTTTTTCTTCATTTTCTAAAAAATTTAGCTTCTGTATCCATTTTCTTCCTCCAGCACTACTACTGTCAATTTCTGGTGATGTCAACATCATTAAGATTATTCATCCAAAGTCCTAGCTTCTCATATCCTTAGCCTTTTATTTTCCATTGATATTAGCCCTTTTCTGTAATTCTTTTTATAGCTTATATTTTGTCATTATTAATAACTATACCTTTTAGCATTTCGGTTTCTAGCTTCCAGTTTCTGGCCACCACTTCCTATCTTTCCAGCTGACTCCCTTTAACAGTACAGCTCCAACAATCCTTTTACATTCAGAAACTTAAAATTAGATGATTGATCACCTTTTCCATGTCCTTAACTCAGCACACATCCTTACACCCTTATTTATTGAAAATTCCATGCTTCATCATTATAATCATTTCTTTGTTATAAAACCACAGCTCCCTTGCAGTTGTCTTATTTCTTTATATTGCCTGGCAAAATTACAACTGTATTTAAATCCAACTGTTTACCTAAGCTGTGTTCATGCATAAAAAGTTGAATATAGCTGGAGAAAAACTCCATCACGCTGACTAGTCTTGTTTTAAATTTATGACAACTAACCTCAAGTGAATCCTAATGATGTTGAACAGCCACATTCCCCTTGGTCTGTAGATTATAGTCCCCTCAATCTGTAGATTATATTCCCTTCAGTCTGTAGATAACTTTTCAGACCATTTTTCTTTAAAACTTCCATTATCTCCTTCCTCATCCTTATTCTCTGCTGATGATGATAAAATGAAAGCAATTAGAAGAGAATTTGCCTCAGTTTACCCATTCTCACATCTACCTACATATATCAATGCTCACGTGTTCTGCCTTAATTCTTTTATGTGAAGGAACTATCTAAATTCCTAGCAAAAGAAACAACTCTACTTGTACACAAAGTGTCATTCCCTTATCCTCTTAAGAACTTTACTCTAGCAGTTTTTCTTTTACTTTCTTGCATCATCAATTCTCTTTCTCTATTGAACTTTTGCTTTAGCATATGGTGATTTGTGTTAACAGAACAAACTAAACTACCTCTACTTTTCCCAGTTATTTCCCCCACTTCTCTCCTTTCATTCGTAGCAAAGCTCCTAAAAAGATTTGGCTTTGCATTAGTTTCTTTTTTTCTGTTTGGGACAATCTACTACAATGAGATTTTTATACCCAGAACTCTCTTAAGAGTGTTTGTGGAGGTCATCAATGATCTCCAAGTTGCTAAATCCAGTGTCATTTCTCAGATCTCATCTTATCTGACCTATCTACAGGTTTGAAACAGTCAATTATTCTCTCATCCTTGGGATATTTTCTTGCCTTGTCTTCCAAAATATTTCACATTTTGTTTACTTCAGACCTCAGTGGCTGCTCCTTTTGAGACTTCTTTGCTGGTAGTTAATCTTTCTAACTTCCAGGGCTAAGTCATTTGATCTCTTTTCCCATCTACATATTAATCTCTTAGTGATATCCTCCCTCCCTGCTTTAAATGTCATCTATATACTGACAACTCTCAAATTTATATTGTGAGTCAAGACCTCTTTTCTTTCATAATCATACTTTCAAATACTGACTCATTATTTTGATGTAATATAGAAAATTCAAACTTAAGATCTCTCAACCTGAACTCCTCCTCCTGTTGTCTCCATCTCAAAATCAATATGATCCTCTTATTTGCTTCTTTAAAATAACTTAAATTCATCCTTGATTCCTCTCTTTCCCTTTTAACACATCTAATTTGGCAGGATATAATGTAGGCTCAACTTTAAAAATTATTTATCAAATACAGAAAATTGAAACTACCTCCATTGCCATCATGATCCAACCACATATTGTCTCTTTTCTGCAACAGCTTCTTAACAAAATTATATTATTTATTATTAGTCATCATTTACATAGTATCAGTTTATTTTTAACTACTTAATCTGTCAAATAATGAGAAAGGGGTGTTAAATATTTTACAGTAGTAAAAACTAACATGATCATGACGAGTGAGTCAATTAATCCAAAATGTCTGTTAAGATAGGGGAGAAAGAAAATTAATGTATACATATTGAGAACCTTTTGTTTTGGCTAAAAACATGGATATGCATTTACTTTGCTAATCTTTTGATGCAGGGCCAGAGTCTTAGAGTACGGGCCCTAAATTGGAGTACTATTATTTTCTGGCTTAAATAACACCCATTATATAAAGTCTATTATGTTTAATTGTGGATGTTTAAAATAGAGTGAGAGTTTAGAGATATTTTTGAGTATTCTGAATGTGGAATAATATGTCTCAGCTTTTACAGTTAATATCTGACCTCTCAGTAACTTACATTTTTGTTTCTGCACAGGACTCTTTAGAGTCACGTTTCTTGAGGCTTTATAAAGTCTTTCAGTATAAATTGTTTCCAGAAATATTTTGTTTAATGCATGCTATTTGATATAAACATCCAGTTTCATATCAATATCAAGTATGAAAGATGTAAGCATGTTTGGGAACAAATATGATTGACTCTTGGTAAGAAGTAAGAAGGGTACGAGCATGCAGTGGGAGCAATCTATTAGTGGTTAGTATTTAGACTGCTATGATATGTCACCATATTTTGCAGATGAATAAAAATTGTCAGTTACTCTAGAGAGTCAGTTAAGAATTCTTACTGCATTGTTGTTTTGAGAATGTCAGCTTTCATTTCCAATGATTTTTTTTTGCTTTATCTTTTATGCTTTATTGGTGCATAAAAACTGGTGACATTTATGACTATTGAGCATTGTCCTTTTATCCATAAAAGTAACATTGTTTGTTCCTTTGAAGCTTTTATCTTATATTTGAATTTGTCTTTTAGTGATACTTAAACCTTTTATAATGTTCTTTATCTCTTTGTTTTCTTTTACAGCTGGGGTTTCTTTGATATTTTTCCCTTTTCAATTTAAGACTTTAAAAACTTTCTAGATTCTATATTACTCAAAATATCAGCTTCAGTGACTATCAGTTTC
The DNA here is from genome assembly GCA_004027375.1 of Macroglossus sobrinus. NCBI lineage: Eukaryota > Metazoa > Chordata > Mammalia > Chiroptera > Pteropodidae > Macroglossus > Macroglossus sobrinus. The sequence continues at coordinate 1,219,597 of PVKZ01000097.1, read as the reverse complement.
TCCTCTCTAAAATGAAGTGTTGGCCAACTTCCACTTTCTTAAATCTCTTATTTAACTTACATTTTGTAACATAATTTCATAATCACTATGATTTTTCACATGTCACAAAAACTCTATGTAGTCAACAATTGTTTTCTGCTTTTTAAGTGTTTACTTGGTTCTTTGTACATTTCTAGATGATAGCTAGAACAGTTACGAGAACAAAACAGATACACAGAGATAGAATTCATAATAAAGTAGGAATATTCTTGCCTTTTGGATTTTTATTCTACATTATTACTTTTAGATTCTTAACCCTCCATGGCATTTATCTTCCTTTCACTTTTCTTCATGTTTCTGGTTGGGGGTGACAAATACTTAAAAGTATTTTTTTGAAAGGAAATCCCATGGAAAGTGAAAATAATATTTGTTAGACATTTTGGGGTTTCAACTGAAGGTTTTTTTTCCAATTCTGAGTAAAATATTTCTGCCATATTTTAATTATGTGTGGAAAGGAAAGTACATTTATTCTATAGAAAGTGCTTTGAATCTTTAAAAAATTCTATGTTTATGCAGAAGGCAATTAGAGTTATGTTTAAAATTTGCTTCAGGAAGGAAAATTAATCTAGAGTTAAAGATAAATGATGCATTATCTTACAAATAATTAAGTAATAATGTCTGTGTTAGCACAAAAGTACATCTTAGTTTAACACAATCTCAGTGTCCTAGTTAATGCTGAAAATGTTGGAAACTCGAAGGCTCAACTTAGATCAGAACAAATTATTTAGTAAGTCAGAAAAAGGATTTTGTTTTCTAGTGAGAAATGTATGTACACTGAAAATTCTTCCTTTCAAAAGTTTTAGTGTCAAGGATTATCTTTCAACTATTCCTTTGTAATCTAAACTAAACTACTCTTACTGCAATTTAAAACTCTTTTCTATACCACTCTATTTTGTGGAATTGGAGATTTCTTTTGAATGTAGTAGGTGCTGTCTTCACAATCGATGGATACATTTAAAGGAATATGAGAAGAATATTATACAATATGCTTTTCTGTAGAACTTATTCTTTTACTCTGGTTACAGTTGAATATTATTTCATTCCTTTCAGTGCTTCTCTCTTATTTTAGAATCTTGTTCCTTATGTAGTTTAATCCAGATAATCAAATATATCACAGGGAAGAGTTCAAATTTACTAAAATAACTTTTGTGAGGCATACGGACTTTGCAAAATCTTTACTGATATTGATAATGATTTTAATTTATTTTGAAAGTTTTTTTTTCTTGAAAAGCATCTGTTCAGACCTACCAATAAAATTCTACATGTTCACATTCTGTCTTTACATTATGAAACATTGTAGAAAAAATACAAGAAAAAGAGAAGAATAAAAAATTTAAAGCAAAACCACTGCAATTTTTAATAATATATGTTACTGTCTCTGATATTGAAAATTTTAGCCAATAGATATTATAATAACAGGGTATGGTGGTGACAGTCAGAAGCAAATTTGTTTCTGTTCATTGTAGTTACATGATCATAGTAAAAATCAAAGAATATTTGTCTATAGGTTTTGTGTAAAAATATTTTGAAAATATTAAAATTAATGTGTTCAAGAAATAGATGTAATCATATATTCCATTGTATCATGATATATTTTTAATAAATAGTATTATTTTAATAATAGAATAACTTAAAATAACTAATATAGTTGGTGCATCTGCTAAAATCTTTCTAATAAAAGAAATTTTCACTCATTTGCACAATTTTTTTCCTGCCCACCATTCTTTCTCATTCTTGTGGTAACATAATCTCTTTCTTGGGAGAAACTTCATATCATTCAGGTGAGGGTCATTGAATTCCATGGTCTGTCTACATGCCTCCGGTCTAGTGTACCAGAGCACTGTATTCTGCCCTCCGTACCAGCTGTTGTGATTCCCTCAGAGATGGACACATGGTCCAAGCAGAGAGCTCTTTCTAAGACATGTTTGATCTTTGGAATTGTAGAGGAGGAACACTCCTTGCCTGAAATGATAGGTATAAAATAAACATAATATGAATTTCTGGGGCTATTTTTGGCACCCATTGGACAAAGAAAGTAGTCATTCCAGTGGCATTGTTTGAAACCTGGATCAAATCCATTCAATAATCTATGGACTTCATCATTACATATGCCAATATGTCCCCTATGCTTTTTTAAAGTTCTAATTCTTTTTCTTCTTTTGGTTTGAATAGTTAAGTTTATTTCTTTCACTTGCATTAATAAAGGTCTGAGTAGTGCAAAATATAGTCAGTACAGCATAGTGGTTAAAGAATTCAGGCTCTGGAGCAGTTGGCTTTGGTTTGAATTCCAGCTCTGCCCTTGAAGCTGAATTATCTTGACCAAGTCACTTAATCTCTCTTTCTCTGTTTCTTCATCTGTAAACTAATCACAGTACCCCCTCAGAGGGTTATGATTATTGATCAAGTTAATATTTATGAAGTGTCTTTAAGAGCTTCTAGTATGTAGTATGTACTGTACAATATTTGTTAAATTAATGATAAAATGAATGATAACTAGATTTTTACAGGAGGGTTGATATTGAATTTAGCTTTGATTCTATAATTTCTTTAAAAAGGACAAAGAATATGCACAAAATGCTACATTTTTTTGTTGGTAGCCAAATTACTTTTTATTATGATGAAATTTAGGTTCAGCACAATTTTTAATGATTTTTCTGAATCATCAAGTATTCTATTTCTAAAGTATTATTTTTATGTTACTTTAGTGGGCCATTTGGGTATAAAATAAGACTTTGGTACCAGCTAAAAAGAATGTTTAATTCTCATTGACATTAGATTTCTTATTCTTTAAATTAAAAGCAAGTTTCTTATAGACCTAAAATATGGTATAAATATGTTTACAAATTAAAATTCAGGACCCTGTATGCCCTGCCCCCATACAAACAGGCTCTGCCCCTGTTATTAGTCTACCTAGTCTATTTGATATGCTCTGCCATAAAGAATTCTCTCAAATGTTTTGATAAGAAGAGTTTTGTGGCAAAGATTTTAAATGATAAACTATAGTTCTGGAGTTATAGCCATGTATTCTTTGTTTTTTACATATCATTTGATTTTATAACATTTTCGATAAATAAGAAAAATGTGATTATAAATGTTTTTGAAATTGAGAAAATTTGTTAATTTTTTATCTTGCTGTTTTCATGGCTCCTATTGAAGTATTTAATATTTATTTTATAAAGTTTGTGAAGCCACAGTCCACACATTTAAAAAAATTAATCATTTTATTTTCACAGATAGGAAGCAGCAAAACCACAGATAGGAAGCAGTGTAGCTTTTGAGATATTAATTATTGTATTTCATGTATGAATAATAAAATTTATGTTTTTTGTTGTACTTTTCTGATAATATATGTATGCAGCATGTTTATACTTTGCATGCATATTGTAGCTATTATGTGTATTATGTATAGGCATTTAGTTCTGTTTTTCTTTTAGAGCCTATGATCAAATTATGCTTTAATGAATTAAAGTGGTAGTTATGCTCAGGGATATTGGAGTCTTTATTAAAAGACATGCCTGGTCCTGGTCCTGGTCAGAGGTACAACTAAAATTAGAGATTTACATATATCAAATTGTTACATATATCTAAAATATTTACATACATCTAAAGATTTAAATGTTATAAAGCAAGCTAACAAAATTATAATAAAATATGTGATATCTTCCTACCTTGACAAATATACCTCATAATGAGTTGCAAGATTAGTTAGATTTTGAAATTCTTAGGATACTTGGAATTTCCCAAGGAGAGCCAGACATATGGTCTGTGGCTTCTTACTTGTCCCACCAAGCCCTGCCCTGCATTACGTGTTGCTTGGTGCTTTGTATACACATGAACATACTCCAACCCCCATAGGCAAGTTACATCTTTAGCTGCCTTTATGTACAAACATCTTTTGGACCACTTTTCAGCTTTGAAATACTGGCTTGGCTCACCCACTGGGGGATGTATACAAGCCCTGGGAGCATGATAGGACTGTTTAGGTAGCTCATTCCAGGTTTCCAAGTCCCCAGAGTCTTAGCCCTACAGCAGCAGTCCCCAACCTTTTTGGCACCAGGGACTGGTGCTCCTGTGAGAACATAATGCCTGATGATCTGAGGCAGAGCTGAGGCAGTGATGCTAGCATTGGGGAGTGGCCACAAATAGAGGTAAAGCTTCCCTCACTCACCCTTCACCTCCTACTGTGTGGTCCAGTTCCTAATAGGACATGGACTGGTACCAGTCTACAGTTCAGGTATTGGAAACCTCTGCCCTACAGGAATTTTTTTCTGTGTGGAGGGATATACCTGGAGAAGGGCAAGAGCAGATTGCTAATCCACTGGCTCAGGCCAGAGCCCCTCTACTTTAAATGGTACTGCTGAGAGTCTGACCCAGAAATTCAGTCTTCATTTACTTTACCTGATAGTTGAGTTGCTGTGAAGGTTGAATTTCTGCAGTTGATGCAATCCAAACAGAAAATAGAAGCTCTGTCTGTTTATGCACGTACAGATATTTTAGAAGTAAAAGTTGGTTACCAAGGAAAATATGAGTGGTCCTAAGATGCGTTATAAATCATGACATTTAAGGAAAATTTATCATGACAGTAAATATACTTATATGTTTTTGTGCAGTGTAGGTTTTACCTAAAATTGAAATGGCAAAATTCAGCATGTTTTTCTCAGCCTGTAAGTCATTTGGTATTTGGACTTTTCACAAAATGCAAGTTTTATGCATGTATATATATATTTTTTCACTTATAAAATATTTTTTCTAGTGATTTAGGTATTAATATTCTGAGAATATAGGCTTTGATATGTAATACAAAAGTCAATTCCAAGTAACTAGAAGGATGACTTTACATTAGATATTTGATTCGTCTTCAAACCTAAACACATCATAAAATAACTAAAAGTAATTTTTAAGCTGCCTGTAATTCTGAAATAGAAAGTATAACAATACTCCTTTTGGGATTACACCAAAGGGAGAGGCCACACCTTCTCCCTTTCTTTAACTTTGCCAGAATATTCTATCACCACTGTTGCCTAATAGGTTTGAGAAATATTTGCTTAGATCAACTGTGGAGTATTTCACATCAAACTGAAATTTTTATTATAAGTGCATAGTTAGGGATTTAGTCTTCTTTAATGTTGGTGTTTTTATCAAACCACATTTAATATGCTCATTTGAAAGCATGTCCCTTGTTAAGCAATAAATATGCTTTATGAATGAGAAAGACAAAATCAACTTTCTGTCAGGTCAGCCAAATGCTCTCTCTACTCCTGTGCTTAGTAAGAAGGTAGAAGGGCAAGTTCCTCAAGCAAAGACTGGTTGTAATTTCACCTGAGCAAGTATATAGGAAAATGTATGAAGTGAAACTATGGAGAACCTGAGGCATAAAACCCTTTGTAAAAATCATTCTGGGTAAAATATTAGCTCATTTTTCCTGTATCAGCTTTGCCATATATTAGTGCTTATTGACTATAAGTCATTATAGCATCTACCCCAGGCATGCAGAAAATCAGTTCCAAAAAGCATACATACTCTTTGCTACTGCAAAGTATTGATTTTAAAGAACCACTTGTGTAGTCTGTAAAAGTATCACAGAGATCATGATAAAGCAGGAACTTGGCTTCAATAAAATCCTGGCCTCATCTCTGTGGTTTGAATTGGGATTGAATGGGGGAAATTCAGAGGATTGAATGGGGGAAGTCTTCAATAATAACGTACTAATCAGTGCCTCAGTCTTAGCATGTACTGGAGGAGAGAAATTGTGTATTTGAAAGGTAAAATCCTCAAAGAGTAAACTCAGTTGCTCTTAACTTCATTGACAGTGCAGTGACATTTATGTGCACATATTTTCATCATTGAAAGTAAAATAAATTACATGAAATAATTTCCATTACTTTGTCAAACACATTTTCTGGATTTCATGACATTTAAATAATTGTACATGGGCTATATTAAGCAACATGTGTCTGAAATGAGATTCAGTCCTAAGGGAGTAGCTCAATTTTTTCTCTGAAGAGTTTCTGTACTGAGAATGAAGATAAGTGTTAAGTTTTCTTGAATCTTGTTAAGTGCCATTACATTTCAGAAACATGCCCCAAATCATGGGTTACAGATTTTTTACATAGGGCCTGCCATAGTTTGAGTATTAGCAGATAAAATGACAGTCCTTCCGATTGCAAACTCTTATTATGGAATTTATTATTTCATCTAAATGATTCAAGAAACAAATATATAAACTATATATCAGATCTTTGATTTATGAGGAAAGAATTGTATTAAGTTTTCAGTCAATAATGGTGGTGGGATGTAAATTTCAGAGACAGTCTTGAGGAGTTTGAGGTCTTTCTGAAAGTCTCTCCTTCTGTTGAATCCAAGTTGAAATGGCCACAGAAGATATTTTAGAGTGGATACAGTCAGTTGGAGGAGTTGTTGGAAAGGAATGGTAATAGTGGTAATGTGGGGTTATCAGCAGCTTCTGACATTTTAAGCATCAGCAGAGAGATTCTACATTCTTCCTCCCAATTCCAGAGCTGAGAATCAAATCCAACCCAGAATATAGCCCCAGGCCTCAGTCTACTGTACACAACTGAAAGGCTGCTTGGTTGACTAATTTTACTATTTCCCATTAATGATTATTTCCTGAGGATGTTCTTCATCTAAATTTCAATGTTTAAAATAGCCTTCAAAAGATACTAGGTAGACATTAATAGAGCCCTTAATTTTTTCTTGCCGGTTTTCTAAACCCATTTGTTTAAATTTAAGTCATAAAGAGTCATACAGAAAAGTAGCATTTAAATAAATACCCAGTCACAATATCTAAGTAATTGTGGGAAAGGGGGTTGTAAAGATAACTTTAGGTGAAGACTAGGGTAATCAATCATTCATGAGAGGATGCATCATGAGCTTTGGATTTCAGACAGGGCAGAGTCCAGTCTTACTCATTACTGATTTTTATGTAAATTAATAAAATTGCTTTCTTGGAACCTCAGTTCCCTTCAGAGTAGAATAAGGCCATCTATCAAAATTTTTAGAAGGTTTGTAAATAATACACTCAAAACTACTAATACAACATCTTTTATGTGAGCACTTAATAAATTGTGTCTACTATTATATCAAAATGCTAAGTAATAGTAGAGATTCAGATGAAAAATGCAGATGTGGTACAACTCAAAGATATGAGGATTTACAATGAAAAACACAGCTATTGTGAAATCGGGATAAAAGTAGGAATGCTCAGATTTGGTAGCGAGGTATTGTGAGGAAGCAGGTAAGAATGTAGGCTTGAATCTCAAACTACTTGTGTTCAAATCCAGTTCTATCTTTTAACAACTTGTTTCATTAGACAAACGTCTTAAGCTGTATTTCATTTTATTCATCTACAAAGTGGTGATAATCATCATACCTATTAGATAGGGTTATTCTAAGGATTGAATGAGTTGGTATTTTTAAATCTAAATTCTAGCACATAATGAGCACCAACTAAACACTAGTTTTCTTATGATTGTTTGAACTCCTGGCACTATTTGATATCTTTCCTTTTTGCGGTTTCACAGTGAAAAAATTGTCTGGAAACTATTTAAAAATATATATCACTGATCAATTTCTAGTTTGGCTATAAAAAATCACAGGAGACCACCAGTCTCATAATAACAACCAACACAAGCCAGATAAAATATAAAAATCATAGTAAAAAAAACACCCATCATTAAGATGAGTCTATAAAGAAACCCAAACAAACAAAACATCAGAGTGTGAGGAGCTCTTTATGGAATAGAAACTTAACTACTCCTTTCATCAGTGGAGGAAATGTCCACCACAGATAAAAGGGGGGAAAACCATTTGAACTGCTAATGCACGTTTAATAGCCGTGTATGGGCTCTCCTCATAGATAAGAGCTACAAGCGATCTCAGCCATAGAACAAATCTCTGGTCACCACCAACTGGAAAATAACATTTTAAAAATGTAGATTAGTATAAAAAATCAGATAAGACAAAATCTAATGAAACATATCTAAGATCTCCACATTGACAACAACAAAATATTACTTAAATAAGACCTAAATAAATGGAGAGCTAGAGAATGTTCCCTGGATGGGAAAATGAAATATATATATATATATATATTTCCTAAATTGATATGTAACTTTTACCAAAAATGTCAAGACTATTCTGAAGAAGTAGAGAAGTAGAGAAGATGGTTCTAAACTATATATAAAAATGCAAAGAAAACATGATAGTTAAATTATCTTGAAAAATAACAAAGTTGGAGAACTTAAACTACCTGGTTTCAAAATTTACTGTAAATGTACAGTCACCAAGGCAGCTTGGTATTGGCACATGCGTAGAAAACGAAAATAGTGAAACAGGACAGAGTCTAGAAACAGACCCACACATGCTAAGTCAACCAATTTTTGACAAAAGTGCCAATGTAGTTCTTTGGAGAAAGTCTTTTCCTGGAACCATTTGGTATCTGTATGGAAGAAAATGTATCCTGACTTTGATCTCATACCATATACAAAAATTAATTACAGATGGATCATAGATTAATCACAAAATTAGATTCAAATTTCTAGAAGAAAATAGAAAAATGCCTTCATGAATTCAGGTTAGGCAAATATTTTAAAATTCTGTTCATCAAAAAACTCCATTAAAATGAATAAACCACAAATTGGAAAAAAAGAAAAACAGTATCTGACAAAGGACTTGGATACATAATATATAGTTTCTACCTATAAAAACATATAACCAAATTGAAATACAAAAGTATTTAGTGTCATTAGTTATCAGGCTCTGCAAAATAAAACGATGATGAGATACTACTAAACACTCCCTGGAATGGTTAAAATAAAAAAGAATGAAAACATCAAATTTTGATGAAGATATAGAGTGACAGGCACTCTTATACATTTGTGATGGGAGTGTAAAGTAATAAATCTGCTTAGGAAAACTGTTTGGCATTTCTTATAAAGTTAAACACACATCTCCCTAGGACCTGGAAATACATATGATAGCCATACACTAATAATAACCCTATTGTCTAGCAATAGAAGAAATGATCACAAGTTGTACTATAGCCATACAATTGAATACTATTAGGATAAAAGGAAAAAATTGCTGATGTACAGAACAATATGGATATGAATAGTAATATTAAGCAAAAGAAACTATACATATAAAAGTACATACTGTATGATTTCATATACATGAAATCCAAATACAGGCAAATGTAATCTATGGTGATAGACATCCCAAATGCATTGTAGGGGTCGGGAGAGACTTGAATGGAAAGAAGTGCAAGTGTCCTATATATATTTTGAATGGTGGTTATGTCACTGAAATGATTTGTAAAGCTCACCAAAATGAGCATTTAAATCTTGTGCCTTTTATTAAATGTTAATTATAGCTCAATAAAAAAGTGAAATCTAGCAGAGAAAAAGGTACCAAATCATTGGTTAAAAAAAATCTCACAACAGAAAGTTTTAATCTCTGGATGGTGGAAAGAGTAAGGAATAACACGTAGAGACCAAAAAATAATCATTTGCTCTGTTCGTTTGTTGGCAGAATCCCCCAGCATAAAATCCTTTTGTCCTGAAATATGTCACACTGCCTAAGGGCAGCCATCCTGAAGCATGTCGGTAATCCCCAGTGTATTCTAATCTTTAGTGCAGCCAATTTCATGTCTAAATTACTATCATTTCTGCTCTCTTTGTTGTAAATAAAACAAATGCTGTAAAAATTCAGCATTTTATACATTTTAGATTTTCATCAGAAAGCCATTTCTACAAGGCAACCTATCATGTTTTTATTCTTTAGCAGTCTATTTTGCTAAATATGTGATGAGGATAGATGTGAGGGTATTTAGAAGATAGAAAGTGAGTATATACTGAATTTAGCAAGGTTGGATAAAGGATATTTGAGTTCCTGTAGGAAAAGAAAAAGCCTAATAGAAGGAAATTATCTACTTGATGAACATAGTAATTTTCTATAATGGGTTGTTAAGTAATTTTATGTACTCCCCTAACTTAGAAACACAGTTTTTTGCTTCATTTTAAAGAGCTATAAGATTGACTACCTTCAAAATATGTGCATCCTTAGTTGTCAGCCTGTTTTAAGAGCGTATAATTGTTTAAATGCTTTGGAATAATTTTTATTACTGTCTTTTATAATTATGCCAAGTACTGAAGTCAGGAGTGACAGCTATTGAAGCACCTCAGATTTTTTATGCTACTGTCACTCTAGCTCAAACTTGAGCCTGATGAAAAGATTTTCTTTCTTTTCTAGTTCAGCTGAAAACCATCTAAATACATAATTTGTGGGGCCGTGTTTGTTTTAATCAGATCACTTTGGAATTCAAGTTACATACAGCTTTTAGCAAATTTTTTCTTGGTAGCATTTTTGAGAAAAAAAGCACAATGAGTTCTGATGCCATTGTTGGCTTGAGTTCCTACATTGACTTAGCATGCATCAATTAGATATTTTGGAGTCTGATCTTGGAGAATGTTCTGCCCTGGGACAATGGCACTGGGTTAAAAAGCATGACAGATACAATTTTTTTTAAACTTTTTTTTTGTTCACTATACTCAAAAAGTAGGTCCCTTTTCCCTTCCTGGCCTGATGTTCATCCCATGTGGGTAGGTTATGGAGGATATGAGAATAAGTGGCTTTTCCCTTAATTTATCTAGTTAATGCTAAGTGGCCTTCCATATACCAGTATAGAATATTTATTTATATGTTTTATATATGTACATATATGTCCTCTTGTTTGTTTGCTCTGTCAAACTATCACAGAAACGCATAGATAATTGATTGACCAGGTATGACCAGGTATTATTCTTCAGCATTAATTAGCCAGTTCATATAGAATTTTTTGGAGAACAAATTAGCAGGCTCAAACAAATTAGAAATATGCATAATTTTGACCTAACATTTCACCTCTAAGAATCTTTCCTATGGAAATTCATCTGCGTTCTTAAAGATATGTGACCATTGCAACATTTTTGTAACATCAAATTTTAGAAGCAACTAAATGTCAATGAATTATAATACATTCCTTCTATCAAATATTGTGCGGCTACAAAAATAATGGTATTGATCTCTATGTAAAAAGAGGTGTCTTCAAGACTTATGATAAAAGGAAAGTCCAATTAACTGAACAATATATATGGCATGATTCCATTTATGATAAATAAGAAAAGCAAGTAACTCCCCTTTATACATGCATAGAGACTTCTGAAGGGAATTTTAAACTGTTATTTGTCCGAGGAGAGAGAAATTGACAAGGAGTGTTGAAAGGGAATAATTCTTTCCTTTATACTTTTGTGTTGAATTTTGAGATTTAGTGTGAATGTATTGTGTGTGTGTGTGTGTGTGTGTGTGTGTGTGTGTGTGTGTATAAACTTTTTAATTAAAGGACAAGGAAAAACAAGTCATTTTGTGAGATTTCTTTCTCCATAATCATGATCTATTTAAGAAGTAGTGAGTTCTAATATTTAACCATTAGAACATGATTACCAATAATGAAAATTGCATGATAACATAGAAGGTATTGATTAAACAGACTATTTAAACTTGTAACTTCACAAGGTATAGTAAAACATTCTAAAAGAAATTCTTTTTATTGAAATACTATTTTTTTTTGTAAACACTTGAAAAATTTAATGTTTGGCTATCTCCAGAGTGTAAGGTGTATATACTACCTACATTTTAATAAGAGTGATATTTTTATATAGCCATCCCTCGCGGGTTCAGTGGTGGCTCCTCAAAAGACATATCCAAGTCCTAGTACCCAGAACCTGTGCACATAATCTTATTTGGAAATAGTTTTTGCAGATATAACTTAGTTAAGAACCTTGAGATGAGATCATCCTGGATTAGAGAGATGGGCCCTAAATTCAACTCCTTTTAAGAATTAGGCAGAGGCAGATTTTATAGACAGAAGAGGAGAAAACAAACTCAGAGGAGAAGGCCATATGAAGATGAATGAAGAGATTGAAATGATTCAGCCACAAGCAGGAAAGCCTGAAGCCACAAGAAAATGGAAAAGGCAAGGAATGATTCTCCCTTAGAGACTTCTAAGATGTGTGTGGCCCTGTAGACACCTTGGTTTTAAACTTTGGGCCTCCAGAGCAGTGAAAAAAATAAATATCTGTTGTTTTAAGCTACGAGATTTCTGTTAATTTGTTACGGTGGTCTCAGGAAACTAATATACTGTACATCTCCTAAATAAAAATGATAAGACTAACATACAGAAGGGACCTTAGAATTTTAACTTAGATTATCTCAAATTTCCTTTTAATTTTTAGGTAAAAAGAAAAAACCCACTAAGTAATTATAATTTTAACTACCAGAAATGGACATCATTCCATGTGTTTCTCCAGAACCACTTGAATGTTGGAAGATTCCTTAAGGATCAATCTGGTCCATCTGCCATACACAGAAGAGCCTGTAGGTGTCAGGAAGAAGTCAGAAATGTTAGAGCTAGGCCCAGGTTAGGGCAGAAGTGAATAGTGAATGGTAGAAAAGTGAAGTGTCTGGTCTACCTAGAGGTACTGCAAATCAAATAATTAACCCTTTAGAGCCAAAAGATATATAATTCTATCTGGCTACCTGTGTGCCCATTAAAACTCAGGGCTCTACTGCCAAAATGAAGAGGAAAATGGAAGCTGGAAGACAGTAGTCTTCCTGCCACACTATCTAAGTAATTGATGAGCTGGGATAATAATCCCTGTATCCTTTTCCTACTCTAGTATTGTTCAGCCTCCTATTCTCTACTAAGTAGAATGGAAAGAAACTAAGATGTGTTGACCAGCACGTGTTGGACGCCATGCCAGTTTCTTTCAGATATGTAATCTCATTTTGCACAACAACTCTGTGAGGCTGGTAGGTTTCCTGGGGCTCAGTAACTTGCCTAAGGTCACTCAGCTAGGAATGCAGGTTCCTCTGGCTTCAGAAACTCATGCAGTTTCCATGACATAATACTGCTTCCAAAGGAGGAGACAAGAGAGAGCTTCAGGCAAAATACAAATATTTTTCTTCCAAAAGATAGGTTTGGTTGTTTTTAATAGTCATATTAATTTTTAATATGCATAAATTAGAAAAAATGTTTTCACAGTGATGCAATTACTATAATTAATATTTTTTACTCATATATCAAGTAACTTTTTTCTTTTTGGTTTTACAACATTTTCTTTTACCTTAATAAATCTAAGACAACGGCATTGCATAAATTCTTTTTCTTTAATTATTCTTGAACTGCCAAATTATCAAATTACTTTTGGAATGTGATCTGATTATCTCTGTACTTGTTAAATGAAGCAATTATTGTATGTATCTCACTTTTGATTTAAATGGTTGTACCTTTAACAATTCTGTCCTTGGATTTTACACATGCTTTAAAAGCTAACTATGGCTATGCTAAAAGATAGTCATTTTTTTCATTGACACATGGGAGAAATACACTTTTAGGTAATGTATTTTGGGAGGGAGTCTTTTGCCTGCAGTCATTTTGGCAAATAACATGGGAATTTTCTAGTTATTTTTCTTATTTAGTTAACCAATAAATATTTATTTATGACCCGTTATGTGCTCAGTATGTTACTTGTAGACTATTTTAGGTGTTTTAAAAAGAAATAAAGAAGAAATATAAAATATATGTCTCCAGTTTTCAGAAACTTGCAACTTAGCTATCTATAGGTACAAGTCTAACACACAATGAATCAGAGATGTGGATGCCCAATTGAGTATTAGGAACTCAAAGTTCGAACAGCTCAGTATGAACTAAAGTAGTTAGAGAAGTTTCATTGAGATTATGGAATTTGAGCTAAGCCTACAAAAATTTGTAGGATGGAGGAGATGAATAGGAACATATATTTTCTGAAGAGAATATACTTAAAAAGGTAAATATGGAAAATTTGTGTGTTTGGGGGACAGAAAATAGATTAAACTCACTGAAGAGAAATAAGGGGAATAAGAAAGGTAAGGTAGGTACAGCAGCTAAATATTTCTATATTGCTGTGTTAATCTGGTTATGAAATAGAGAGGGCTTGAACTAGGGTGATGGTAGTTGGAATGAATGAGATAAGACAAATTGTTTTAAGAGGCATTGAAGGAAGAAATGATGAGCCTTGCTTAGAGATTAGAGAATGGAAGTGCCTGCAAGCACCTGGAAAGGGCATGCTATGATTGAGTAGGGAAGGAAATGCAGATTCATTAGTAGCCAGATAACAGATGACATAGTTGTGTATCAGCCTAGTCATACTGTGGCAAGAAGATTAGAAAGATGAGCACAAAGAACATGCTCACTTAGGAACCAAGTGGAGAACAGTAGAGAAGTGGCATCAGATAGCTGGGAGAGGTCCTTAAGTAACTTACCAAAGATGCCAGAGGATGAGAGAATTTCATGAGTGGGTAGTTTATAACACCAAGCCTAAGATGTTGAAGAATATGTTTGAGGAAAAGCTAAGGTCAACAATTTAGCAGGAAGAGATCGCTGGTAATCTTCAAGGAAATCATTTTTATGCAGTAGTATGCATTGAAGTAGATAGGAAAAGGAATAAGAAAGAATTAGTATAGTTAAAAAGAGGAGAGGAAAGAAGTAGGTCAAATATTTAAAGTATGGCAGAAAAACCAGAGAAGGGAATTGGTTAGTAAGTAGAATATATAGGAATAAAATAAGGATGTTAATAATGGCTAGTGCCCAAGATGGCAATCAGTGATCTTCACGTGCCATTGTTTATACTCTTGTATAGTTCCCCCTTGCATGGAATGGTGCTTTGTGTAACCAATAGTATATTGCAGAAATAATGGTGTGTAACTTCTGATGTAAGATTACAAAAGATATTGTGGCTCTGCTATGTTTTCTCATAGATGGCTCATACTGGGTGAAGCTATCCATCATGTCATGCTGATACTCAAGCGCTCCCAAAGAGGAATTGAGGCTTCCTTCCAACAGTAGGAACCGAGTTCGGGAGCTATCTTAGAAACAGATCCTCTAGATCTGATCAAGCCTTCTGATTTCTGCAGACGTGGCTGACATCTTGACTGCAATCTCATACCACCAGGTAAGCCACACCTGAATTCCTGACCCATTGAAACTGTGAAATAATGAATATTTATTGTTTTGAGTCACTAAGTTTTAGAATATTGTTATGTGATATTAAGTAGCTAATACAGATTTCTTTAGATATTTCCTTTTGTATATATTTATCTTTTTTTTTTTTTGGCTGGTAGAAGCTTAAATATGTTTTAAGGTCCTTATGGATACTGAAATGATTCAAGATGAGAATATGAGTAAGTAAATTGTAGGGCTAAGCTCTGAGTAGCTAGAAAATTCAGGGGATTAAAATAAACTTGGGGAAATGATTTTCAAAAAGCAGAAGTGGTCTATTTTCTGAAAGGAATGGGAAGTTCAAAATAGATGTAGACTCCATTTTATGCTGAGATGATGACGTGAGTGCCTGAGATAATTCACATAAGATCAGTTCAGTTTAGTAAATCATCTATGTGTACGTAATCCTATACATTTATGTTTTTACTTAAAAAGGCTAGAGATGGTCTACTTACCCATAACAAGATATTTCTATAATGTTACTAAGATAAATAGTGAAAATGTTAACTTCATTTATCACGAAGGTAAGGAATCTGCTAAGTGATTCATTAAATGCATATGTAACACTTTATAATGAGACAAATAGTTTTTCTTTTGGTTATTTTCATATGTTTTCTGTAGGGATTGCTTTTTTAAAAATCTACACTTCTTGTGGCATCCAAGAACTATGTGCATGAATTCTGCAAGTCCTCTTTGCCACTCAAAGGTCAATCGGACTTTTAGACTTGTTTCTGTGTTCTAAAAAGTTTACTTGGGTTTCGGTCTAACAAAGGCAGTTGAAGTGCAGTGGAGATGAGATTACATAGATTTGGCTTTTGAATTGATTTGACCCTGTACCAGTTCTTAGATTCTGCTGTAAGCTCTTTGAAATGTATCTTTAATGTTGCTTGAACATAATTCATCTCTAGGGTACTGTGTGAAGACCATTAAGGGCTAAAAAGATCAATCAGAAAAGAATCTTTTCTCAAGTAGCTTAAAGTCAAATGTCATTTTTATAGGCAAGTGTGGTCTGGGTGTAAGGTAAAAGATAGAGGAACAAGAGTTACATGTATGCCCTGAATATCACAGATGGATAATGCATTAATGAGTTCCAATAACAGAGTTCTTCCCAGAGTGCTCTTAGGATAAGATGAAGAAATACAGGAATACGTCAGCATTTAACATGCATTCACAAGCAGCACTTTAGTCTATGAAATATTGTTATTGGTGACTAAGATGGCCTTAATGTCCCCCTCAGCTTAACTAAACTTGAGATGGGTTTCTTCTTTAGTGCAGGCCCCAGATCTTGTTTTTCTTAAAGCATTTACTTTAGAAAATGTGAAATAGTACATTCTTTCTTTGTCCCTTTGAAATGTATGTAAATCTTTTTTTCAGCCTCTTGACAGTTATACAACCCATAAATTGTCTTTCTTAAGGAACAGGGAACCATGTCTTTGAAAGATATGAAAAGGACATAACAAACTAGTTCTTCTAGTTTCTGGGGGAGGGTAGGACCCTAACTTGGATGGGCACCTACTAGTAAACCCAGATGGCCTAATCACAGAGAAAAACATTTGGAAACTCGGGAATAATCTTGTGCACTCTACACATTTCATTAGAACTCCCTAATGTCTTCCAGTACTTTTTAAGAGCTCACCTCGTCACTTAAAAATCCTCCTTCCTTTTGTTTCAGCAGTGTTGAGTTCAGTCTTTCTCTCCTATTGCAATAGCCTGAACTAAGTCTTTTTTTTCCCTGCTTAACTTTGATGCAGTTTTTGCTTTGGAACTGGAAACCTTGATGTCATCTGGCTTTGCAGTCTTAGTGAAGATGGAATTTAGATAGAATCTTCTTAACCTATCCTCTTTGATGTGATGAGAGACGAAAATAAAATGCTCAAATAAGTATTTATGTGTAGGTTGGGTAAGACATTTCAGAGATTTGGAAATTGAATACTGGAAATTATTTCAAATTGATAAACTAATACTTTGCTTGGGAAAAAACCCACAAACTTCAGAGAAATGTTTACAATGAAGAATGAGTCCCTAGTCCTTTGCTCTAATCCCATTTCTCAGATAAAGCTGTTGCAGGAAGCGACACCTGTTCAGACAACTTTGTTAGAGGAAGGACAATTTATTGTCAGCAGATTGTGTGTGACTTAACAGCACCAAAGCATGAGCTCTCCTTGGCGAGATTTCTTACAGCTTGTATACCTCTGCAGTGTCCATGCAAGGGACATGTGATTCCTTTGTCTGAGGTTCTACCTATACCTCCTGACTCAGGATGGGGAGGGGAAGTTTCAGTGGGGAGCTACAAGGAGGAAGGAATTCCCAGACCACTGGTCTTATCTATTTACAGATTATTTATTGTGTAGGTGTTGTAAGAGTTTCTAGAAGGCCATTTAAAGATCTCTAGGGTGTGGTTTATATCTAACCAGATGAGTCCTTCATTTCTGCAAGCTCTTCCTTTTGCACTTTTCAGATGCTTCCTCTCCTCTTTTATATCAACTCTTGGTATATTTTGGTAGCCATTTCCCATAAAAGTTAAGGCATTTAAGGCATTTAAATGCCTTTTTCTCCCAGACAGGACACACTCCCCTCCTGGTTTCTTCATATATATTTTTATGTAAAGAAGCTCTTTATATAGTAATTCTAGTGGTTATCTTTTCACTTATAATAATTTTTAGCCCTCTGTTTTTTTTTTATTTTATTGTGGTAACAAACAAACTCAGTAGACATAGATAACAGTGTGGTGATTACTAAAGGAGAAAGAGAATGGAGAAAGATGAAAAAGGTAAAAGGGTCAAATATATAGACCTCTGTTTTTTGATCTGACAAATAAAGATTAGGAGTTCTCAAACTTTAGCATCCATCAAAATTACCTGGAGGTCTTGTTAAAATGCAGACTGCTGTGCCCTACCCCTAGAATGTGATTCAGAAGGTGTGACTTTGTTAAATTAACATCTATATGTAGTGTCATTTGGGTACTATATTTATCAGGGTGATCATTTCATATGTTGTATAAATGTCTAATTACTATGTTGTATACCTGAAACTGTAATGTAATATTGTATGTCAACTATAACTGAAAAATAGAAAAATTAAAAATACTTATAATTTAAAATAAAATAAAACATCTAATACCTAATAACCTATTTCTTGATGTAAAAACAAATCTGAATGGTTAAAAAAAAATTAACATCTGTTAAGTAGAGCCCCAGGCTTTTGGGTTATGGAATGGTGAGCCGTGTTTAACAAAAGACTACAAAGGAATTGAAATAGAGGTTTATTACTCACAGGCCCCAGGTGGAAATACAAAGAATGGCTGGAGAGATCAGGGAGGGAGGTCAAGACTAGGTGCAGAGAGAACATGGTAGGGCCTCACACACATGCCTTTGTTAGGGTCCCAGTGTAGGTGAAGTTCTGTGGGTTTCTGGGCTAAGGCTGGGATTGTCAATTCAGACCAAAAAGGAGTAGGATTTTAGTAAGCTTTGCAGGGTTTTATCTAAGTAGTGTACAAGAGGAAGGCCCTGGAAGGTGGAGGAGAATGCTTACCACAAGGGTCCTTAGGAAAGTCACACCCGGAACTTAATGTTTACTTTTGACAGTAGGCTGTTACCTTGGGCATTTCCTCAGGGAGGGGCCAGTGTTAGTAGAAGGCCCTTGAAGGCTACTTGGCCACACAAAATGAATGCAGAGGCAACACTACCATGGAGGGAGTTCAGCTAAACTCATAACTTTAGGGTGAGGTCTGAGAGTTTGCATGTCTAAATTCTCAGATGTAATGTAGGAGCTCCAGGCCTGGAACTTGCACATGGGTTTGGATATTCTGGAAAAACTACCAGGAGGACCAGAGGAATGGGAAATGCCATATGAGGCAGTCAGCAGTGGCCAGTCAGAGCTGCAGGAAGAGGCTGCAGTTGACCAAGAGCAAGCAGAGTTTTTATGCCCTCGAGCAGAGGGAGGGGTTATCTGACTGGGGGAGCAGCCGCCTTCTTAGACTGATGGGAGCAAGGTGTGCTTCTTGGTTGCAGGAGTAGATAAAGTCCATGGGAGCAGCAGGAAATGTCCTTGGGAGTAGGCGCTGCTGAAAGCTTTTTGTGCACTGCCTTCCTCGGCTGCTGGCTGGGAAGCATTCTGTCTTTTGAGTATGTAGAGGGGCTATGTTCTGAGTCAACCCTACACCAGATGATGCTGATCGTGCTTGTCCAGGGTGTACACTTTGAGAACTATGACTTTATAGTGTTTATTAAATCACTGTTAAAGAAGATGAAGAAATTCATGGATCTGTACTTCTCTGTACTCTTCATTTTTCCTCCACATCAACTTTTGTAGCTATATCATTACTTTTACATGGTCAATATTTACAAAATTACATTTTTTTCTTATTATAGTTATACTTTCTGTTCTTTATATGTAGTTGATTGAAAATTCTGAGAACCCTAAATACATTTACAATATAAAAGCAAGTTAGTGATATTTGATTCATGGAGAAGAAAATATAAGCCTATGCAACAGAAACCAAATCATTAATGTTTTGAGAATCTAACTCCTGCCTTTATCTTCAAATGTAGGTTCTGGCTTTGCTCATTGACCTTTTCCTCCTCCACTTCATGAGGACGTTCCATGGTTGCCAGATGAGGTTCGGGGGGCTTTGTGATGCAGAAATGAAAGGAAAGAAGTCATAAAGTTGAAAAATGGGTTAAGGCGGGGAAAGAGTTTTGGGGGTGTTTGGAAATAATGTAGGGATGAAGCAAGAGAACTAAATGTTAAATCAAGCTATATTCAGAGACTGCAATGTGTTCATCAGCCCTGAGGGCCAGAGGAAACCTATAGAACAAAGGAAGATTTCTGCTGGGATTACTAACAAACCATTTAGCTATACCATAAAGGGAAAACAGGAAAACAGTCTTTAAGTCTTGCCCTATACAAAATAAATATAATTATTTATTTCCTAGAGCTAAAACCATGGGGGAGCCTGTGAATCAAAGGCTGGGAATTGCTAGCAGGTCTCTCAAGCTATATACTCTTATCTTTCACAATTTAGACTCATACTATCAAAAGAAAACAGGTAAACAAAGTCTTTAAACTGCAATTCACAGAAACTAAAAATGATATGCAAACTGAATTCCCCGAACACTGGGGCCTTCGCAGTGCCCTTTTTCTGTCCCTCTCACTGTATTTTTTCGGTCCTTCTCATTGTCTCTCTATCTGTCTCTCTGAGTCTCTCTAGGCTCTCTCACTCTCTCTCCGAAATGAGAACACGCTCTGTCTATAGAGCATTACCCCTTCTCTAATAAACTTTCCTTTTGACTCTAACCCTGCTGTGCGCTTGAACTCTTTCCTGTGCTCAGTCAAGAACTCTGCTTCTTCGTGCAGGGCTTGAGCTCCCCTCTCCTCAGGGAGATTTGCTCTGTTTATTTGTTCAGTGAGAAGAAATAGAAATAAACTTGTGTGTAGAGGAATTAGATGGGAGATTTCATAGGAATTCGAAGACATAATGTCCTTTAAAAGGTGCAAGAAATGCAAAGAAAGATTCTGACCATGACATTTAATGTGGTTTTATTTTTATTTTTAAGTTCTGTATTTCTCTCTGTCTCTTTTGTTGATTGAAAGGTCAAATGATTTTTATCTTTTTATTAAACAGTTCCAGACCTTTAATAAATAGAATTTATATACTGAAATTTGTCTTCTTAAAGACACTCATCATGGAGAACTCTGAGTTCTTTTTCTCATACTTTATTCTTAATTAAGGTTGGCTTTTGCATTCCTAGAGATGTAGATTTTTCCCTCAGATATTGCTGTTATGAATGCATAAAACAGGAGAGTATAGTGTAATAAATTGGTTAATAGTTCTATTTTTGGTTTCAGAGCTCTTATATACTAAAAATTATTGAGGATCCCAAGGAACTTTTGTTTATATGAGTTACATCTGTCAGTATTTACTGTATTAAATAGCACAAATTAAAAATATTTGTTAATTCATTTAAAAATAACAACACTCAAATTATTATTTATTAACATAAACACTGTTATGAAAGTTAACTATTTTTCCAAAATAAAAACAGTAGAGTGGCATTGTTTTTTATATTTGTGTAGATTGCTTTAATGTCTGGCTTAATAAGAAGACAGCTGTATTCTCATATCTGCTTCTGCATTATTCTGTTGCCATATATTTTGGTGGAAATACATAGACAAAAATCTTTTCACACATATAAAACTGGAAGAGGAGTAGTTCGATAGCCTTTTCAGATAATTATAAATATTCCTTTTTAGCATTACATTGAAATTCATAAGTGGTAGTTTCTTAAAGGTTATTTGCAATGTGGAATGTGAAACTATGTTGTATTAGTTTCTTATTGCTGCCACAACAAATTACCACAAACAGAATGACTTACTTCTCTCATAGTTCTGGAGGCCAAAGTGTGAAAACAAGGTGCCAATATGACTGCTCTCCTTCTATAGGCTCTAAGAGAGATTCTGTTTTGTGCCTCTTTCATTCTCTAGTGGCTGATGGCATTTCTCGATTTGTGATGTTATTATTCCAGTCAATCTCTGTCTCTGTGGTCACATTGCCACCTCCTCTTCTGTCATAAAATCTGCCTCTACCTAACTTTTATAAGGAAAGTTGTCATTGGAATTAGCACCCCCACCCCTGATAATCCAGGATAAGCTTCTCTCAAAATCTTTAACGTAAATACATTTTTTTTTTGGTCCTGTAATTCACTCTTATCATATGAGACACGGGTTCTTGGGAACCATTCAGCCCACTACACATATCAAGGACCCTGAAATAAAATTCACTGGTTTATCTTGCAATCTGAATGGCCTTTTACCATGAGTCATATTATAACAGACATTAGTTATTTGGGAAAACTTGTTCATTAAGTCATGAGGCTTTTCCCAATATTGACACATTTTATTATATAGTATGAAAAAAGATCCCACTATTAATATCACCACAAAACTCATCAGAACAGATTGAGAACATGCTTTGTGGCAGATACAAGTTTTCCAAAATTCTAATTTTCACTTGGAAGCTCCAAATTTATCACTGGCAACAAATCTAGTCAGTTCTTTTCTTTGACGTGACAGGCTCACTTTGTTCATTGTTAAGAAATGTTCTACCAAATATCCCCGATCCAAATAACTATTATTTTTTCATATATCATTCTTTCAAGTAAAAATAGTGTTCTGTGAAGAAGAATCTAGTTCTGCTCACAACTCAAACAATTGCATGAGTGCTTTTCCTAGGGCAACTGTCATACTTCAGTATGCAGCAAAGTACTTTACATATAATTCCTCTTGTCAAACAGAACATTTAATAGATGTGTACTAAAGAGTTGAGATTTAATAATATTAATGATTTCTACTGCTTATTCAAGGATATTTTCAGGTGAAATTGGCTTTTTATCTCGTATCTTTTTGGTACTCTGAGTGTGGGGTGGTGAAAAATATGATGACCAGTCCAGCTTGGTACCACTTGATTTGTGTGAAAGTGCCAGTAGTTTTACCTAGGATTGCTCTCAAACCATCAGTGCAAATGTCAGTGTAGTGAAAGAAGGCAAATAACACATTACAAATTATTAAAATACTTTCGGCCTTGTAGTCCCCTAAAAGGTCCTGGGGACCCCTTGAGAACTTCTGTGTCAAGGTGTTCTGAAACTTCTTTGCATGTAAAGTTCAACTCTCTTAGATGTAGGGTTTTCCATACCTGTTTTTTTCCCATACAGAATTATACTCTGTATTGTCAATAGCATTAATTATAAAGCATTTCTTTAAAGCATGCTCTACTGTATACTTTACAGTTTTTTCCAAGCTTCTGATATTCATCCAGTATGTTTTGACATTGAACTTTTCATTTTATTTTCATAAAAAGTCAACAAAAGGATTTCAGACAATACGCAGAATGCATATTACTTCTTCACATAATTCCCAAGTTGTTTACAACTGAATAATAAAGGAGTCGCAATTGTCTAGTCATGCCACTAGGACTGAAACAGATCATTCATGTGAAAGCAATGATTAACATTCGTGATTTTGAATCACATATACAAAAATATAGTATATCTTCTCTATTGTAATTGCTTTGGTGCCTTTTAGAAGGACTTTATGGCTTTCTTTATATAGGTTTTGAATATTTCTAAGCTTGTAAATAAATATTTATTATAATGGAGTCATCTCATTATATGCTCTAATTGGTTTTGTGGTATATGTTTATATACTACTACATTGCTTTTTAGAAAGAGTTAACATCATATAGATATTAATATTTTCTAAATTAATAAATATACTTAATGTAGTCTCAGTGAAATTATCATTTAGTTTTCTCTCTCTGGGGATAAACATATAAATTAGAAATAAAAATTATTATAATACAGAGGTTTAAAAATAGAGAAAGAAAATTACTACACCTTTAGGGAAAAATGAACAGTTCATAGAAAACAAGAGGCAAATAAATGACTCTTAAACATAGGAAAAATTTCTCAGTTTCATTCCCCCAAAATAAAAGGCAAATTGAAACTACAATGAGATCCCATTTGTATTAGATTGACAAAAGTTCCAATTTGACAACACTGTGATCAAGCCTGTGAGGAAACAGGTGCTCTTATATGTTGCTAGTAGGAATACAAAATGGTACAACTTTTATGAAAAGAAGCTTTGCAATGTCTAATAAAATTATGCATGTCTTTAATTTTTGACCCACTAATTCCTCTGATTAGAATATACCACATTTTATGGATCTGACTCTGAAACCATGTAAATGTGTTTATTTTTACATAAGTTTAAAAAATTAATACAAAGAAAGACAAAAGTAGTATATAAAATAAAAAACAAAATAAACTAATGAACCTACTGACTCATGATTGTATAGTCATACTGTGGCAGCCTAACCCTGGCCATTTCCTGCTGGAATCAGTTTGTTCCTAACTGCCTTTCCCCACCTCAAGGACTTGTCAGCTAACATCTGTTTTTTCATAGCTTGCCAACCAATTAATGTTCTTCCTTATCTCTGTAGCTGTGTAGGAATGACAAGATTGTATAAAACTGCTCCTTATGTTACAATTGAAGCTCAGCCTTTGGATAAGAATCCGCTGAGCCAGTGCAGGAATCAATAAATGCTGCTTCCTGCTTATAGCCTTGTGTCCTGTCTCTCTGTTCGAGAATCTTGCAACTATATAGAGAGGAATTATTATAAGTGATTTTAAATTCTGGTAAATTTGCCATAGATCCTTATTTAATTATATTCTAAAGAAAAAAATTACATACTTATAATTTTTAAATTTTTAATAATTTTACTATTATTTTGGGATTGTTATCCTCTTAGTAGAAGAGAAAAACTAAATAATATATTCATGTCATGAGGATCCAAACATTTTCAGAGTAAGAGAAAAGATAGAAAATAATTTAAATTTAAATAGGAATTATTGATATGAACTCACACTCTGTTCTGCATTTTCTCTTTTACAAAATGCATATTTCCTTGTTTTTTCTACTGAAAGGCCTAGAAACTATAATAAACTCTCTAGCAATGAACACTCATAGTATTCAGATTACCATTTCTAATCACCATTCCCTATCCTTTTAGGGACCAAAACATCGCAGGGAAATGGAAGACTTGAGTATAGAGCAAGGACGCTATCAAAGACTTGTTTTTGTTTTATGCTACTTAAAATACACTGAGTTCCTTGGATGTGTTAATTTATCTTTCCTCCCTTTCCAGAAAATACTCAGACTTTGCTGTTTAAATATTGCCTCTTCTCCATTTTTATTTTTTGTAACTCCATTGGACAAACATTTGATTTCCTCATTCTGTCCTCCATGTTTCCTAACTTCTTTCACATTTTTCATCTCTTTGTTTCTCTCTTGTTTCATTAGGATGAATTATGTGTATGTATCTTTGGCTCACTAATTTTCTTTTCTGTTGTATATTTTCTACTGTTTTAAACATTCATTGAATATTTCATATTCATTTCTAAAATTTCTATTTTGTCAATTTTGTATATTTATTTCTAATAGTGTGTTGATTTATGCTTGTCTTTGCTATTTCCCAGTTTGTTCATTTAAATATTCCATGCATGGTACTTCTGAATGCCAGGACTGACAATTTCAAAATCAGCAAGACTTAACAAGAATTAATTTTTTACTAATTTGATATTTCTTGTTTTGCTGGATTTAACTCACAGTGGCTTACTTTCTTGTGTGTGTAGCAATTTTGTAAGGTTATACATAATTTCTTTCCCCGGAAACTTTGCAAGTTTACCCTATAGGGTCTTTATAGGGTAATTAAGAGTTTTGGGTTTAGATCAGATAGCTAAGACTCAACTTCTTTTCCAGGAGTCAATATCTCAAACCTGTGTTGCTAGAAGACTTGGCCTTCTTGCTTCTCCCTGCCATCACACCTCTAGGCCAGTCCACTCTTTCTCATACCCTGCCTTCCTGACTCTGAAATACTGCTGCCACTTTCCCCACATTGTCCTCTGGGGCACAGCTGCTTAGTTCTGAGGTACTGAAACTTTGGCTTTAGAATCTTAGCACTTTAGTTCCAATCTCTGCTTCATTACTTACATACTGTTGTTAGCCAATATTCATTATTTTCTTTTATAACTCCACAAATTAGGCACTAAAATCATGATTATGTCTTATTTAGACATTTTCTTTTTGCTCACTATTTCTTCTTGTATCTGTTCTGATTGGAAGAGTGATTAATTTGTGGTGTGCAAAACATTTAAAAGGTTTTAAAAGACCACAGGTCCTCATGAAAGTTATTGCTGCTTTAAACATTACTGGAACTCTCTAGTACTTTAGTAAATAAACTCAGCAAAATCTTGCTGTGGGTCTGAAGAGGAAAAAAAAAATTGTGTACTGAATATAAGGTTTTGCTTCATGCCAGGGGTCTCTCCTATAGATTTTATTTCAATGAGGAAATCATGGCCTGTAGCTTGAGCCAGCAATGTACAGATTAGTAGACAAGAAGATTTATTGAACTAAATAGTAAGGGGGAAAAGCCATTTTATAATGTGCGATAGAATAGTCTAACCAAAAAATTGTTGTCTTCCCTAGCCTATACATTAATCAGAGCCTTATCCTTCCTGTGTGGTCAAGCTTAACATTTTTTACCCCGGAATTATGAGTAAAATCTTTGTTATGCAGACCTTAGAATACATTTTTTATGTCATATCTAATAAACATTTTAAAAATATCTTTCTGCTCTTTTTTTCTCATTTTTATTGTGATTCTCTCTCTGTTGGAAACTCCCAATCTAGTAGCTCACTCTGTGCATCATGAACAGTTCTAAGTAGCCCTGTGCAGGTGGCTGACCCTCAGATGAGGCACATTACTCTAAGTGGAAAAAATAAGAAATTCAAAATAAATACTTCGACCTTAATGTTACTAGAGTTGTTTTCTGTTAACAGAAAATATGATTTTAGTGGTTATTATTATCAAAGACAGGTAAGATCTATTTGAGGCTGGTTTGATTTTGTTATTCTCAATTTGACCCCTAAAGGGTAAATGTTTTTCTGTTAGTCATAATTCTATTTTTCATTTCCTTCTCTTTCCTTTATTTCTACTGCTGCTCCAGCCTCAATTTGGAAATTGCTGTTGACAAGAAGAGATGAATGTGACATGGACTATTTATTTGGGTCAAATTGAATCTTCATTATCAGTAAAATTGTGTAGAATCAGCTTTTAACATTGCTTTACAATTCTGAAAAACAGGGACAGATAATGTCCAAAATGCTCATATATTAGTTCCTTAGGTGTGGAAAAAATCCAATGTTTGGGACATTTTGAAAGGAGGTGGTGTTTGAGAGAGGAAATAACTTTTTTGTTAATAAGGCAAATGGAAAGTAAAGCAATTAATTTGAAAGTGAACGCAAAGAAGCCATATTTATACTCCAAGTTCGTGGAGTATTTCATACAAAAAAAAAAAGCCTTTGTAAAATTTAGAAGATAAAAAGTATGAGATATATAGTTTGATGATTAAATAATCCCAATTTTTCTATTACCAAGGCTAAGAAACACTCTCTTCTTAACACTATGAAACCTATCATTTATTTTGAGCCTATTCCTCGTTGCCTATTCACTGGATATTTTTATTCTTATGTTCAATATTTCTTTAGATTTACTCACATATTTGACTGTATCTTTCCCTATTATTCTTCATTTTATGTCAGTTCTTTACCTGAAATCATTTTCTTTCTCTCTGAAGTATAGCTTTTAAAATTTCCGTTAGTCATTTGTGGTTAACTCTCTTGGTCTGAAAATGGCCTTTTATCTATCTTCATTCTTGGACTCTATTTTTGTTGAGTTTAGAATTTAGGTTGATATATCTCAGCACACAAAGCTAATATTCAAGACTTATTTTTTCTTGTTGCTATTGAGAAGTAAGCTATGAGTATAATTGCCTTCTCTTTGTGAGATAATTTATTATTTTTTCTCAGTTTTTATTTGTTTGTTTTACTATTTTGCTGTAATGTGTTATAAGTTTATTTACCCTTCTTAGTATTTGTAAGTATTCTTGGAACTACTGATTTGTGTTTTTTGGCAATACCATAACATTATCAACTAATATCTCTTTCAACAATTGACTCTCATTTTCTGAATTCCTTTTGAAACTGCAGCTTCATATTGGTTAGCCCATTTCTATGACCTTTAACCTCTTTCTTGTTTTTTATCTCTTTGTCTCTCTACAATATTTTCTGGGTAATGTCTCTACCAGTGCACAATTTATCTCTGCAACTAAATTTAATGTATGTATTGACTTCTTAATTTTAGTTAGTACAGCATTTCTTTCTTAAAGTTATATTTGGTTCTTTTCAAATCTACATGCCTTTTATTTATTTATTTATTTATTTACTCACTCATTCAGGTGTACAGCATAGTAGTTAGACATTTATATAATTTGTAAAGCAATCCCCCTAATTACGCTAGCTCACTTGGCAGCATACATATTATAATATTATAATATTATTGACTATATTTCGTATTTTGTACTTTACATCTTCATAACTATTTTGTAACTACCAATTTGTACTTCTTAATCTCTTTACCTTTCACTCATTCCCCAAACCCCTCCCATCTGTCAGTCATTAGTTCTATGTATCTATGAGTCTGTTTCCATTCTACTTGCTGTTTTATTTTGTTCTTTAGATTTTACATATAAATGAAATCATATTTGTTTTTGTCTGACTTATTTCACTTAGCATAATAGCTATCATTTATCTTTCATAGTCTCTTGGTGCTGATCAAATTATCAAATTCCTCTTTTGTTTCTTTAACTATTTTAAATATAGTTATAATTAGTTTTTTTCTTTTAATCATTTTATTGAGGTATGATTGACATACAAAACATTGTACATATTTAGTGTGCACAATTTGATGAGTTTGGAGATAAGTATACATCTATAAAACCATCACAATGATTTATGCCATAAACATATATATCAGCTCCAAAAGTTTCCTCCTGTCCTATTCATTTGTTAATAATAATTCTTATTTTGTAAAAAGAACACTTAATATGAGATTTATTCTAACGAAACTTTAATTATACAACAATATTATAAACTATAGGCACTATAGTGTTCAGTAGATCCCTACAACTTATTTTTCCTGTGTAACTGAAACTTTGTTCCCTTTGATTAATACTTCCCTGTTTTCCCTTTCCCTAAACCCATGCAATCCACCATTTTACCTCCTGCTTCTGTGAATTTGGCTATTATAGATTTGTCATAAAAGAAGTATTATGTAGTAACGGGCCTTCTGTATCTGGCTTACTTCACTTAGCATAATGTCCTCTAGATTTATTCATATTGTCGCAATGGCAGGATTTCCGTCTTTCTCATGGCTGAATAATATTCCATTATACATTATAGCACATTTAAAAAAACCTGTTCATCAGTTGATGGGTCTTTAGGTTGCTTCTATGTCTTGGCTATTACAAATAATGCTGCATTAAACTTAGGCATGCAGATATTTTTTTGAGATCCTGATTTCAATACCTTTGGCTACATAAACGGAAATAGGTTGCTGGACCACATGGTAGTTTTACTTTTAATTTTTTTTTTTTAATTTGGAAAATGAGACATTTATTTATGGGAGATATTTTTAATTTTTTGAGGAACTTTTGTACTGTTTCCATAATAACTGCACCAATTTACATTCCCTTCAACAGTATAAAAAGGTCTCTTCACATCCTCACCAACACCAGTTACCTTTTGTTTTTTGATAATAGCCATCCTAATTGTGTGAGATAATATGTCATTGTGGTTTTGTCTTGCATTTCTCTGTTGATGAGCAATATTGAGAACCTTTTCATATATCTGTTGACATTTGTATATTGTCTTTAGAGAAATATCTATTCAGTTCTTTTGCTGATTTTTAAAATAGGCTATTTGTTATTTTTGCTATTGAGTTGTAAGATGTCCCTATATTAAAGTTTGCATATTAAACCCTCATTTTCCTATGGCTAAGTCCCTAAAACTCTTTTTTGTTCTCTCTAGATTGTCTTCACTTAGCACAATATCCTCTAAGTTCATCCATATTATTTCAAATGGCACCATTTCCTTTTTTTCCCTTGGCTGAATAATGTTCTATTGTTTGCCAATATTTTCTCCTGTTCTTTAGGTTACCTTTTTGTTTTGTTGATTGCTTTATTTGCTTTACAGAAGCTTTTTAATTTGTTGTAGTCCCACATGTCTATACTTTGTTGCCTGTGCTTTTGGTGTCATCTCAAATCATTGCCATGGCCAATGTTCAGAAAAATTTCTCTATCTTTTCTTCTAGAAGTTTCATGGTTTCAGGTATAATGTTTAAATCTTTAATTTATTTCAAGTTAATTTTGTGCATAATGTTGATAAGGGTCAAATTTTATTCTTATACATGTGGATATCCAGTTTTCCCAGCCAGCACCATTTATTCAAGAGATTATCCTTTTTTTATTGTGTATACTTGGGACCTTTGTGGAAGATCAGTTGACTGTATGTGTGTGCATTTATCTTGGGCTTTATTTTGTTCCATTGGTCTATATGACTATTTTAATGACAGTACCATACTTTTTTGTATACTGTAGTTTCATAATATCTTTTCAAATCAGGAAATGTGAGACTTTCAGTTTTGTTCTTCTTGCTCAAAATTTCTTTAGCTATTCAATGTCCTTCATTGTTCCATGTGAAATTTTCAGCTTTACAGAAGTATAATTGAGAAAATTTTGTATATTTAAGGTATATAACTTAATGTTTTGATATATATATATTTAAAAATGATATTCACAATCAAACTAATTAACATATCCATCACTTTGCATGTTTCCATTCTCTCTCATGAAGATGTTTAAGATTTTTCTTCTTAGCAAATTTTTTCTATATAAACAATAGGTTAAAGTTAATATTATTGAACTATAAATTTACTGTAATCATCATCTGTTACATTAGATCTCCCAAACTTATTCATCTTGTATAGCTGGAACTTAGCCCTTTGACCAACATCTCATTTCTCTGCCCCTTTTCTTTATTTATATTGGATTTTAACCACTTACCAGATGTATGGTTTGCAAATACTTTCTCCATTTTCATAGGTTGCCTTTTCATTTTGTCGTTTGCTTTGAAGAAATGTTTTAGTTTGGTGTTGTCTCAGTTATTTATTTTTACTTTTCTTTTTTTGGTCTGTGCTTTTGATTTCTTAACTAAAAAAGTGATTGCCAAGACCAATGTCAAGAAGTGTTTTCCCTGTTTACTATTTCAGATCTTTGTTACCTTTAAATTCTTTATCCATTTTTTGAAGTGTATTTATGGTGTTTTTTTCAGCTTCATTGAAATATTATTGACATATGACACTGCATAAGTTTAAGGTGTATACTATATCGATTTGATACACTTATATATTGCAAAGTGCTTTCACCAGAGTGATAGCTAACATCTCTGTCACATCACATAATTACCATTTTTTTTTTGTGATGAGAACATTTAATATTGCTCTCTTAGCAACTTTAAAGTATATAATACTATATTATTAACTATAATCACTATGCTGTACATGATGTCTGGGGGTGAATTGCTCTCTCTTTACTCCAAAGGAGAACTCATATTCTGAGACTATCTCTCATGTTCTGAGAAGATTTCTCTTAAGACTGTGATTTGCCAGATTGAGGGAGGAGTGATGCAGATAAAATGAAACTTTTCTTTTTAACCTTTGGAATGCATTTTTTCCTCATTTCTGTGCTCTTCTGGGATGGTATAACCTCTCACCTGGATTCTGGAGCTCTCATGGATGATTGTAAAATTGGTGTTTCTATGGGGGCAAGAATGCTTGCTATTCTACCATCTTGCTAATATCACCACCCTGTTTAAAATTAATCATAATTATAATAGGTAACATTTATTGACTGTTCATTATCTACAGACATAAAACATTTTTGAATGGTATCTTTGCAGACACCGTATATATAATACTATTTTTATACCAATTACTAGTGATAACATTGAGACTGAAGGTCACATAGCCTAAGGTGGTGGAGCTATAACTCTGACTCGTGTATGACTTTAAAGCCAATAGATGTAAACTATATGATATATCAACTCTGCCACTTCTGCAGTACCTCCAAAACAAAGTAAAATGTGGTTCATTGCTTTTCAGTAGGGAAATATGTTAAACTGAGTATCTTGGAAAAACTAATAGATAAATCTACCACCTTTATAGTTGGAATACATATGCTTCTGAATGATTTTTGTTTGTAAAAACAACATTTTTGTTGGTTTTATATATTTAAAAAATTTACAACACTATATAAAAAAATTGGTGTTTCCTTCTAAAATTTCAGAGGTCACAGTGTTGGGGAGGGGATTCAGAAATAAGAAACTTTGAATCTGGCATTCAGAGCTTCTCATTGTAAAGTGATTAATAGAACTGCTGAGTGAATAGAAAATAAGTTTAGTTTGTATTTCAATAATATTTCTTTGAGGGAAACATCACATTCTACAACAATTATTTTAGAGATATTGTACAATGATTTCATTCTCTATTCTTTAAAATAAAATAATTTTATTTTAGAATATTATCTTTACAGAATATAAAAAGATATTAACTTTTGGGAGGAAATATCCTGCCTGTTGTGAGATATTTCTACTTTTTAAAGTATATATTATGGAGTGTTTAATTGAGAGTAATAAACATACTACGTTTCTGAATTGGTAGCTC
The DNA here is from genome assembly GCA_004027375.1 of Macroglossus sobrinus. NCBI lineage: Eukaryota > Metazoa > Chordata > Mammalia > Chiroptera > Pteropodidae > Macroglossus > Macroglossus sobrinus. Next base: position 1,187,292 of record PVKZ01000097.1, on the reverse strand, counting down.
AATTAAGCTGGAAAGGTTGATGTTTAGTAATCTTAGAGAGCACAGAGGATATGAATGATTAGTTAATCTTTCTTTCTTGATTAACTTTTTCCAAAGAGAATCAACTAAGAGATTATTCAAAGTATGAATTAAAGTTTTTCCTCTTACTTAAAAAAATCTTTATATTCTAAAGATTTTTTATTACCCAAGCAAAATTTTAATTCTAATGCATGCCATGCTAATTTATTTTTTCTTTAAATACTAACTTTTTGTCTCAATTGAAACAGATGGTTGGATTCTGGTTTGTTTTCTAACCATCAGTCTAGGTAATTGAAGTGAGAGGAAATGTTACTGGTCCTGGCAGTTCTGAATTAACCAATTAACATCTGATGTCTGGGATAAGAACATTAGTTAACAAGTCCAGGCTTCAAATACATTTCTTACACCCATGATCAGACACAGATAAAGAATTGGCTGTTCAGTAATAATGATTTTCTATCACTGTTGGCCTAGTTTGAGTCCAAATTGCTGCCCCAAAAGGGACATTACTGTGTTTTTCATATTGCCTCTACACTATTCCATTTCCTCTTATTTATGTGGTTTCTGTGCTGTTGTATCTTTGCTGGCTGCAGTGTCTATATCTATGAATCTAAGTAAATGATTGAGTTTATTCTCAGATTGTCTTTTACTGAGGCTACAAAAATGTTTTGGTTCCTATCCCTTCATGCTTTAACTTTGAACAGTTATAAAGAAATCTTTTTACCTTTAAAGTTTCAATTAGCTTCAATACCGGCTCATTTAGAAGGTATATTATTATGTTGGGTTTTTATTGTAGAGCCACTTATCACTTAGTCAAATCATTAGTGGACTTTAGAATTGAGTGTGAAATGAACATTTTAAAGGTCCTCAGCAGATTTATTAAACATATGTCCTTCTGACTTGAGGTAAATAATAGTTGGTACTACAATTTTGTTCTGAAGAGAAACAAGTGGTGCTCTTATAGATACAGTTATTCATAGGAAAATGATTGAAGAAAATAAAGACTACTGAGGCAAAAATGTTTTAGACTTTTTAAATCTTGAATCCTGAAGTTTAGTGTATGTTTTACCTATGGCATGAGGTTGGTTGTATAGCATAGTTATGCAGGGAAATGCAGTTTGGAAAGACATAATATCTGTTGTAGGGTTTCTTTGGGGGCATCTTTATTTGGGTGGCTTAAAATTGGTTGCCATAGATTTCCTCTCAGCATTGGCCAAGAAAGGGGAAGTAAGAACAGCTTTTTGGATTTAGTAAAATCTTCCTGATGAAAGGGAATAACTTCCTTTGAGAGACTGCTCTTCTTATTCTTAACTCAAATAGAGCATAGTGTTTATTAATTTAGGACAATCAGGTCACAACACACAGTGTTAATCTTTAACAATAAGAACTGTGAACAGTCAACTGTATAACTTGGTTTCTTTTTGAGTTGAACAAACTACCATTTTCCACGTGCATAATTATGTTAGTGTAATATTAATTCATCTGTTCTGCAAAAGGGACTCTCCTCTGTTTGCAATTGGAAAGGCTCCTATGTATGGTGGAAATAGAGGTGCCATTTGTTCTATTTCTATCATTTTATTTCCCTGAGTTGCTGAGAAGAGGCAAGTTGTTTGAGTTTATGTAGAAAAATGGATTCCTAATGTACACATGGAAAAAACATCTCACAACAGTTACACTGAAGAGGAAGTAGAGTCTGGAATAAATTCCAACATTGTCTAGCGTTTTTCTCCCCTATTGATAGCCATCAGGAAAAAGGTTTTATCACTGATATTTTTTCCTTTGGGGAAGGATTAGGAAACAGAATGTTTTTAAATTATGACACGATACAAATGTGGCTCTATCTTATCACATTATTCTGGGCAAACATTTTACTACATGACAAGAATTGTCAACAGAGCCTCTGAAGACTAGTCAGAGAACAGGATTATTGACTAAGAGGCAGAAACGGAAATAGTGAAAATCCTGTTAAGTGAGTGCATTAGATTTGTTATTATTTATTCTTCCATCAGGACTTCTGAAGGTTAATGGATGGATTTTTTTTCTGTTAGTTTTGATTTTGGAAGGAAATCAAACTAAAGGCCAGAATTAGACACCTGAGTCCAAAGAAGTTAGGAGGGAGTAAATGTTCTGGAAAGAAGTGGCAAAATGTAAATTAAAAACAAAAAAAAGCATGAAAATAATGCTGCATGACTTTGGCTTGTATTCTCTGGGTCTCTAGCTTTTTTGTTTGTATAAAGTGAGTAGTTGTGATTCATTGGGGAGGGGATGGTGAATGGAAGGTTCCATTGTGCACAGGCTCTAAGGGGCCTCATCATCTGTAGAGAATTTAAATAGACTAAAACTCAGTTAATTTTTTAAATTTAAATCATCATGGACAGGCAATTCCAAATAATGTTAGTGATAAAATACCTCTTACCATAGGGTAAGGCCACTTCCACTTGGTATGCCATTTCCTTCCCTGTAACTCATTTATATTAGTGGCAGCAGAAGCAGTGCTGAGTATTCATAATTTTACTGGAAAGTAATGCTTTTCTACATTAACGGGAAAAACCTGCAACATGGCAAAAACAGCAGTGTCTAGGAATATTGGACAGTCTTGACATCTCAGGTACTATGCATAAACAATTGCATATCTTTTTACCACAATCATAAAACTATTATTACTATATTTTTCAGTTGATAAATTTGAGAACTTAAGAACTTTTTCAAGATCATATTGTTATAGGGACTGAAATTCATGTCTAGGTCTGTCTGACTACAAATACTACATTATTTTTTATTATGACTACAGTGCTTCTCACTAGCTTTACTTGGTGATCTTTGAAGAATGATTTTTAACAAAACTTTGGTAATAATTGTATTCTTTTTATTCTAGCTCCTATTCTCCCCCACGTCCCCACCCCACTTTTTTTTCATTCTCTTAACAAGGGCTTTAATGCTCTCTTTACCTCTTTTGATTTCTTTTGCAAGTTCCCTCAGTTTGCCCTAAGTCAGGTGTAACTTTTTTGATAGTTCCTGTGAGGCACTTGTGACAGTTTGGGGAGTTGGCATGCAATGTTTCACTTTCTAACTTGTTCACTTGCATGAGAAGCCAATGAAGGAAATTTGTCTATGGATAGGACATAATGTAGTTTCCTCTTGTTAATTGTGACAGTTCTATTCATACATAAGTCACTAAGAGCAGCTTGTTGCTGAATTCTGATGCCACTTGTATAGATTGCATGTTTGTGCCCTCCCCAAATTCATATGTCAAAAGCCTAATTCCCCAAAGATGGAGCCTTAGGGAGGTACTTATGTCATGAGGATGGAGCCTTCATTATGGAATTAATGCTCTTATAATAAGAGAAATGAGAAAGCTTGCTTCTTCTGCTCTCTGCCATGTGAGGACACAGCAAGAAGTCCATCCACAAACCAGAAGAGGGCTTTTAACAGAACCTTATCATGCTGGCACCCTGACCTCCGACTTGCCAGCCTTCAGACCTGTGAGAAATAAATCACCCCTAAGTCTGTAGTTTACCTTAGGGTTTACATTTGGTTTTGTACATTCTATGGGTTTGAATAAATGTACGATAACATATATCCATCATTATAATCTTTTTATTGTCTCCATAGTTTTGCCTTTCAAGAATGTCATATAATTGCAATCAAATTGCTTCTTTCACTTAGTAATATGAATTCATATTTTTTCTGTGTCTTTTCATGACTTGATTCCTCATTTCTTTTTAGCACTGGGTAATACAAACTATTTCTTGGCTGTTTCCAAGTTTTGGCAATTATAAATAAAGCCATTGTAAACATCCATGTGCTGGTTTTGTGTGAACATATCTTTTCATCTCTTTTGGGTAATTCCCAAGGAGTGTGATTGCCGAATTTTATAAGAGTATGTTTAGTTTTGTAAGAACTGCCAAACTGTCTTCCCCAGTAGTCATTACCATTTTGTATTCCTACCAACAAAGAATGAGAATTCCTGTTGCTCCACATTCTTGTTAGCAAGCATTTGGTGTTGTCTGTGTTTCAGATTTTGGCCCTTCTCATAGCTGTGCACTTGTTTCTCACTGCTGTTTTAATTTGTGTTTTTCTGATGCCATGATGTGGAGCATCTTTTCATATTCCTATTTGCTGTCTATGTATCTTCTTTGGTGATGTGTCTGTCAAGGTCTTTGGTCTATTTTTTATTTGGGTTGTTTATATTCTTATTGTTAAATTTTAAGATAAAAATTGTGAATAACAGTTCTTTAAGACATTTTCTCATTGGATAACAGTTCTTTAAGACATTGCCTTTTTAAAAATATTAAGGCAAGTAAGCAAAATTATAGTATTAATTTTATTTCAACTGACCATTTTTTTTTATTACAATATGGTATTGGCCTCTGAAGAATATAATTAGCTAAACTGCAAGTCTAGGCCATTCTTTTAACTTCAGTTTGAATTGCAAAGTACTAGCAGCTATGAATGATGATTATATAGTGATTATATAATGAATATTTGATGTTACTGAATAATTATTTAAAATTTAATTTTGAATATTTTAAAATAGTCTTTAAATAATTAAGATTAGATAACTCATTTAGCATTTCTTAAAACTGTTATGATAGAACCCTCTCCCATCACAATATGGTTATTTAAAATTAGTTTTCATTTCTCCCAAATCTTTAATCATATCTATTTTAGATCTTTACAAGTGCAAAAATCTGCAACCCCTGTGTTATCAATTTCATGTGAGTCCAATTATTCACAATGATGATAAAATCAAAATGCATGACCAGATGAATAGTGAGGAAATAGCAGTTCCTAAAGGGTATAGAAAACCACATTCTGCTTCTAAGGCTATGTTTTGCTATCCATAAAACAATATAAAGAGGGCAAATAACCAGTATAATTGAAATGAACAATTACTCATAATTTTGTTAGTATGTATTATATGGAGTATACTTCTTTTTTATTTATATTGCAAAAGACGATTAGCCCAGATGCAATATTTTCTTAATGTTCTGTTTTTATCTATATCTATGTTTGTCCATCTGTCTGTCTATCCTGTCATCCATTTATCCATCTGTCTATCCATCTATCCATCCATCAATCCATCCTTAGTACTGAGTTAAAATACTTCATAGAGAAAACAGTCCTATATGCTTTTATTATCCCCAAGCTACAGAACACTAGAATGAGAAAAAGAGGTAAACATTTTCTAAAAATTGAGTATAAATTATTTGTACCTACTATTGTTACCAATATAGAAGGGGGTTCACTTGCATACTGTGTCAAAGCCAAAGGAGATATGAACAGGAGTTTGCAGCAAAGAAAGTCAAGGTTTATTTAAGGAAATGGCACCAAGCCGGGGGTAGAGGTAAGCTAGCACTCAAAGACCTGGCTCCCTGATGGCCTCTAGGGGTAGGTTATATGGGGGAAGACTCATTAACTATGGTAGCTAAGGGAGTTGGGGTTGTGATTTGTTGGGCCTTGGGCAGGAGGCAATTGATCATTGCATTAGGTTCTGATGTCAGTCATGGTGTTATTCTGTGTGGTTTTGAGGGGAGTCCTGTATGGTCATTCCAGCTTCATGGGCCTGGAAGTGAAATACAACTGAGGTCAAGGTATTATCTTTAGTTTGACCTAAACACTGTTTCTGTGGTCAGTAGACCTGAGGTTTTATTCAGGTTTTAAGACTGTTTGATGCTGCTCCAAGCACTAAATGATTAATGGAGTGGTTGTGCAGAATGTACAAAGGTAGAAGGATAAAGAAAAAAAAGAAGCAAGTGAGTACAAGGTAAGTTCGAATCAAGGAGAAAGAGAAGAGAAAAAGTTGCTTAAAAGAATTGAAGATTTGAATTGTTACACTATTTGTAGGAAAAGACACAAACATATTTAATAAGTGAAGGAGAATGAATGCAGACTATTATCCTATAAGCCAAATACTCTTATTGATTCCTTATTTTAATGTGACTTTTGGGGTGGAGGGGGTTATTTTACTCCTCATTTTCTATGAAGAGGGCCTATACTAGCATAGTACTACTGACTCCTTTGCTGATACATCTCACTGATGGCAGGTTGGGGAGAAAGAATGGAGAAGGCCAGCCTAACCCTTTTCAATTTTTAGGAATAATTTCCTCCACTTTTGTTCTTTCTCCTGCACTCAGGTGAACTACCAGGAATGAAAAAAGCCTGCAACCTTGCCTGTCACTGGATGTATAAATCTGTTTACTTCAGGGATGGGATTTTCAAAAGTACTTTGGGTGTAGGTTTAAAGTTACATTCTCTAATCTGCTTTATCAGTAATAACACTGTCATTTAAATCTCTGTCTGTCTATCTCCTGAACTCTTTATTATTTGTTGACCCCATAAGACCCCAAAGGTGATACTGAAATCCCTGGAGCATTTTTCCATAAAATGTACAAAGTAAGGCCACCCTTTTATGAATTCAAATGAAAATATAACTGAATTAAATCAAAATTAACACCATTGCATTTTAAAACAAAAATCCATTTAATATTTTAAAGTATGAAGTATTAAATATAAAAACCAAAATCTAATATAAGTTCATTTTGATATTCTTCATCCAGATCAAATATAGAGAAATCATTCAATACCAATGTCTAAATTTTATGACTTATTACTTCAAAGACAATATTTAGGCCTATTTTGTGATTTATTATATACTTTGGTCATTCAAAAAGGTATCCTATGAAAGCCCTTTTCTATTGGTTCATCTTGTTGCCTTTCTCCGATACCAAGTTAATTTAAGAACAAATGTGTGATATTTATGGGTGGAAAATTCCAAGTTCAAAGAGGAATATTTGTGTTAGTGATTTCAAGAGTTTGTACATTGGTTTAATGTTAAGAAATATTCAAACTCTCGAGAAGGACATTTTAAATATATGTTTGTATCTTATATAACTTAGGGAACATATGACAACCTTATTAGTGTTTTTCTTCTCATTATATATTTTCAATTTTATTTGAGTTGCCTATTTTTAACATTCTGGCAAAAAAAATTGAAATTTTCACTTTTGTTGTCAAAGAATTGAAAAAGTTGAGACATAGGTTTCCCTAGCCTTTCAATTTTTTTTTTTTTGGTATCTTCAGTGTTTCTCCTAGAAAAGAAGTATCCTTAAGATCCCAGATTTTTCAATTCTGTTTACAAAATTACATATATATCATTGCAAATGAGTTCTGCCACAAAGAAATCCATAATGAAAATATCAGAATTAAAGTGCTCTTTAATGCGTGTGAACTTTGCTCCATTAATGTGCGGGCAAAAAAGATTTAGCCATTATGTTCTCAGATGGCATCAGGCAGTAAATGGACAGTCTTTGCTAAAGTGCTTTTAAGTTTTTTTTCTTTTTTCTTTTTTCTTTTTTTTTCTTTCTGAAGGTTAGGTCTAGTAGCAACAAATTGATGCTGGTTAATTGAAGTCCCTGAGAAGCATTTAAACTAAAGTTTAAATCTTTATGCCTCAAATTAGCAGGTCTCTGTTAACTAGCAAGATAGGTTTAAGGTTTTAAAGAGACACATCCTCAGTTGTCCTGGGGGTAAAAATAATAGTCACACTAAGTATAGATATAAATTTATTCTGAAGATTTTTAGACAGAATTGATCTTACTTGAGTTTTTAGGTTCTCAAATTTGTATTTTGCGAGATAAGTATGCAATTGTGACAAATGTCAAATTTTCACAAAATGATAACATGGTTTCTAGCTCCCTGAAATTTTGTGATCATGCAATAGGAACTTCTGAAGAATTCATCCCTCTGAATTCTTTTAGCACTTATTTTTCATACTGATATTGGACCCTCAGAATGCATTTTATTACCTTACCACACTCATTGTGTAGGAAAAACACTGAAAGCTTTGGAATCAGACCTACCTGGGGCATGTTTAGCACTAGAGAGCTCTCAGGTCTGGGCTATTTCCTCTTAATTGCTCTGAATCTCAATTTTCTTAGCTGCAAAATAGAACAAAACAGACATTGCAGAAAATGAACAAGGATTTAATAAATTATACGATGTCCTCAGCAAAGTCCCTAATATGAAGGAGATGCTCATCACATTTAAAAATACGAAGCCTTGTGTTTCATACTAAGGCATTACATGCTGGAAGAAGTGTGCTGCTTTTTTTTAGTTTAAGAAGAAATATTTATTGCTACTGTTGCTGCTGCAGTCTCTTTATGATGAATCCTTTCCCGGAGCAGGCAGGACTCTTCACAAGAGTTTCAGTGACGGAAGACAGTACTCCTCAGACTTGACAGTAGAAACACCTTGTGTTCTTTGAATTGGCTCCTTTCGCTGTAGATGGAGAAGAGAGATGAGACGAAGTATCAGAGAACTTCCTGTTTTATGGGCACCTCGTGAAGTGTGGAGATCACACAGTTTCAGGACTCCATTGCTTGTAGGATTCTGGTTACATTCTGCCAATTAGAGGTTTTCGTGAAAAGTTGAAATGGTGAAGGAAAGAAATCATTATTCTCTAGATGTATCAGGTTAGGTACATGAGCATCAGTATGTACCTAACATTTTGAGGCCTGGTCCTCAAAATCCCTCCTTTGGTGATGCAGGCAGATTAAATCACCAATGGAAGCTTCCTTGTAGCCCTGAAACTCTGATTTATCTGGGACAGTTTAAAATATGCTTCTGTTTTTCTGATCAAGCTTTAATGGATACTTATTTCAATCTTTTTTTTAGTTTAACAGCTGCCTTAGGAAACTTTTTTTTTTTAAATGAGCCAGCAAATTAAACCTAAGCCTGCTGTGTAAACTGAAATTCATTTGAAAGAAAAGGAAAGCTAACAATTTACTACATTCAATTTTGAACAGATTATTAGATAATAATATTCTGTACAGATTATTAGATAATAATATCCAGTAATAATGTTCTGGTAATAAACACAAGACAAAGTCATGAACATGGACAACAGTTTAGTGGTGACTAGAGGGAAAAGGAAGAGGGGGAGATAGTAAAGAGTAAAGGGGGTCAAATATATGGTGACGGAAGGAAATATAATTTTGTGTGGTGAATACACAATGTAATTAATATACATATGACATATTATTAAATTGTACACTCAAAAACTATATAATTTTAACCACTATTCCTCAATAAATTTAATTTAAAAATAAGAAAAGAAATAGTATAATTATGAGTAAATTAATGAAAATAATGTTTCAGGTTAATAAGGCATTTGATTTCAATATCCTCTGCCCTCCCACAATTAAATATTTAATGAAAAGAAAAAAGGGAAAAAAGGTAATAATTAACTATTTTTGATAAACACAAAGAAAAATGATTCAGGCTTTTTTTTGGATTAATGATATTTTCATGAATTTTTGGGTGCTATGCTTGTGAACATGTATAAAACATTCTAGATTTTTTTTTCTGGGAAATACAGACACATAGAATTTAAAACAATAAAGAAATGATTTCAATAATTCTATTTATCAAATTATCAGGTACAGTTAAAAATTGGTTAGAGTGTAGGAAAATCAATATGGACTGTACTTCTGAATTGCATGTCCATATCTAATATCTGCCATTTTAGGCTGTCTTTTACAGAGACAAATTGTTTAAAATCTCTAAAAACTAGTCTAATGGGGGAAAAACTAATTTTAATTGAAGGTCTTAGTATCATATTTATGAGAGCGTGTTTAGAACTGGTTATGTAGAATTATAATGACTGTTTTGATGGGATCATACTTCAGAAATGCCTTTTTAAGTATCATCTGATTTCCTAAGATTTTGCATGTCATACAAGAATTTTTAGATTAATCCAAGATGTAAGCAGACTTTATAGACTGGAATTTAAGTATGCTGCTGAGCTGTTACATACATGATAATGAGAGTCTCTAGTTTTGTGGTGCCCACTGTCCTCCAGCCCTGGCCTCGGTCTCACATTGGCCATGAAAAGGACTGAGAATATATGTCTGTATAAACCCATGCTCATTTAACTTTGTAACATTTTGTAACACTTGCTCTACATAACACTTATAAATTCATGATTTTATGTTTCTCAAGCAAGAAAGATATTTATATCTTTATTTTAGAGATGGAGAATCTAAAGGTCAAAGCACATCGTCGTCTTGGCTAAAATTACCCAGGAAATTTAAAGGGAGAACTGAGGTTAGAATGTTAGTGCACTGACCTCCAGCCCAGTGTTCTTTCCACTGTCATCTGAATGGTATTAATGGGTTTATTTTAATTTTAGACATTGTAAATCTGAATGAGAGAATGACATAGCTCTAATACATAATATTAATAAGAAAAAATATATTACTAGTAGAAAGTAATTGCAGGCATCAAAAAAGATGTGAAGCCTCATATTCCAAAATTTCTCTCAAAATTCAGCTTTATATCATTTGTTCAGCCAAGGCTATGCTATTAGCCATTCATTGTTGCCAGAATGGACAACTTCAAAGAAACCATCAGCCGTCTGGCAAAGCTTTCCCCCCAACACTGATCCAGGGAATCTGCCAGGCTATTTGCACCATCTGTTGGGCATAAGTAAGTGGAGGGAGGAAGAATAGACAGCTGGGGCTGTCAGCTTTGAAATACCACTTACTGAGGAAATGCGAAAATTCCCATCAGAAGGCATCAAAACAAAGTACCCGGCCAACCCAGAAAGAAGACTGGTTAAATATGGTGTCGTTACTAATGAAGGTCTTCTCTTTCTAGATGCTCAGGCCCCTTTTTATCCTTCCTAGCCTCCTTCTGAGGGAAGGTTTTGTTGTGCCGTATGGAAGAGATGTGAGCAGAAACTATGTGAAAGTGTAATAAAAAATTGAGAGGTAGTAATAATATATTACACTATGTCTGGTCTAAGTGCCCAGAAGGAGAGCATGCTAAAACTTTTGTATGATTTTTTATTAGAGGTTGAGTTATCCATTCATACCTGTATTTATTCATCTCCCTATTCACTCATTCACTGAGTGCTATATATTCCAAGTGCCGGTAGATGAAAGAGAGTAAATATCATTTATTGTGTGCCTACATATATATCGAGTGCTTTAAATATATTTTACTTAGTATTGACAAGAATCTAATGGTATAAGAATCATTTTCTCATTTTTCTATGAGAAAACTGAAGTGAGGAGGAATAAATTTACCCTAAATTGCCAGGTAGTAAATGAATAAGGGACTTATCAGAGGTTGAACCTTGGTATATTTTTACAATTGGTTACAAGCACATGTTATATAAATGTCTTCTTTTTTCATTCTTTATAGAATATGTAGAGAAGTGTCCTTATTGTTGTAAGAAACTCCAAGCAGGACAAAGAAGTCAGTGTTAATTAGAAAACAGGGAAAACTGCCAGGTCTAAGAGTTAGATGGGGAAACAGTCTTGGAAAAAGTTATTATGGGATGGTGCTGTTCATTCAAATTTCAGAAGTTTTCTACTCAGTCATTTCTCTACATTGACTTTACTTTAAAATGTGAGAACTGTAGGGAGGGAATAGATAAAATCTAAAAATGACAAAAAATTTTTAGCTGTTTCATTTATTTCTTTAGTCTGTTTCTTTTTAATGTACATTTTAACCTGTCCAAAATGAAACCCTCTGTAACAGTAGCCTAAAATAACTTCTCATAAATTTAATCTATGGTACAATTAATATTGACATTGTTTGATTTATAGACCAGAAGTATCATAAAAATTATTTGTAAATTGAGTAACATTTCTCCCTTTGATTAGCCTTGTTAAATTGAACAAGTTATAGTTGGAAGGAAAACTTGAGCCATTGGTTGAATTTAAGGACTATATATTTACTGATGTAGGTGTGTGGGGTAGTGGATATTCTCAGATATTGCTATTATAGATTTGTACAAATGTTCTGCTAAACAGTTTGGTAATGTAGTCCAAGAACTAAACTTTTCATAGTCTATGATACAGTAATTCACTTCTACAAAATTGTCCAAAGAAGATAGATATTTTTGGCCTGAGAAGTCTTATTTCAGAATTATCTGTGATAGAAAAATAGCTAAAAATACATGTTCAATAAGCCAAGAAGATGAGTTAAATCATATAAAATAAAGTTATTAAACAATATAAATATTTTCAAGAAATTTTAATGTCATGTGAAATATTTAGAATGTGATAGTAATGGATCAACTCAAAACATATAATGTTAAAGACAGAGCGCTCCTAATACATAAACAGTAGTTCTCAAAGCATAATGTCCAGACCAGAAGCATTATCATCACTTGAGACTTTGTTAGAAATGCAGTCTTGGGCCCCACCTCCGACTTACATTATGAGAAACTCTGGGGATAGGGACAGGTGACATGCGTGTTAATAAGCCCTCCATTCAGTTCTGATGCTATCGAAAATTTGAGGCCACTGATATAAATTATAAAAAAATTATGAAAATTAAGAAAAAATACTAGAATATAATGTACTAAATTATTCACTGTGACAATCTCTTGGTTATAAAGTTATAGGTGATTTCAGCATTTTTATATTTTCAGGTTTCTTGCTAATAGATATTAATTTCATCATTAGAAAACTAATTTAAATATTACTCCACAATAAAAAAGCCTGAAATCTTGTCATTTGTGACAATGTGGATGGACCTAGAGGATATTATGCTAAGTAAAATAAGTCAGAGAAAGGCAAACATTATATGATTTTACTTGTATGTGGAATCTAAGAAAACTAAACAAAAGAACAAAAGAGAAATAAACATAGATACAGAGAACAAACTGATGGTTGCCAGCATGAAGGGATATGAGGGATATGTGAAAAAAGTGAAGTAATAAGGACAAACTTTCAGTTATAAATAAATAAGCCATGAGGATGTAGTGTATAGTACAGGGAATATAGTCAATAATATAATAACTGTATGGTGACAGATGGTTACTAGACTTATCGATGTGATATCCTATGGTATGTATATTTCGAATTACTATGTTGAGCACCTAAAACTAATATAATATTGTATGACAGCTATATTTTAATAAAAATATATAATATAAAAAGGTAGCAATTGTCTATAATTCTACTATGTTGAAAATTTAAAAATTAAGAATTAAAAGTACTCCCTCACACGTCACTCTTCAGAATCTTGCCAAACATAACAGGTTGGAGATTACTTTTGTTACATCTTAATAAACATAATGGATTCTAAGTACTTTTATTCATAATATACCATGAACATATTTGTAGGTCAGTTGACTATATTACTTTTTTTTTACTGCATACTTAATAGTCCACAGCAAGGCTATACTATAAATTATGTTACTATTCATTTTGGCAAACATCTAAACTATTTTCAATTTATCACACTCACAAAATATAATGCTACAGTGAAAATATTTTCTTTATGGTGTCCATAGTAATAGGTTAAGACATAATTGATAAAAATTATCATTTGATGAAAAAATATTCTAATATATAAAATTATTCAAATATTTATTCATTACTGTGAAAGGTTTGCTCTCCTCCTTTTTTCTTCATAGTTTTGCCAATGTCTTATGGAGAAAATTGGGTTGATTTGCATTTACAAGGGGCTCTGTCCAATCATGGTGATCTCTTATATGAAAGAAACTTATATTCCAAGAATTAAGTTATATAAAAATATATTGCCCAATTTTGTTAATTTCATTTGCCATATTTATATTGAAATAAAAACCAATTATCAGAGAAAAGCAAACAGAAAGACTATACAATCCTGTTAGCATTTTGTATTTATTAATATTATTGAGGTGAAAATCGAAGAATTAAGTCACACAGGAAAATCAAACCATAGGCAAAAACCTCTTATTAAATTCATTAAGCAGTTATTGTAAAAAGAGAATTTCATTGAAAGGATTTATATTCTCAGAGATATGGTAATTTTAATAAAAAACATTCTTTCAGAAAATCAAAATATATACTACTTAGATTAGAATATTTAGGTTAACTTGGTATAAATAAATGCCTAGTCAGGCAGATCTAAAGTACATTTATATAATCTCACCTGAGTCAACCGTTTTTATTTTTATGACATTCAATTAATAATATTATTACCTGTTAATATTAAAAGTTAACACAATATACTTGATACAGTTTACCTAAGTTCATAATTTATAGGCTATTTTATCCTATGTGACATCACATAATACAGTAGCATTGTAAAAATAACTATGAATATATACTTATCATTTAAAAATCTCTTAAGCTAAATCCTCTTATGACAAAATTTTATTTAGTTTAATAAAAATTTCTATTAAAACATTTAAGCCATATTAATTCAATCATTTCAATTGGTATTTAGGTTAATAAGATTCTAGATTAAACAAAAACTGCCTTCATCTTTGGGCTATACTGAAATAAAAACACTTTTTTTTTTTTTGGTCATAAAAGCTGAACAAAGTTTTAAATACCAAAAAAAAAAAAGTAATTATCCTACTATTACTAATCTCATATTATCTTTATTTTTTAGTTTCACTATGTGAGTGATTTTGGATTCTGGCTTATCCTTTATAGCCTTGCATGTTGGTTTATGGTATTTATAAACATAATTTTTAATTATTGCAAATGTTGTATTATATATTTATTCATCACTAACCTAAGTCATTTCTTAATTGTTGGATGTTCATTTTGTTATTAATTTTTTACTCATAAATAATGTTAAGGGAGAGGAATACTCATGTATATATTATTTAACCCATTAGAAGTTCTTTTCTTAGAATGTAATCCTTGAAGTTTAATCTCTAGATGAAATGGAATGGACACAAGACTTTTATTTACCTATTTTAACAGTATAATATCAACAAAATTTAAACCTCAAAAAAGTCAATTGCTGAGAAGCAAACTATCATAAATATAAATATATAGATACAAATATAAATATAAATATGTATGTGTATATGTGTGTGTGTGTGTGTGTGTATATGTATATATATATATATATATATATATGTAAATATCCAGTGTTGACTTTATAGCTTCATACTGTCTTAACTACATGAAATAATAAAACTTAAAAAGGAGATTCAAGATACAGACTTGGATATCATAGAGTTAATCTTTTGTGCATAAATATTTCACCATAAATAAGCATTTTAAAGAACCAAGAGATTTCCATATAGTGTCATGTGGCCCAAATTACAAGTGTCTTGTTTGTTATAAAACACATGAAATGATACTATAATGACTCCACTTTGATGGATGAGGAAACTGAGGCAGTCAGTTGAATGCATTACCTGAAGTCACACAGCTACTGAGTAGTAGAACTGAGAATCCAAATCTGGAATGCATGCTTTAATCACTGTTTCTACTTGGAGGCAGGTGAGGACAGGGCACAGGGAGAGATGGTACTGGAATGTCCAGGCTAGCTGCTTCATTGTACAAATGCAAACTGTACTGAAGAAAGTATGAGGGTCCAGTGTCTGTGTCATAGGTCAGTAAAGCAGAGATGTGTAAGGCTGTGCTTCTTGAAGTTCGAGAAAGTCAGGAATTAACTGAAGAGTTTGTTAGAACATTCCTAGGATCCATTGTCAGATATTCCACCTCAAGAGACTGGGCACAAAGATACTGATTCTGGCTCATGGATCACATTTTAAGCAGCACTGGTATAAGGGACACCTGGTATAAGTGACACTTGGATCTTGAGGAGCTGAGAAGAGTAGTCTCCCTCATAGGATAAGATACAACTCTGGAAAAGAAATTCAAAGATATCCAGTGAATAAGGAGCCAGAATGGCAACTGATGACAGGATAGACTGTTATGACAGTGGAGATTATTTTATACATGCAATCATTTTGACTTAGCAAAGGCTTCTCAGAAAGTGGGAGAATGTATCACACAGTCAAAGAACCAGGAAGCGTAGTCACACCAATGAAGGGATGCAGATTTAACATAATAGAGTCGAAAAGGAATTTCAGTGTCCTTTCAATTCATGGCAGGCAGAGGATTTGTAAGTCTTAAATTCTTTCTCAGGAAATGTAAAGTTGTCAGTGGTTATGGTTTGAGATGAGTAAGTTTGCAAATGGAGGATTTTAAAGTGCTTATATGTTTGGCTAGCTCCTTAGTGTTTGTTAAATGTGTTATAGAGTTTCTTCTGTTAATTATACTTAATGTTTTAAGGCCAGAGTTCTTTTTTCTTTCTTCCAACTTTCCCTTCCTTCTTTTTAGAACCACTTTATAGAAAAGCTACCATGTGCTAGACTTTGCAAGTAGGCAGTGGAGATCATGTCATGGAGTTTGTGGTCCAGGAGGGGAAAAGAACATTAAAAGTGCAATGAAGCAGGTACTCCATGAATTAATTGCAATAATGATCATTTCCATAAAGGAATTACTGGTAATGGGGGTGGATAGATGTGGTGGAAAATCTGGGAAATGGTGATGCCATTGCTTATGATGCAACATCTATTACAGAGAAATCTCCATACTAGAGAAAGCCAGGTTGCCTTTCTCTATGGTGTCTATTACATGATTACATTGAAATGAGAAATTTTTCTTGACTTTGGTTTGAGTTTTTAGACTCATGGACTTGTGGATGCTTACCCTAAATATTTCCCCCCATGAAATCACCACATGTGATTCTCTAAACACCTTGAAAATTACTGTTACTTTTCTGTTTATTTGACCTACATTGGCATGGCTCTATTTCACTGTCTGTTTCTGGTTATAAAACTACTGTAGGTCAAGGGCCCAGATCTATGCAATTAATTTTCTCTGCACTGAGAGCTTCCTGCATGATTATGTGCTTAAATGATTTTTTATTCTAGGGAGATACTTGAAGTTTTCCTATAAATTTGAGTGATAGTCTAAATGATGCTTGGTTTTATAAAGATAATGTTAATGACTGTATTTAATAGTGTTAAGAAGATTGTGTTTGTAAAGTAAAGCTTTAGAAAATAATAAGAGAACCATAAACTATTCTTTTTTTGTGTCATTTGGTCATATGTTTATATAGAGCTTATTTTTTGCTAAACTTTTAGGTGGTGGTGGTGAGAGATGAGGGATAACCATGGGATATAGCAGGATGTTAAATAGATTTGTTAAGTAAATAGATGTTAACATTAAACTTTAATAAATGTCACAAAGATAAGTAAATCATGTTCTAAAGTATATAGACATTGAATCTTTTCTCTATATAACTAATATGAAAGTTGCAATCATTTTTTGCCCCTAGTCCTCTTATAAATATATGTTGATATATATATATATATATATATATATATATATTAGTATGTATTAACATAGTTTATTGATATTATATATTTATTAAGTAGGAAAGTGCAAATATTTCTCTAAGGAAGACAAAAATACTTCTTTTAGCAAGAATTAGATAAATAGAAACATTTTGAAAACTTTGAAGGTATTCTATAAATTTGAACCTACTTAATCACTGTTTTTTTATTACATTTTGTGTTGCATATTACTTCAAATTCCAATGAAATTTTTTCTGAGACTTGTTGAGTCTTGGCATTTGCTTGACTTTAATCCGACAGTCGCTTGGCATAGAGGGCATCAAGGTGCTTTAGCCTACAGAGGCTTGGAAGACTTTGCATTTCCAGGTTTGCTGTTTTTGCAGCAAACAACTGTCTGGTCTGGCCATCTAGAAAGTGTTAAAGTTGATCCATTCAATAATTCTCTTTTTCTTTGCAGCACTAAATCTTTCCTTATTTCCTTATTTTACTTCTTAGCTAGCACCTTTATCTGGGACTATTTGCTGTCAAACTAGGAAAACAATTTACTACTTTATTTAGAGTACAGCTTAAAATACACATTTGTTTAGCTTTTTCTCATGAGTGATTTTTAGCTAATTAAAACCTAGACATTGTGGATAAACATTTTCTTCTTTTGATGATTTTCTTCTCAAATTATCAAAATCCAAAATGGGGCTGTCTCATGTTTCCTGTTCATTTACTTGATTTTCTTTGGCCTACCTAGAACATATTAGCTTGGAGTAGGCCTTGATTTTTCCATCTCTAAAGTTTTTAAATTTTCTCAATCTAAGTCTTTTTGCTGACATTTGTTTTGTACAGTAAACCTTCATGAATTTAAGTTCTCTCATCTGCAAGAATAACATTTTTGTATAGATTTTTATCAGTATTAATTAACATGTAAAAAGTATTTAGCACAGTGGTTGGCACATTATATGAATATTCAGGAAAAATTTTTATAATTAAATATAATATAGATTTTTGATTTGAGAATTATAAAGGGTGCATCCAGATAATCACTAAAGTTTCTGTCTGATAGAATAATTAAGAATCATATTTATAGATGTACCCAAATCTTAAGGAACAGTAGGTTTTAGAATATCAAGTAGAATAAAAAAGCATATAATAGCTTGAAGAGTATTAAACATTTAACAGCTAATGTTCTATTCAATGGTGAAAAGCTGAAGCTATTCCTTTAAGATTAGGAGAAAGATAAAAATGCTTGCTCTCAGCACTTTTATTCAACAGAGTATTGGAAGATCTAGCCAGAACAATTAAGCAAGAAAAATAAATAAATGTCATCCAAATTGAAAAAGAAGTAAAACAATCACTATTCATACTTTTACCTATAGAAAATGCTAAAGACTCTACAAAAACTATTAGAACTAATAGGCAAATTCAATAAATTTTCAGGCTACAAAATCAATATATAAAAATGTGTTGTATTTCTATACATTAATAACAAACTATCAGAGAGAGAAATTAAGAAAATCCCATTTACAATTGCATCAAAAATAATAAGATACCTAAGAATAAATTTAACCAAGGAGGTGAAAAATCTATGCATTGAAAACTATAAGACATTGAAGAAAGAAATCAATGAAGATAAATAAATGGAAAATGGTTTCATGCACATGAATTAGAAGAATTAATGTTAAAATATTCATACTACAGATTCAGTGCAATTTCTTTTAAAAATCCACTGGCATTTTACACAGAAATAGAACAAACAATTCTAAAATTTGTGTGGAACCACAAAAGACTCCAAACAGTGAAAACAGTCATGAGAACGAAGACTAACACTGGAGGCATCATGCTTTCTGATTTCAAACTATATTAAAAAACTAAAGTAATCAAAACACGATGGTATTGGAATAAAAACAGTAATTTTAATGGAACAGAGTAGAGAGCCCAGAAATAAGCCCACAAATATATGTCCAATTAATTTAAAACAAAGGATCCAAAAATATGCACTGAGGAAGGACAGTATTTTTATTAAATAATTTTGGAAAAACTGAACAGCCACATCAAAAAAATGAAACTAGGCTGCTGTCTTATATCATACACAAAAATTAAATCAAACTAGATTAAATATTTGAATCTAAGAACATGAACCATAGAACTACTAGAAGAAAACATAGGTGGTAAACTCCTTGACAATCATTCTTAATGATATCTTTGTGGATTTAACTCCAAAGGCAAGGGAAATGAAAGAAAATACAAACACAGGGGACTACATCAAACTAAAATGCTTCTTTACACATAAAAGAAAAAGCTGTCATCAAAATGAAAAGGCAATCTACTGTATGAGAAAAGATATTTGCAGATCATATATCTGACAAGGGGTTAATATCCCAAACATAACAATCTCATATAACTCAACAACAACATCAAAAACAAAAACCTGGTTATAAAATGAGCAGAGGATCTGAATATGTATTTTTCCAAGGAAGACATACATACAGCCAACAGACATGTTAAAAGATGTTTAATATCACTAATTATTAGGAAACTACAAATGAAAATTGCAATGACATATCACCTTATACTTGTTAGAATAGCTCTTATTAAAAAGACAAGCAACAACAATGTTGGAGAGGATCTGGAGTAAAAGGAACTGTTGGTGGAATGTAAGTTGGTACAGCTACTATTGAAAACAGAACAGAGGGTCCTCAAAAAATTAAGAATAGAGCTATCATATGATCCAGCTATTCCACTTCTGGTATTTTTTCAAAGAATATGAAAATAGTAATTATAAAACATATATGAACTCCTATGTTCCTTGCAGTAGCATTTACAATAGCCAAGTTATGTAAACAATCTAACTATTCCTCAATGGATGAACAGATACAGAAGATGTGGTATATATGTACAATGGAATAGTACTCAACCAAAAAAAGACTGAAATCTTGCCATTTGCAACAGCATGGATGGACCTGGAACTTTTTATGCTAAGTGAAATAAGTCAGAGGAAGAAAGACAAATTCCGTATTATTTCACTCATGTGTAATCTAAAAAAGAAAACTGAACAAAACAAAAATTAACCCACAGATGCAGAGAACAGATTGGTGGTTACCAGAGGAGGAGGTTGAGAGGCAAAACGGGTAAAAGCAATCAATTGTATGGTAAAAGACGGTCACTAGACTTTTGGAGATCATCACCTTATAGTGTTTATAGATGTCAAATTATAGTACTGGACACCTGAAACTTATATAATGTTATATACCAATTTTATCTCAACAGAAAAGATCAGTTTTATGGAATAAATGTACAATAATTTATGAATTACTATGTCTTTCTTTTATTATTGATTCAAATATTGCTAGTCCTTTAAAAGAGCATTTAGACAATGGGTCTAATAATAAACCAGTTACTTCTTGGTATTTTGTTGACTTTCAGTAACATAAAAATGTACTCTACACATGCTTTTCAACTTTGGCATTATGAAGGTAAAATTATCAAGATAAGAGAGAACATATTTCATTAAAATTTATAATTTTAGTTTATACCTTTTCCTGAGGCATAACACAAAACATTTTTAGTTTTTATGGATATTGCTGAATTACTCTGATTTTAGTCTCCCTTGCTCTGGCATCCCTGCCCAGAAGTGCATAGGACTGCTGGTTTCCCTATACCTCAGATAGTCAATCATATCTTTTGTATCTCTTCCTTGCTAAACTTTAGTATCTCTTAACCATAGATTAGGATCTATAGTAAATTATAAAATTCTAGTCTGTTTTTACCTTTATTGTGAATGTCTCCAACGTTATGTTACATACTAACACAGTCTGGGCTTCCTCTACTCTGAATCTCAATGAGAAGAGGTTACAAAAACACTGCTTCAACTAATCTCATACCTTCTCCTAAGCATAAACACACACACACACACACACACACACACACACACACACACACACACACACACACACACCAGTAAATAAATAAATAAATAAACAAACAAATAAATATATAAATAATATATAAAATAAATATTAAACAATATATATGTACTGAGATTTTGATTAGGAATGGGTAGTTAGATAGTTTCAAAATAATGCTCCCCTCATTAAATATTAACTTAAAAGGAAAAAAAGAGTAACTTCTTAGTGGAGAAGCCTGGTAGACACCATTTAATAAAATGTTCAAAGTTACCATTACCACTAATAAGACAAATCAAAATGTATACAAACTTATAGGATTCAATGAGAACGTAGTATCACTTCTGTGATATTCCTGCCAGATTTGTAACCTGAATCTAATAGTGGGAAATGTCAGACCAAACCAAACCGAGGAACATTTTACAAAATAATTGGACTGTAATGTTTAAAAATGTCAAGATCATAAAAGTCAAGAAAAGACCAAGGATTTCTTACAGATTAAAAGAGAATGAAAACAAATGCACATTTGATTCTAAACTTGATGCTTTTGCTTTATTATTAGGACAAATGCTGACCCTTGAATGAAGTGTGAAGATTTGATGGTAGGAGCATATCATTGTTGCTTTTTGGATTTTAATGGTTGTGTTATGGATATGTAGGAGAATCCTTATTTTCAAGAAAATACACTGAATTATTTAAAAATCTTAAGTGTTTAAAATACCCTAAAGAGTATTTTAAAATATTCAGAGTAATAGGACATCAAGATGCTACTTATTCTCACTAGACTCAAGATAAATAACATTTCATTCTATTTTTTCATCTTTTCTATAATTTTTAATTGTTTTGAAATAAATATATTTTAAACCCATTCTATTCATATGTATTATAATTAAAGCTAATATCTAGTCAGTGTTCCTCTAAGGGCTTATCATATGTAAAGTCATTCAGTTCTTACAGTAACACTGTAAGATAGTTACTTTTACCACCTTTACTATACAGAATAGGAAACGAAAGCGCAGAAGAGTCAGTTAACTTCCTCATCTTTATATGGCAAGTAAGTGACAGAATTATGTTTTGAACTAAGACAACTTCATGGCAAAACCATCCCTTGTAACTACTAAGCTTCCCTGCCCCCTGGCAATTCTGACTTTGTTTCTATCATCATATCAGTCATCTAAAAATATTTTTTATAAATGGATCTGGGGATATTCTCCTTGATCTGTAATTTTTATAATAGCTCCCCTACCCCATCTAAGAATCCCAACATTTCCTAAGCTAGAGTTTCCCAAGTTTTAAACTTCCAATTCATGTGTCATTAATGGGTAACTAATACATTAGATCAATGAATCCTTAGCCCTGGGTGGGTTGACCAGTAGGACTCGGGGCAGCCACAGCCCAAGGACCAGGCTCTTGTGGCTCCTGAGAAGTAGTGCAGATATATCTTATCATTTGCTATGAACACCATGGATCTGAGACAGGGAAGCATTTTTAGGATAGTAGGCCTCTTTCCTTCAACTTTTTTAAGTTAAAGGTATAATCACCTTTCTTCAGTAAATCCATTGATTTTGTCAATGGGCAAAAGTCTTCAGAAAATCTACACCAAGTGGAATAGAAAATTAAAGGCAGAATCTATTCGGTTTCCCATTAGATACTCTGTTTACTTTTCACTTAGGTGATAATTAATTGTTATTTTCATCCTTGGTGTTGCTGTATACCTGTATATACATATATATGTACAACATATATGAGTGCAGTGGTTTTTTTTTAAAATCAAGGTATAATTTTATAGCTGTAGCAGGTTAAATTATGATGCAATTCCCAGTTGACAAATAGCAATGTGGTACTCTGTAAAACTATAAAAAGTACTATAAAATACTTTTTTATGTGTGGTATTTTTTTCTGTAGAGTAGAATATGTATTACTGCATCACAGTGAAAAAGTGATTGCCTTTTTAAAATATAATTTGGTCGATAATCATAATTTCTATTAAGCAAATGTTCAGACAATCCTGCATCCATCACCTTAAATCCATTTAAAAAGCTTTCTACTGTTCCAGATTGTATGAATAACTGTTATGTTTAATATGGAAACTAATGTTGATGTCTCCCCTGATATGAAAATGAGAAGTCTAGTTTTAACTAATAATTCTGTCAGTGTTGTAAAGTGACTAAAAGAACCTAGTGCTGCTGGTTTATAATGAATGTATTACTCAGGGCTACTTCTGAGTAGGGAGTGATAATTAGAATAAAGACACTGTTCCCCATAACTTAAATGTTAATGTCTTCCTTTTTTCCCTTGAATTTTCCAGTAAAGCATTATATCTAAGAAGGGCAAGCCAATCAGATGGATTATATTACATAGAAATAGAAGACAAAGGCTCTATAATTTTATACAAATATCATTGATCTGTTAATTGTGATTAATAATGAACAATGAATAAGAAATCACTTGCTTTAATTTCTTGCCAAAAACATATATTTTAAAATTTTTAAGCAAATAAGAGAAGTGCAGGTTAAATTCATACAGATATAGTCAATATATTTGTTCAGAGTCAACAGCTAATTCATCAAAATAATAAATCATAGAGAAATTAGTAAGTAATATAAATGAATGGAGGTTAAGAAAGTTTTTTTCTGCAACCAGGCTAAGTGGAAATAAACAATCAACCCCCACCACCACAACACACAAATATGTACAGGTTGTATAAGCAAAGGCTTAGAAAACACAATGGAAGAGATGGGTGAATACACCTATATGTGTCTATGTGTAAATGATTTCCTTAAAAGCATGCAGCATGGTTTTCCCTCATTTTACTCAGCTCAAAGACATTCTTGATCTATACATTAAGAGAAATATACTATTTTGGAGTTTCCTTCCTCTATAAAGGCTATGTCTTTGTGACCTAGAGTATAAAAAGAAAAAAAATCAATTATCTGATTCATTTGTGAAATATTTCCTTGGCCCTGACTATGTGTCAGGTGTTAGAAGTAATTACAGACAGGGCAGCTGCAGTCCCTATGCTGTGTGCTCAGATAACCTATAGATTGGTTGAAGATAGAGACATATTATCAGACAGCTGATGCAGGGGGATAAATGCTAGGCCAGGATGGGCACAAAGCGCCCTGGGGAGCAATGTGATAGAAGTATTAAACACTGACTAGCAGAGTGCTGCAAGTGTTCTGGTTAGGAGGTCACAGAAATCTTTCCTTGGAAAGTGATGACTGACTTGAGTCCTAATGTATAAATAAAAATTAGTCAAGTTGAAAGGAAGAAGCAGCATATGTGGTAGCCTACAGGCAAGAAAGAGCACAGCATATTTAGGAAGCTAAAAAAGCTTGGCCAATTGTATTTTTCATTTCCTGAACACTCTACATACATTTCTTTTTACCATGGTTTTCTTTTCCTATTGGATTTATGCTATAGGCCTTTTCTTTTCACAGAAGATGCTCAGAAAGATTTCATGGCTCTTAAAGGTAGCTCTGGTCCCAAGAGGTGTCAGGTTCACCTTCATCTGGATGGGATTTTAAACTTCCAATTTGCCAATGCATATCAGGGTCCTTGAAATCTCCACAAGATAATTATACAGAACTCAAACTCACACTGGGTAAGCCACTCTGTTGTCAGGCTCATGCTTCCTCCTTCTTTCTTTTCGTAATAACCACACTGCTTCTTATAGGATGTATGTTATTAAAGTGATATTAAAGGCAGTTGAACCGCAAAGGGAGTGGGAAAAGTATTGTAACATGAAACAAATAACCTACATAACCTTGCATTGAAGTGTAATTCTTTGACATGACTTGAGATGAGTCACTGTCTTTTTCCAGTGTGCTGTGGGCTAGACTGATTAATCATCACCACGGCACCTAAGGAGTCCACAATGTACATGGACTGCATTTCAGCATCCCTTTATTTTCACCTAAACAATTCTTGGAGTCTTCAGTAAAGGGTCTCACTTCTTCACAGTCCTCTTGGTTTCCATATACTTTTAACACCTTGTATTCTGTTACACCAAGTGTTTGTTGATTCTGCTCTAATATCAAATGTGACGACCATGCCATAAATGTTTGCTGGAGACATTACTCTTGCTTCCAGTGCCCACTGGCATCCATGCTGAGGCTGAGGATGCCCAGCTATGCTGTTACTGATTATAGCCAAGGCTGCAAGAATTTTCTTCTGTCATTATTTATGGAGGAAATATCATACTACTTGTTATGAGATCGCAATAGGATTTTGGTTGCCCACATCAAACTCTTGACTTAGGGTTGATATATTGTTGATTTAAATTTTCCTTTTTATCATTTAGGTTCTGCTACTAACCCTCACCTCTCTGGTGATGTTATTTTTCTATAGATGTAGAGCCTTCTATTTAACCTATTACATTTATCTTATTACATTTGGCTCAATATTCCAAGGTATTTTGATTTTTTTGATTTCTAAAAGTGAACCAGTTTCTTTGCTATCCTTTCATTTTGTGTTACCTGAAAATTGGACATGCATTCTTTGTCTTTATCCAAGTTATTGTAATGCATTGAGCAGTACAGGACCATAGATAAAGCTATGGCCATGGCAGCAGCTTGGCTACAGTGGTCTAGTTCAGCTGGAACCCAGTGCCCGCTTATAGCAAGTTAAATAGCTAAGGGATGAAATGCAGATGAGTCTGGGTTCCTGGCTGTGGGTGATATTTAGTGAGTAATGATTGGTTATGTAGCCATCACTTTGAAGATCTCAAAACACTATCCCCCAGACCCCAGTCCTCTCCTTGACTTTTCTTTAAAACTCTCAGGGTAAGGATATTCTTGTTAAAAGTCTCTTTATTGGGAAAAAGGAGTAAATAAACTATCCATAACCTTTTAATAATAGTTATCCTCAATGATGCAGGGTGTTTTATCTACCCTGGAGTCTCAAAGTGAGTTATTTGTTCATTTACCCTCAAGGTGTACAGCTGAGTACAATGTGACCTTTCTAACTGAGCAAGGAGAAAGAGAGAGAGACATATCTACAGATTTGATGTCTCATGAGTAGCTTTTCTGTGCGGTCTGATTTTTCTTGCTCAGTTGGGTGTACTTAGCTTACTGTGGGTTCTCTCATGTGACATTCACTTAAACTTTGGCAGCATGTGGGGTTTAGATAGTACACAGCAAAAAAACCTGACATTTAATCTTCAAAATGCCCACTTCTTAGAACTGGCCAAGGAGCAATAGTGTGTGACTAGGTAGAGTCCAGGAGAATGGCTGTGTGCTGACAAATTGGGATAGTATGGTAGGATGTTGTCCCAGTGAACCATGATGATTTTTCCCAGAGAGGATGCAAATTGCTCATTCTTCTCTCTTCTCCTATTCTTGGAGTACGTCAGTCTGCTCACCTGGCCTTCCCTAGGTCAGCCTAGAAAGCCTTTTCTAGGTCTTTTCTAGAAGATACTGCAGGATCCACAGGTATCTAGTGAAGTAGTTCTCCTTAACACAGTATGCATCTAATGGGTCTCATACTCAAAAATGCTGATTCAAGAGAAATGAGGTGCAGCCTGAGAATCTTTGTTTTTAAACAGCTCCCTTCATGATTGTACAGCTCATCCATGTTTGTATACTAATGATTATATAATCACTCAAGATACTATTTATCTCAGATGGGTTCTTTTTGCGTTTCTGAGAAGCTCCTCTGTACTGAAATGCATTTCAGCAGTCCCTGCTCCATACCAGGAACAGTTCCCTTAGCTGTAAATTCACTCATCTATCTAGTGCACCAGTTCTATTAATGCAGCCCCGTGGGTGTTGGGTAAGCCTTGAGGATGGGAACTGCATAACATCTCGAACATCCCCTTTAACGTGGCTCTTTTTGGGTGATGAGTTGGAGTATGCTTCTGTTACACATATCTGTCTTTATATCTTTGTTTCTCACAAAAATAGTTGTGCAGAGGTGTTTAATAATTGTTTATTTAATTGCATTTAATAACATTGAGGATAAAGGGGAGAAGGTGAAAGATGTTTGGTTTCTGGTCTCATTATTTATCATTATTGTTAATGTTGTTATTAACAATAGCTCTCTTCTTGACTGTGCAGCTCAGTCATGTTTATGAACTAATAATTATATAACCATTATTCTCATCCTCTCTGTGTAAATGTTTTTTGTGTTAGGCTTTTGAATAATACTATCTCAGGCTTGTCCTTTCCTCA
This sequence comes from Macroglossus sobrinus, assembly GCA_004027375.1. Classification (NCBI taxonomy): domain Eukaryota; kingdom Metazoa; phylum Chordata; class Mammalia; order Chiroptera; family Pteropodidae; genus Macroglossus; species Macroglossus sobrinus. The sequence goes on along the minus strand of PVKZ01000097.1, from coordinate 1,160,095 downwards.
GCTGAGGTAGAGTCAGTAAGGAGATATAGGAAGTGAAGTCAATCATCAAACTTATTTTCACTTTATGCTTGAGCCAGGTTATAAATACTGATCTCCACAGGTGAAAGGATAGCATCTACTGAGTTACCTAGGCCCCCCTTTTCTTTAATGCCAGTTAGTAAATCTCAAAACTAATTTTATTCTCAAGCTTGTGATTTTAGATACATATTTACAGTGGGCACCTTTTCGAAAACTGGGAGAAGTATTAGAGATAGAGCTCTGAGTTTTTCAGTAGCTCTGTTCCTATACATTTTATCTTCTACATTTAAAAAATCATACAATGTCAGACCATAGTCCTCAAACTCATCTTGAAGAATACCAGCTGTGCTTTTTAAAAGCCTTACTTGTACATGCTGACAGATTTTATTGGTTCAGTATTGATGGTCAATAAAATCTTTATTGTGGTTGGAGCATATAGTGTTTTTGAATTTTTTTGATATCTTTGATCTAAGAAAACTATTTCACATAACAAAATGCTAATTCTCCTCTCTAAGTAGAATACTATGATTTTGAGATATATTATGTGTTTTCTTTTACAAATAAATAGAAAGCATTCTCTAATAAGTTAAAATCTAGGCTAGTTCAATAACATATAATTAGGACATAAAAGTAACTAAATGCAGCAGATGGATCCTATCGCCCAGAAATTAATATAAAAATTATAAAGCAGCATTGTTTTTGTCAGAAAAATCCAGTCAGCATTTGTATTATATTACCCCCATGGTCAAGTAATATTGTAATTGTTTCTGGGCTAATAAAGAATTTTCTAACAACTTTGAAAGTAATGCATAATTGCCCAAAACAATTTTAACAAAAGATGTTCTGTGCCATGGTAACGTTTATTGCATTCTGAACTGGCCTCATGAGATAATGCAAAGCTTCCAAAAAGTAATGTTCTTTCATACTCTCTTTATAAGCTAGAAGGGACATAAGATACCATTCCCATGTGCAACAGTCAATCACATTTTTTAAGTGTTAAGAAATATCTTTCTATTCAAGCCCTACCCTTCCTACTATTCAAGTCATTCTGTGGTAAGACCCCTTTAAACAGTTCTTGAAAATATTATTTGCATATAACATTTTGATATTTCTAATTTATATTAATATATGCTGAGACATTAAAACACGTTTAACTATTAAGACTTAGATTCTATGATGTAGGAGAGATAACCTTATAATACAATTAAATAATATTGACTACCTCAAAATATACCTCAGTTGGATTTAGCCAGATTGCTTATCTTTAGTTTATATAGTAAACTATATTAAATATGTCTTAAATACATTTTTGTAGAGTGTGTAAAAAGTATCAAATTAAAATAGAAATGTTTGTATTTGTTATTTGTTTTTCTTTGACACTTATCAGAAAAACTACGTTATACCCTTGTACCACATTAACTAAAAATGATACAATTGACTCTAATCATTTTTGCTACTGTGTACTTGATGATAATAATAAGTAAATGCTGTATAGTTACTTACACTGCATTGACTTCCAAATTAGAATGGAAGGGATAAAAAATTAGAACGGAAGGGATTATTCAAGTAGAAAAAATGACCTAGTATCATAATGTAAGTTTCTATTAAAACTTGAAATATTTGAATCACCACAAAAAGCCATTTTAAAGGTGCCATCAGAGATGATGAGAGCAGAACCAGCTTAATTGCCATTTTTCTGCACAATGAGTTTATAAAACAATAGAGTATAATTCTTTCCATTGCTCCTGCTGGAGAAGGTTCTGGCATTTGGCAGTAAAGCCTGCATGCTGAGGGGTTGGGAACTTGATGTACTGTAGCTGCCAGATGTGATGCTTGCTGTGCTCACTTTTCAGCCAAATCTGGAAGATTATTCATAGGAAATTAGATTGTAAGTGCAGATGGGATTTTTAATATTCCTGCTGGCCACATTTTTCCAGTTATATGGTGGGATGACATCTAAGCTTGGGAAGGTTTAGTCCTTACTGATCATTATATAGGTAACCTTGATAATAAGAAAGTAAAAAAAATCATTTCTGCCCTCTGCATTTCTGGGGAAAGTAAGGTGGGTGCAAATGGATTTGCAAAATGGTTCCTGCTAGCCCATGCTGGCAGTGTAATTGCTTTGATAATACTATTGCAGAAAGACCTGTACGCTAAAAGAATGATATATAGGAATTATGCCCTATCTTTTCAAATTCTTGGTGGATTTTTTAACTTTGTCACAATCTTGGGAGAAGTAATATGATGGTGGGAGCAGGATTGACATCCATATTTGTTTTTCACTATGCCTATCTTTCCTGCTCCAGTCTTGCATTAGTCCCCTGTTATACCTTAGCTTCTTGCTGGAGTAGTAGGCAAACATTTTCCATTATTTCTTATGAGGACATAACCCTACTGAGCTCTACTGTCTTTGTTATAGGATATAGAGAGGTGCTAAGTGGCAATGCTTTTAGTATGAAGTTTATTCTAACATAGTTCATTATATTTTATCAATGTCTGAGTTATTCTAATTATATTAAACATTTATGGATCATTTACCTGAATGATTATATCCATGTGTTGAATATACCTTACTGAATAGAACAGTGTTAACAACGATTCTTAAAATTTATTGTTGCATTTTTCTTTTTCTTTTTCTTTTGTAATTCTCATAGTTAATTTTTTTACCTTGAGAAATTAAAGAGTTAGAAATATAACCCAAATTTATTCTGTGGCAATATAGTAAGAGTGCTAGTTTGTCCTGCAATATCCATTCACCTTCTGTTCCAAGGAAATAGAAACCCTATTTTTACATAGATGCATAATTGAGTGGAAATAAGGCTACCTTTCTCTGTCTTCTTTATGTCTAGGTGTTTGCATGTAACTTAATCTTTATCTATGAAGTGTAAGCAGAAGTGTGGCTAGGTGGTTTTTAGGACCTTCCTTAAAAGATAGCAAGGGTATGTCCTTTTCTCATTTCATGTCCCTTCATTTATTCTGTAAAGCAGATGTGAGTAAACTCTGCCATATGGAACCATATGTATTAGTTTCTGAGGACAAGTTGGCCAGAGAGTTTAAAGGAGCTTGGTTCCCTCAGGATTTGGGGAAACAAAGTACAAGCTCTAGACTGTCTACCTCAAATAGATTCCCTGTGGCTGCTGCATGGCTTCTGAGCTTTGTACGGTATGGGGTGAAATCAGAACTGGAACTGGGATATGTTATCTCCTCCTAGAGAAAATGATATCAGAAGTAGGAGAACAGGGCAGCTCTATAGAAATAGAGAATGTGAAAATGACTCAGACATTTTCTGGGCCTGATGGACTTACAGGAGAAAAATGTTCTCATCTTGTTTTATTCAGAAGGTAGTATCAGAAAACAAATAATTATAAGTAATTCATTTTGTGGTTTGATTATTTAGGCTACAAAGAGAGTAGTAACATTTTTGTCATTCTAACACATTCTATGAAATAATTAAATTTTTCATTTGATGGAATGATTTTATTCTATATATTTTTGATAATAGTCTTTTTGAAAACTAATTGTCATTCTAATTACTTTCTAGATTATGCTGTACAACTGTCATCTGATATTTTTTTAAATGTACTATTAAATCTTATTTTATTTTAAAGGCTATTATTTTAAAGTGGTTTTGTTGCTTGATTTATCCCAGTTTCCTCTACTGTAAGTTGTTTAATTTTCTATTTATTTATCATGGTCTATCTCTTTTATGGCATGTTTCTCTTCATTTATCCTATGATCATACGTAATCTATTCATATTTGGCATAAAAGCATCACATGGAAAATGGATTACCATGTCAACTGGCAGGCTTCTTTAGTGGACAAGTAAAAAGGCAGTCAGCAATTACTCTAGAAAACCCCCTAGTAAAAATAAAAGACCTTTTTTTCTGAGGTATCAAGAACTAGTCTAATTTACTTTTATTCAGGCTGTTCAATTTCTTTAAAGATGAGCCCTAAAATTTTAAACCTGGAATTAAACACTTGTGTTTTTGGTTTGCATTTGGGGAAGTAGAGATTTGGCTCCTGATTTCTGCCTGTCTTAAAAGTTCTGCCTGAATCACAAATTTTATTGACTTCATTTCCTACAAGTCTATTTAAATCATTACTTTTAAAAATCTTACTATTATTACCTTAAAATATCTTAAATTACCTTTTCTTGTCTGGATTACTTCAACAACCAACTGGTGTCATTGACTAGTGTTTTCTCCTGGTCACAATATTAAAATTCTGTGATATTTCTAAAACCAAAATTTGATCATTAATTAATTTATCTATTTATAAAATATTTGTTAAATGTTTGCAATGTGAAAGCATTATTCTAGGCATTTGTTCTTGCCCTCAAGGAGTTTACATTTTAGTGATAATGGTGGGTGGTGATCCGACAGATGGTAAACAAGTATACAAGAAGGTATTTGATTTTACATTAAATGACTCAATGTTGCATGGATATCAGTTATCCTTATATGTATTTTTTTGGTTCATGGATTCTAAACAAAATCTTGAAGGTATTTTCGACCTTAAAAAATTTATTTTTAAAGTTTATTTTTGATAATACATACTTTAGAAGAATTTAAAAATAAAGAATAAAATAACTGGTGACAAAATATCAATATAAATTCAACTTCTACCAAAATCAACATACTGATCAATGACAAGATAGAGCACAAACATATTAAATATTTTTATTATATGATAAAATTGTTATTTTAAATCAATGAAGCCGAGAGGATTTTTTTACTAAGTGAAGCTGAAGTAATTATCTTACTATTTAAGAAGAAAGTCATGTTCTTACTACACAATAGATTAAGAAGGAAAGAGATCAAGTGTGTAATAAAATACCTCAAAATATATAAAAATATGTATATTACCTTATGAATATGGAAGAAGAGTTTAAGAATGACAAAGATACCAGAAATTTAAAAGAAAAACATTAATGAATTTGACCACAATAAAATTTGAAACTTCTGTTTTTATTTAAATTCTAAGATATTTCTTCTTCTTCTTCTCAGATGATTTCCTATAATTAGCAGAATGAATAAAAGCAAAAATATAAATTATATCTTCAGTGGAACTGGGGAAAATCTGAAATCCTAAATAGTTGAAAGCTACCAGATACAGTGGAGATTATGCAGGAGTATGAAATAAAGTGAAAAAAGTAACTTTCTGAATATGTTAAAATACTAGAAAACATATACTTCTCCAGACTAATTGGCACATATCCCTTATGTGTCACAACTGTAATGAGGTAATTAAGATGGGGATGGTATCATTCTTGGATCCAATTATTTTGCTTAGAGACAGAGGATGTTGCACTAATAAAGAAAAACACTAGAAGAAAATTGTATTTATTGAAAGCATTATTTTGGTGATGCAGGAGAGTGAGATTCTTCATTATAAATAACTTTAAAAACTACAGACTCTTGTCTAGACATGAAACAGGTTAAAACTTGAATGTGCAACCTGTGTCATAAAAATTCTACTGGCATGGAACAAAGCTCTGGTCTTTCTCTTATACAAAGTCTTTACAAGTAAATGACCTGGGAAAAACTCAGCTCTCCTTATTTAAAGATTAATTATCTAAAGAAAACCAAGAAGCAGAGTTAAAATATCCTAAAAGAAAAATTAGGAAAGAAACACAGAAAAGAAACCCATGGCAGATTAAACAAAAGTTAACTAAGAAAGTAAATTTCCACAGAGCAAAATTATATTGTACCTAAATACTTGTAGATGAATTAAAAAAAAACAGTCTATATAAAATAAGAGCACAAAGTAGAACTGAAAGTTCAGGAAAGAGATTATAAGATGTATAATAATAAGAATAAGAGAGGTGAGTTGATTGACTTCAAAGAAAAATAAAAATAAAAAATTGAAATGTCATAGAAATGAAGACCAAATTAGAATAAACACAAGGAAAATAGATAACATTAAAAATAGTAAAAGGAATGAGAAACAAGTAAAAGAAAGCAGACGTGAATAGTTAAAAGGGATTAGAGACAAAATGATTGGGTTGAAATAGATGCAAAGGAGGTTCTATACATGAGTAAATAGAAATCAAGAGAGGCGACAAAGAATAGACAAAAATTTAGGCAATAACTTAAAAAAAACCTTTATAGAAATAAACTTGCATTTACAAGGTTTAAATGTACACTACCTTTTAGAATATAGTTTGGCCAATACCAAGATATATTCTTGTAAATTTTCTAGACTTCATATGTAAAAACATAATCAAGATATTTATGTATTTTTCTTTTTGGACTTTCCAAGTTTTGCATTGATTTTATATAATTTTAAAAATAGGAAAAGTTATTGTGATTATGATAGACCAATACAAATAAGAAAAAGAGTAATAACCATACCATGGATCTAGAGGTAATCTGTTTGCATGTGGTAAAGATTGTCCATAGGCTCTGTACCTTTTAGGAGCTTATACAGAGGAAAAAAATATCATTGACAATTGTCTTCAGAATGAAAATAGTATAGTCCATCAGGAAAAAAATTGATTTTAGAGCATACTGTGTGATAGAGATAGAGTCCTCTGCAGTATTTGCATTGCCAGGAAAATGACAGAAAGCAAAGTATTGTTTTGTACCAGCATTTCTATGAGCAGCTCTCTGATGTTCTCTCTTAATCCAAGAACTAATAAGAAGACATAGAGAAAGGATATTTAACTAAAAAATCTGATATAGTAGCTCATTATCCAAGATTTTTTTGTGTGTGTTCAATGGTAATAAACTGAAAGGTTTTGTTGACAAATATGTATAGTGTATACATTACTTATTCTTAGTATATATTTATTTAGCTGCCTTTGCCAAATTACCTAGCATCAATGTATAAAAAATGCTTGACTGGTTTTGTTAGTCGTCTATTAGGATCGTCAATCAATATCCAATGATCTATTCACTCTAAAACATAAAATTAGTAACACTGTGCTGTATCCCTTTTTATAGAGTTTGATCATAGTTATGTATTTATTTTGGTGACATTGGTTAATAAAATAATGTAGGTTTTAATGTATGATTCAATATTATGTCATATGTGTATTGCATTTTATGTTTACCACCCAAAATTAAATTGATGATCTTTAAAATGTTTTGAATTCTTTGGGAAAAGATAGCATATAAATAAAATTTAGGATAACTTCTATTCTTGCCATCATGTAAATTTGGTAGCCTTGGTACATTTTTAAATACAGCCAGTTCTCAGATGAGACTTGTTCATTTTATTTTGTTTTACAAGGATTCTAAGTCTTTGTTGATACAAATTTTCTACAATGGAATTTGTTTGTCTGGATATACTTTTTTGATGGGTTTCACAGCATTTTCACTTATGCTTCCTAACAGACATCTTATATATCTCATGGCAGTTTATAATAGTCTTCTCGAGGTGGCCAAGTGCTTTACTTATCATTAAAGGGTAAGGACATATGGGAAACCTACTGGCATGAACAGTGAAGAGTCAGCAGTTTTGGAATCAATAAGTCAAGGTTGTGTTTGAGGGCTCTAAGGAGACTAAATATTTTATTCACAGAGTAATTCAGTGTACGTCTAAAGGTTTCATCCAAGAGTATGCCTATCAGGAAAATGCTGAATGTATAGTATTAGCAAGAGGGAAGTGAATTTTAGCAGCATGTATCTCTGCCAAAGTAGTTGGCCAGCGTTCTGTAAGATACACAGAAAACTTTAAGCACATAGAAAACTTTTTAAAATAAAGAAAACAATGTATCTCTTCCCTTAAAGCTGAAGACTGAATTCTATATCTTGAAGTACCCAAATTACAGGGTGAGGAATGTTTAGTCATCCAAGTGTTCTGATAAACTAGCTGTCTGAAATAATTTTAAGTGCTGTGTAATAGCTGTGACTTCCAGAACAAATCATATTCATTTTGAGGTTTAAAATATCTCTTTTTATCCACCCACATGAAAACTCTGGTTTGAACATTTAAATACTGTTATCTCTTGTTATTAAACTACTAAAGAATTTGCCTGTAATATCTAAAAATATATTAAATAAGAAAATAATTATTCTATTCTGACGTTCTTGTTACACATTTGGAGACAAGTATTAATGTCTATACTTAATGAAGGAGAAAAAAGGGCACTTTAAAGAAACTCTTCTAAAATAAATATCACCTCATATAACCCTCGAATTTTATTCCTATGGTAGTTAGGTTTTTATCTGTGCGTTGACACCAGGGTTCAGCTTCAACCTTGACTACTCTTTGGAATCACCGGACAAGCTTTAAAATGTCCTGCCGTCTGGATCGCAGACCCAGATTTTATGAATTAATTATTCTCAGGTATGTCCTGGTCATCCATGAAGTACTTATGTTTTAATATATGTGTTGCCAAAGTGAGTACAATGAAGCATTATAAGAGGAAGCTAAGATATAGGTTCTAGTTAAGTAACACCTTCAACCTGTCATGATGATGCTTCTATTGTTTGTCATAATGTACCTGACCCCAAGTCTTATGGGGCCAAGAGAGAAGAAAAAACAAAAAATTCTTAATTGTTAGAGTGGGAAAAAGATTTGTCACTTATATGAGCTTTGTCCAAAATGGTCTTATTTAACCCATGCTACAGAATCATAGCCTTGTATCCATGAGTAAATAAGAAACATGGCATTAGTTAAATGTCTGAGGATGCCATATACCAACAAAATTTGGTTTGCAGTGTACAAATCAAGGAAATATTGAGGGACAATTGTCTTAGAATCTTTTGCATGTCTGTATGTTTTGAAAGTAGAGACACTGACCATCTTTTGTTCTAGACCATGTTTTCTGGAATGTTTGTATAGTGAACATCCTTGGAAAACAGAAATAGTATTTCCCTCTGGAGCTAAAGGCACACATGCTTCTCATCCACTATAAAAGATATAGGCTCCCTAAACTGAGGGTTTCTCTTCTCTAATACAAGCCACTTTGTATTCAGATGTTTATCTGGGCCCATGTTCCTTGTCCCTGTAGGATGTGGCACAAGAAGTGATGCAAGTATGCTGATGCTCATGCTTCTTGCTGTGCCATAAGTAATAAAGTCCTTTGTCTAGTCTAGGAGTCTCACGCCTTCTCCAAGGTCTATAGAACAGTAGCTGTGTAGCTTTTTAGTTTCCTAGTAGGTGAATCTTAGACCCTTCACAACTCTTGATAGGTAACAATTGTGCAACATTTTAAAGAAATTAAAGAAAAACAAGTTGGAGTCAATGATTACCTTCAGTCATGGTGTCCTTTATGTATGAAGCCTATATAAAATACTGTACTTATATAAAAAATCAAGGGATATTATACTCATGAGTCTATTTTGAGAACTCATCTAGACAGGAGCTTCATTTAACCAAGACATAACTGGAGAACTTGAGCAAAAGGACTGGTGGTAATCGTTCAATTTGTTTAAGCGGATATCTAAGAATAAAATTAAGGTGAAGACAAATATTGAAGGTTAGTATGTCAATTTCTTAGTTGTAATAAATAGAAAAACACAAGTGAAATTTTGAAGGTAAATAAAAAAGGGAAAAGGAAATATAGAACAGGCTCATTGATCACTACACAATTAATAAATAGATGTAAAAGGATATTATCTAAATCTAGTTAACACCAGCATTACATGCCTAGTTAGGAAAACAGAGGACGTAAGGCATTATGTACAAGTATAAAGATTACTAGAGTAAAAATATAAATTTTACTAAATATGAAAAGAATATAATAAAACAGCAAAGAAAAAACATAAATTAGAAACATAACAAAGTACACACAGTTATAGCATAAAATATCAATTATATCAATAAATACAACTGGACTTAACTCACTAGAAAAGTATTGGCTCACAAAATACAGTTCAGTTCTAAAATAAAATGATACAGAGAGGCTAGAAATTAAGTTGCAAGGGTACAGTAGCTAAATGAAAACAGTAAGAAAACAGGGTTTGTGATACCAGTATCAGACAGAAAAGAGGCCAAAAGTGACAACTGAGAGAAAAAAGAAAACTTTATAAAGACTAAAATTCACATTGATGATACAAAAGTATGCATCTCTTTGTACCAGAGAGAAAGAACTTCATAATGCAGAACACAAAATAGACAAGCATAAAGCGATAGTAAGTAGACTTTAAAATTGCATTTTTTTACTTTAATACAGGTTAAGTAGATAAAAAAGAATAAATACATAGAAGGTCAAAACAGTATGATGAATAAGGTAGATTTTATAGATATGCATCAAGCTTATTAAGAGCACATGAACCATTTATAAAAAATTGACCACAATAAATTCTACATAATAGAAAAAGCATTCTCATATTAGCATTCCCATATCATAGAAACTAAAATTTATAATTCTTGTCTGCTATAAACTAGGAATTCATAATAAAATAAAAAACAGAAGTCTCATACTTGAACATTTAAAAACAAACATAAATAAAAGGAAAATAAAAGCTGAATTTTTAGAATTTCTGAAGGAAAATAATAAAACTATTAATATCTATTGGGCATGACTTAAAACAGTGATAAGAGGGAAATTCTTAGCTTTAACTTCTTTTATCTAAAAAAAAGAAGACACACATAGATGTATTTCTAACATAGAAAAATGAAAGATAAAGAACAATGAGACAGGAAAGAAAAAACATTAGAGTAATAAATAAGTCAAATGTGTACTTTTTAAGAAAAATTCAACAATATAGACAAAGGCCTAATTAGCTTACTTAAAAGTAAATGGGGGGCACAAATAGGCACAAATATACAAAATAAAATATGAGGGAACACCAATGGAAGAAGGAAATTTCAAACACCTTTAAAAAAAACATTTGAAATTCTGATTACATCTAAGATGGGGAAAAACAAGATGTAAAGCAGTGGTCCCCTCTTTTTTTGCACCAGGAACTGGTGCTCCTATGAGAATGTAATGCCTGATGACTGGAGGTGGACCTGAGGCAGTGATGCTAGTGCTGGGGGGTGCCTGCAAATACAGATGAAGCTTCACTTGCTAGTTTGATGCTCATCTCCTGCTGTGCAGCCCTTGTTAATACCTCATGATATTAGCTTATAGTGAATCTTGCAGTATGTCCCTAAAAGGAAATAAGGTGCTTGCCACATGAAATCCATTTAAATGGTTTCTTATTGCAATATTTAACACATTCTGAAAAGTGACAGGAGATCAGTAAAGTGTTGCTTGTCATTCTCTGCTTTTCTTCCATTCTGGATATTACCTAGGAACACTGGAGAAATTATAATTAGTTATTTGGTAGTATCAGAGTCTGGAGTTGAATGTTTAATATGTCTTCATTATATTTCTTAATATGCATTGGGTGATTTTTCAAATACTCTGGGATATTTAAATTTGTAATATAATTTTCCTGTGAAATAAAAATATTCTCAAAACCCCCAAATAGCATTACATTTTCAAACTGAGAATTACTATAGATGACATATTTCTGTTTCCTCTATTGTATAAGTAACCTTTAGGTAAATTTAAGAAAATTTAATTTCTTAAAAAATGAAATCATCGATTAGGCAAGATTTTATGCATTATATAAAAATATACAGGGGTGCAAACTATTAAATAAAGCAGGTATATTTTTAAAAGAAAAAGAGGAAAATGACATACAATTTATATAATTAAATGTGATGACATAGTTCATCTTAACTAGTCTTGAGATTTTTAAATTAAAACCAATTAAATAGAATAAAAATATTTATTCTTGAGATCGGAAATTAATTTTTTTTTTGCTGGTATCTAGTGTACCTTTTAAGTGAACCCTCTCAGAAGCTTGTTCCTAGGGAAGAGAGAAGAGCTTATTCTCCAAGAGATATCTGTTGAGTCTCATAACTTATAATGAAAATGTCTAATGACTTCCGATGAAAATGAATTTATGTCACTGTTAGATTTTTAGTGACAGACATTCAGTGATCTCGTGTGCCTGTGAAGCATTAGTACTCTTGTCAAAAAAAAAATTGGAGCTCAAACAATTTTGATAACTAGGTTTAAGCAAAGATGCTTTAATTATCTGTCTGTCCGTCCATCTATCCATCCATCCACCTGGTTTCTATCGAAGCCAAAACATCTTAAAGTTTGGAAGCTACTTAAATACTATTTACTTGATAGGATCTCTGTATACATCACAACCTGATTCAGGAAAGAACAGAGACAATGTACTAAATTCAAATCCTGAACTTCATTTTTCACAATGTGGCATCCTGAAAGTGCACAGAAAATATAACTTTGGGCCATTATGTACTTTGTGAGTGCAAAATTCATGATTTGTTTGCTTTTGAGCATGCTTGAAAAATGTTTTCTTTTCCATTGCCGGTCCCCCATGGCACTATTATATTGGCTTTCAAATCATGTAGTCTTTAAATATTGCATTCATATCAAATCATGGTTTTAGAAAAAAACAAAAATAGCAATTTGTTCTGTTGTGATAATATCCCCATGTTAAACTAACAAAAATATTTATGTTGTATAGTATTTCTTAAATTTCATTGAAGCTAATGAAAATATCTTATAATACCTTATAATCAAAATCATGAAGATTTAATTTCTTAAAAGGTTGCATTTCTTCAATGAATTCTTGTGTTCACTGTGTATTAGGCACTATTCCAAAATGAGTGGTCTAAAAGACAAAAGGAAGAGTTTTCCTCTGATATTAAATATAATTTTTACTGTACTGAAGTGTGTCTTAAAAGTGTGTATCTTTTAATTAAGAATTTAAAGCATGCCTTTTCTATTTGACATGGTAAGATCAAAATAATAACAGTTATTAATGTATACATACCACACCCCTGGAAACCTGGGATTCATAGAGTTGCTTTGTTCATACTTCTCTTTATGTATGTATTTATTTAAATAATCTGGTTTAGATGCAGAATGATTTGTATGCCCTGAGTAAATCAGTTAACTTTCTTGACTTAAATTTCTTATTTGCAAAATGAATTGATTGTTAAGGTCAGTTGATCTATATGATTTCGGAATTTCTTTAGTTTCTGCTCTAGACTACTAGTTTTATATTTGCTATTTTTGTCTAACACAAATTCTAATTATTTAAATAACACTGTAGGTGGATAACCAACTCTAGGATGGTTAGTTTTTGTTTTTTATGTGTGTTCAGTTTTCTGCATTCATTGATATTCACCCTGACATGAAGTATGTCACTGAATGATATGTGCAATTTCTTAATCTTCTGGAGAAATATAGCGATTATAGTCTCATCAGAGAGGTGCCATGCAGTAACTTCTGAGCAATTTAACTTTTCCTAGATCAATTTTCATATGCCATGATACATGTGGGAATGACATTCTTCTCATTTAAAATAGGATAGAAACTTCTATATTTTATATACTCATTTTAGAACTTTTCAGTGTAGAAATTGGGAAAGTTGATTATTCTAAAAATCTGAGTGGAGTTATTCCTCTAAATGTATTTCAAACAATGAAATTAAGAATGTTTTAAACAGTTGATTTTCTAGGGTGTAGAAAATTATATGAATTGTAGCTGTATTTTGCATATTTTAATTTTGCAATAAGCCTAAAACCTGATATTTCTAACTGATATTGCCTTACTGGCAGTTGTGTCTAGGGGATATTTATAAATGTGTTTGGATTTTCTGGTCAATCTCAAAATATAATGTAGGCTAGTGTATGAACATGGTTCAGAAGTGTCCTTCATCTTCATAGTTAACCAGTTTGCACATGAAAGGACTTTTATTGATTTATAAAACTAGCAAAAGAAGTATTTTAAAGTCTAATAAAGCTTTTTGAAGTAAACATTACTGTAGATGAAGCAGAATATCTCAATGCATTTAGCATCACGACCAAAAGCAAAGTTATTGACAAAATTACAGGGTCTGAGCTGTTTTGTCAGCACCATCATCTCCTTGGCTATCTAGGGAAATGTTTACAGCTTTTTAATGGCTCTGCCACCTAGGCAAATCATATATATTTAAGGTAAATGAAAAAAAAAAGAAACAGAAATCTTTTTTAATCACTCATCTCTTCTTTAGGAAACTTCTTTCACAGATATTTTGTATTTTCAGATTTCCAAGTGCTAGATGGAAATTGAAAATTATTTTTGCTTTCAGAAATTATTTTTTTTATTACCTTCAGTATGGGGGAACTGAATAACTGCAAAGCAGGAATGGAAAAGAGATTTTTTTCAATGTGTCTTTTTTGTGCCTTTCATGTAAAAGTTCTATAAATTTATGTGTGAGTGTAAACTAATAATGAATGAGTGAATAATTTGATTGTGGTGACTCATCTACCAAAAGTATATTAAACTAGGTAGTTCTATTAAAAAAAGAGAAGTTCAATGTTTTTATAGCCAAAAATGTAATTTAAAAAAACGATCACTATTTTGTGCTTCTAGAATTTTATTTATTTTCTTTAATATTCAGGCTACCACTAAAATCAAATGATTTAATAAGATTTTAGATTTTAAGAAAAATGATTCTCCTGAAGCAATAAAAATATAGACTCCTGGATGAATAAAATTCTGAATTAAAAAGCAAAATTGATATTTCTAAAGACCTTGCATAGATGAGTAGTCCACTGTAGGCCAGTGTTCAAAGCAGGAGAGAATTATCACTGTTCAAATAGGTGAACCCCTTGCTCATGGAATCCATTGCTCTGCTTATCAGCCTTCTTAGGAAAATTCACCTATTCCAGAGATTTTGTGAGGCCAACCAAAGTGCTCAACAAACTAAAACTCAGTGTCACCTGTTCCTTTACTTTGGTCTTCCTGGGTCATAAGTAACAGTTTGCTGTGGAGGTTGAATGTTATTTTTATTTTGTATAATATTAGTTTATTTTTTGATGTGTACTGTTCAGTGACTGTTAGTATATCTGTGCAACTATCACCACTATCTAATTTCAGAACATTTTCATCACCCAAAAAAGAAACCTCATACGCATTAACAATCACTCCCTATTTTTTTCTTCCTCATAGTCTCTGGTAATTACTAATCTACTTCTGGTTTGTATGGTTTTGCCTATTCAGAAATTTCATATAAATAAAATAATATAATATAGAGTCCTTTGTGTCTGGCTTTTTTCACATAGCATAATGTTTTCAACGTCATCTGTATTTTAGCATGTATCAGTACTTCATTCCTTGTTATGGACAACTTGATAGTCCATTTAATAGATATATCACATTTTGCATTCATCAGTTGATGGACATTGGGGTTGTTTTCCCTTTGAGACTACTATGAATAATGATGCTATGAATATTCATGTACAAGTTTTTCTTTAGACTTAATGAAGTTTTCAATTCTTGGGTATATACTTATACATTGTATTGCTGGGTCATCTGGTAATTCTGTTTTGAGATTGCCAAAATATTTTCCAAAGTGGTTGCACAATTTTACATTCTCAGCAGTGATGTGTGAAGTTTCCAATTTCTTTACATTCTCATCACTTGTTATTGTTGATATCTCATTGTGATTTTGATTTACATTTCAATGACTAATGATAAACTTTTTTATGTGCTTATTGGCCATTTGTATATTTTTCTTGTAAAAATCCCCTGTTTAAATCCTTTGCCCATTTTTTTTGAGTCATCTTTTTATTGTTGAGTTGGAGTTGTAAGACTTCTTAACAAGTTCTGAATTCTAGTTCCTTATGAGATATATGTTTTGTAAATATTTTATTTCATTCTGTGTTTTTTCTTTTTACTCACTTGATGGGGTCATTTGAAGGACAAAAATGTTTGGATTTTGATGAAGTATAATTTACCTATTTTTTCCTTTTGTCACTTGTGATTTTGATATTGTATCTAATAACAAATCCAAGTTAATTAATATTTACCTCTGTTTCCACCTGTGAGCTTTATACTTTTAGAGCTTATAGTTAAGTCTGTAATGCATTTTGAGTTAATTTTTATTTATGATATGAACAAAGGGTCTAACTTTATTCTTTTGTATATGGATTTCCAGTTGTCCCAATACAATTTGTTAAAAATATTATTTTTTCCCTATTGAATTGTCTTGACACCTCTGTCTGAAAATCAATCTTAAGTATAAGGATTTATGTTTGGACTCTTGATTATTTTCCACTTATCTCTATCTCTATATTTAGGCCAATACCACACTCTTTTGATTTCTGTAGCTTTGCAATTACATTTTAAAAATTGAGAAGTATGAATCCTCCAAATTTCTTTTTTTTTTTTCAAATTGTTATTGCCTATTCTGGGCTTCTAACTCTATATGAATTTGAGGATCAACCTTCTATTTTTGCAAAAAAGGCAGGTGGAATTTTGATAGGAATTAACTGAATCTATAGATCAATTTGGGAAGTATTGCCCTTTTAACAATATTAAATTTTCCAACCCATAAATGCTAAATAAATGTCTTTATATTTTTTGATATTTTTTCAATGATATATTGTAGTATTCAGTGTAAAAGTTTTATACTTCATTGGTTAAATTTATCCCTGAGTATTTTATTCTTTTTGATGCTATTGTAAATGGAATTGTTTCTTGATTTTTAAATTGTTCATTGCTAGTGTATCAAAAGACAACTAATTATGTGTTGTGTATTGCTTTTATAATGGTTTTTGTGGGAGTCTAAGGCTTTGAATGTTTTAACAGTATAATAATTTTCTAGTCCGACAGCTGTGTGTGTATGTATGTGTGTGTGTGTGTGCACATGTGTGCATGTGCAAACTCAATCCACTTAATCCAATTTGGCTTTTTAGGTATTAGATTAGGTTAGGTTGAATAACATGTTATACTGCACACTTCCCTCTCCTAACTTATGATCTCATTTTCTTAGACAAGAGGAATAATTATCTGTTGTATGTCTACAGTCAAGGGCACTGCTGGCAATATGGCAGGACCCTGGCAGTGGATGGAGTTTGCAGCCTCAGTTATAAAGCATGGAGCCTGATGGCAATTTCTACACAAAGCATTTTAATATAGTTTTCAAGTCAGTGATTACTAATATGGTCATATAATTTATCATCACCCTGGGACATATTTGAGATTTAATGGTGGGGGGAAGGAAGAGGCATATGTGTTATTAATTTTTTGCCAGACATAAACTCAGAAAATTCTGGATAAATAGGAGGTATGACCACATACCCTTGTCATAACAGGTTTTCAACAGATGAGTTTTCAAGTGTAAACTAAACAAAATGAACAAAGGGTTTGTTACCCAAAGGTGCCTATGGAATCAATGGTGGGGAACAAGGGTTAGAAAGGCCACATCAGGAAGGACACCCTACACTGATGTACTGGTTAAAAGAATGAGTCCTAGAGCCAGAGAGCCTAGCTTGAAATCCTTCCTCTGCTACGTATAAGCTAGGTGGATTTGAGCAAATCGCTTAATTTTTTAGTGCCTTAGTCCACTCCAGTACAAAATGGGCTTAATAGAAACTTTATCTCATAGAATTTTGAGAATCATATTGATTAATATATATAAAGATTTGAAATGGTGCTCACTGTACAGTGTGTGCTATATAAATCTGTAATATTAGCTAAATTTCTGCAATGATTACTTTTGTGTTTGAGTAGGGATATGGGTTGAGTGAGTGCATAGTCCAGGGGACCACTGGTTAGTGGGACTGACATAGGGACTTTGACAAATGTGTGTTGTTGACTGTATCATAGCTGAGAGGGACTTGTAATGGATTTACTTTACCTACCTCTTCAGTGCTTGTCTGTACTGAGCTTCTCTGTTCTTTACTTTTTTCTTAAAACAAAAATTATAGGAAGCTACTTCTCATTACTTTTCAAAATACAGCCCTGGAAATATGTCTAAGAAAGCTTGAAAGGAACATGAGATTAGTAACATTCAGCATGGACTTTTTAGTATGAAATTATTAGCTACCCAGAAACCAGTTCCATGGAGTGATGTTAATTGATATTCTGAAGTCTAATTTCAAGCTATTAAACTCTGAGAAACACTAAGCATATGTTTCTTCTTTTTATTAGCATGTTAACTGAAACATTGTCAGGTTTTTGGAGGGCCACCTACAAGTTATCTTTTATTTCCTGATAGGATACCTCTTAAGTAATATTCTGGAAAAGTCAAATACCGTATTTTCTTTCTCAGCTTAAGCATTTTCTTCTTTTTCTAATAGAAGAAATACTAAAGATTTTAAGTATTTGGCTAATTTTATCTTTTCAAGGATAGAAATTGAATATTGACTATTATCTAGAAGTTATAAAGTTAATAATATTAAGATTATTTTTATAATATTAAGGGCATTAGATATAAGAAGAACTTCATTGAAAATGTATCTTTATTTACACTTAAAGAAAATTCACTGTTTTTTTCTTTTTATCAATGTCTTTAAGGTAACAATCAGAAATTTGGGGCATTTATTACCTTATTAGCCAAGATGTACTATGAACCCATTTTTAATTGTTAGTCATTAGAGTGAGTATAGATTCAAAATTTAAGATGGGCTTTGTCATACCCCAGTTGATGGTGTAATTGAATTTAGAGAACTTTGATTATTGATCTAGGAAATAGGCTTGAATTCTTCATAAGAGGTCCTTTTATGATAGGTGGTAACTTTAATTTATAATATTTTGCATTTCTTTTCTGTTTATTGGATTACTGGTATGCCATGCCTTATAATTTTTTTAAAAGCATACTCAACTTTTATTGAATATAAAAATTAGTAGATGATTGTTTCATTTAATATTTTTTTACAAAGAAATTATTATAACACTCCTTTAAGTCTTGCTTCTACATTCAACATAAGCTTATTTTATAAAATATAGAACTAGTTTAAAGGGATATTGCCACTTCCACCTTAGAGCAAAGTGAAAGGTCCCTTTAATTGATTGTGAAAGTTTTGGTTGAGTAGTCATCCTTGATCAAGGGAAGAGAGTATTGGACATCTATCTTGTGGAGTCAGTGAGTTCCTCTCTCTTTTGTATGCCAAAATCTGTGAAGAAAGAGCCCAGATAAAGCAACTTTGGGGTCTTCTGAGAGGGAAGAAACAAATATTACCACTTCTCTTTCCCCAGAACTTGCAGCCAGGAAGGGGAGCCAGGGTGCATCTAGTCTTTCTGATGTGCCCAAGATTAGAGCAGCAATGAATTCCCAGAAATAAAATCTCACTGAGGACAATTTCCTATGCTGACAACTTGAGATGTATACAAGAGTTCATTAAGAGGCCTAATTTCAATCCTTGCTTATACATAAAATTTGTGGTTTACCTTTAATAGTATTTAGATTATATATATATATTTAGATTATATATATATACACATATATATGTGTATATATGTATATATATATAAATTTTAAATAAATTTTAAATGACTATTAAGCTAGGTTTGCCATGTTTAAAATAACTAACACAGTGCCCAAGCATATGAAATATACTAAAAATTTTATTATATTTATATAAATTAATAAAGATAAGTTATAGGATCAAGACTATTGTAAACTATGATGAGGAAAACTCTTATTGCGACAGCAAGTTTTATTAGAAGTGAGCATAAGCTATGTGACAAAGACTCCACTTGACTACACTTTAGTCAGGC
The DNA here is from genome assembly GCA_004027375.1 of Macroglossus sobrinus. Classification (NCBI taxonomy): domain Eukaryota; kingdom Metazoa; phylum Chordata; class Mammalia; order Chiroptera; family Pteropodidae; genus Macroglossus; species Macroglossus sobrinus. Next base: position 1,140,605 of record PVKZ01000097.1, on the reverse strand, counting down.
TCCTTTGGACTCTCTTCCCAACTGGACCTCAACCTTTGGGTTTCTGTGTTTGTCTTTGCATCACCTGGTTTTCTCAAGAATTCTGCTAAGTCAGTTTAGTACAACTCTCTACCCTTGATAACTGATTTGCCTCTATATCTGATCAAATTACTTAATGTCTATCCTTGGTATCTGACCACTTTGATCTGCCTTCAGCAAGAATTTATGTCAAATTGGTTTAGCCAGAATCGCCCTGTTACCTCTGGTGTTTTCTCTAAGGAATTTTTCATTCAAAGACCCTCACCCTGCTCCTTGTCTATAAATCCCCATTTGTCCATATTATATTCGGAACTGAGCCCAGTTCTATAAAAAGAACTTTTCCCTTTTGTAACAGTTCTTGATTAAAATCTGTTTTTTCATCTTTAACTACTGTCCAACTCTTGTTCTTTTGATATAGATTAGTTTGAGAATAACTTATCACGTATTTGTCAAATATCATTCATCATGTCCTTAATCCATAGGATTAAGTATTATTAGTAAATGAATGTGAATTCTGTCCCTGTCACGTTGTACTTACAGGGCTGTATTTGCTTTTGATGATGCCCATGGACCATGAATTAAATATTAGAGAAGGAAGGGATGTGAGAATGAGAAAGAAGATAATCTAGTTCCTTGAATAAGCAGGATTTGGAAATTGGTAAATAAAACAAGATTTATTGCTTAAATCTGGGGATGTCAATGCATAGCAGTTAGGATGTCCTCCTACTCACCTGCTTCTGTCCCCTGGGTTTGACTCCAACCAAGGGGCTAGCTAGCCCCAGAGCTGCCTCAGGCTTAGTAGAAAACAAAAGAGCCAGGGGAGGTCAGTAAGGCTCAGGAACTGTCCCAGCTCAAAACTGGGTAGAGGTGGTCAAAAGCTCTCCCTATGAGTGAGTCACGCTATGACTAAATATAGATTAGGATCTACATTGAATTAGCAATGGGAATTTTCATCACAAAATAGTGATTGGCAGGTTAGGAGAGCTCAAAATCTACTGCAGAGTATTCCTGCCAAACCATCTTTCTCCAGGCTGTCACTGTCAGGCCTTCCTTCTTGGAGGTACTCTGATAGAGGCAGAAAAGCAAAGGCTTTGGGGTAAAGGCTCTGGGGGACCCTGCATGCCCATTAACAATCAGAATAGGATTCATTAATGGGCTCCTCTGCACCTCCATTTTTCATCAGCTGACAGGGTATTATGTAAAAGGTGCCTAGAAGAGTGCCCTTTATTATTCATTCAGCAGATATGATTGAGTACTTACTATGTGCCACACAACAAGCTAGGCACTGGGATACAGCAGTGGAGCATACATTCTAGTTGAAAACAAACTATGGTGCTTTATGTCAGAAGGCATAATCAGGCCGATTAACCTTTAAATTGAAACCTAATAAGTTAAAAATAGCCTTTCACCCTTAACCTCCTTTTCTCAGTCTGTTAGGGGAAGAGCATCCTTGACCAGGGAAACAATCTTTGAAGACTTGAGAATGTGGCATGAAGTGAGGATATCAGGATCAAGTTAGGTGTGACCTGTGGGTTATGAAAAGGAATTTGGATCTGTATGTAAACTGGGTGAGGAACACGGATTGGCACATGGTTAACACCAAGTATGTGATGGTGCTGGTTACTGTTATTATTTTTTCAATCTGAATTTTATGGAGTATCATTTATTTCTTATAGAACTAAAAGGAAGAAATAGTATATTGTAAGTAAAAACAAAAACAAAAACAAAAACAAAAAACGTCTGAATGAAATTTTATCACAGAGCAATAGTCCCATTAATATTTTTGGCAACAATTTAGTTTGTCAGCTGTTTTGCTCAATTAAAACATTAATGGGTAACAAAATAATGCCTCCACAGAAGTTATTTAAATTTTATTACACAGCTACTAGTCTTCTACTTTTTTAACACAAAGGGGACCCCTTTAAAATGTTTACATCTACTTGGGGAAATGCAATGGTTATTTAGATCAAAGCGCAATTAGGTTAGTCTGTCTTCAGATAATGTATATAACTAAAGCTTTCCAGGCCTAAAGCAAAAATACATGTATTCATAATGTAAGAAATACCAAAATCAGGTCTAAAAATTAAGAACACAAAAAACATTCTGTGGATGGTCAGGTTATTAGAGGAAGTAGTTATATACACATACACAGAGCACAGCCTAACAAGGTTGTTAAACCATAATTTTCTGTGTCTCAACTTTTATTGGCTATATGTACCTCTGTGGCCCTCAGTCATCAGTACGGAGGTAGAAGAAGCATTTATTGTTCAAAGATTCAAGGGAAGCTCCATTCCTTTCCTTGATCTCAGTCAGCTAATCTGAAGTGGATTACGATAGAAATGCTTTGTTTTCAAACTCTTATGATTTCTCTGTAGAAATGGTTTGTTTCATGTGACTGCATGTGTGCACGTGAGTGTGCATGTGTGTGTGTGTGTGTGTGTGTGTGTGTGTGTGTGTAGCAAAATGGGGACTAGAGGAGCAGGATGATGTGCAAGGGAGAGAATCACAACATATATTTAGATAACAAGTCTTGTCAAGCCACATGTGCATAGGTATCAAACATGTGCATATTTCCTTAAGTAACAAGATCTTCCTAGCAACTTTCTGCAGGAGGATTGTAAAATTAATTAACAAGTTTGAATAATTAAGAAAAATTCCAGCAAGTACTTTTGCTCTGTGAAAGTATGTGAGCTGCCCTTACTGATCTCCACATTTCAAACAGTTAATGTGAAGAAAAAAAAAAACAAAAACATGGAGGACTTTATAGATAAGACAACAAGGAATAACCTCCAAGGACTTCTACCAGTGCCCCAGGATTTGAAAATTTTCTAAAGACCGCAACTTAGAAAGGATGTTGTTGTTTTTCTTTTAAAGATCTATTTAAGGCATGTATATTGTAAAATTTTGGCTTTTCTGTATGGTTTCATTCTCAAGGATCTAACTTTGAGATGACAGTCATACAATGAAAATTTACAAAACTTGGCATCACACTGCTGTGAGAATATGGAAAAAATGCTTTATTGTAGCAACCTATTGGGAAACCTTATTCACATTTGACCCTTCTGTAGTGTGACTCATTTGTTAATCACTAACGTCTCCTTGGCTTTGTTTCTTTACTTTTCAACAACACTCTTCAAGGGTGGATGAAGAGGCATTACTAATGAAATATACACTAAACCAGTATATTTTTCTGATATGCAAAACTTTCAAATAAAGGATCACTTTCAACAAAGGTCTCTAACTGGGAACCTGCCATGATAAAACTGAAGAAAATGCCTTTTCCTAAACCTCAAGTCTGATTATGTTACTTCCCTGTTTAAAACCTACAGTTTCCCATTGCTCTTTGAATGATATCCATTATCCTTAACACAGTTTATAAAGCCTCACATAGTCCCTGCTTCTTTTTCCAACTCAGTTCTCCCCATCAAACCTGGAGTTCTTCTTACCATATACACCAACTCTTTCTTTTCTAGTACACCTTGCCCTCAGCCCTTTAACCTACTGCAAATTTGCTACCCAGAGACCTCTTTTCCCTTCCCTATGTCTCCACCACTTCTTCCTTTGTCTAGGTTATAGGTTACATGTTCCTTCTTATAAGATACCCTCTTTTATTTCCCAGGTGACAGGAATATCTTTCCTATGCTTCAAGTCCTGATTATTTCCAATGTCCCAGCACCTTTCTCACTGTATTTTACATGCTTCTGTATTGCCCTATAATCTGTTAATGCCATCAGGCTAGGGATTCTGTCTTGTTTATTTATTCTGGTATCACTATGCCTTGTCCAGTGCTTGGAACAAATTAGTACCGTATGAACATTGTTTGAATGAGTGAATATGTAAATGAAAGGACTAGTCCTCATGCAATTCTACCAAATTTAAAATATATACACTTAAAAATAAGGTAATCCAATAATTCTTTTATTTTTTTTCTGGATTTTTTAAATTAAAATTATTGGGGTGACTTTGATTAATAAAATTAAATAAGTTTCCTCCTAATTTTAATTTATAAAAATTTTCCCCTGATGTGAATTCTCATTAGCCAATAAATGTATCTTTTTTTGGCTTTGCCAGATTTCTTGAAATAATATCATTTGCAAGCTCCATTTTCTCATCAATCTGAGTTTTTACTGCCTGACCTAACAGGCAAGTAGGACTCCCTCAATATTGAACAAATGAGGTTCTCTTTGACAAATCTGAAGGCCTGTTCTTAGGCCTGATCCAACTTCACAACACTCCAGGGACAATCTTCTCTGTGTATCGTAGGTACAGCAGACAATTATTTACTTGAAGGACCAGATAATGGTAGTGATATATCCCACTGGCCTGGTTGTCAACAAAGCAGCTTCAGAATGTTCCCTTTATCCCTAAAGGATTGTGTGTCCAGGGATGAATTTAGAAAACCAGAATTTACCACTTTGTTGTCTACCTGGTCTTGCCCTCTTGTAATATTTCTCACTCATCCAAGTGAAGCCTCTCTACACTCCCCGTCTTCTTTGAGAAAGCTAATGTGCATTCCAAGTGCTGATTCCAGATGCTCCCAAACACTCAGTCCTCAGATTGCATCTAGTCCCCAAAGTAATGTTCAGTATCATCAAAAATGACCATAACAGGGGAAAAAAAGGTCTTTTCTTATAATGCTACATCATTTGTGTTACCTGGCTCTGTACCCACAGTCTCACAAAGTCTCTATGGAAAATATCTCCCTGCTCCTGGCCATAACTCTGCTCAGTATGTCACCTTGCACAGTCTTTACCAAGAATATTATTGTTGTCCCTCCCAGAATTCCCTCTCTTGTATACATACAAAGTCAAACCTATTCTCTGTATTAAAACAATGTTATGCAATCTACTGAACTTCTTCCACTCTCCCTTCTGCTCTCCTCATCCGGATGAATTTCCTTCTTCTTTTCCAGGTGACATTACAAGTACTGTTATGCATACCAGTGTGAGTTACTGCATGCTATGTGGAGGGGAGAGGGAGGTGTGTTTTGCAGGAACAATATCCAGGTCCTTTTCAATTCACACCATGTGTTGAAACATACCTGTTGCAGAAGTTTTGAAAACGAAGTAAAATTATATCAGGCATTAACAAAATTTAGTATTTATAGTTGATCCTCATTCACAGATTTTGTATTTGAGAATTTGCCTACTTGCTAATATTTCTTTGCAATCTGGAAATCAATACTCAAAGTACTTTCAAGGTCATTATTAGACATGCAAAGAGTGGGAAAAAATGAGTCTTTTAGTGTGCACATTCCCCACTGAGGTCAAACAATATGATTCTGCCTTCTTGTTTCAGTTCTCATGCTGTAAGCAAGTGGCTTTTTTGCTTTTCTTTTAATGATTTTCACATTTTTATTGGTGCTTTTACTGTTCAAAATGGCATCTAAGATTAGTGGTAAAATACTATCTAGTGTTCCTAAGCACAAGAAGGCTATAATTTGCCTTACAGAGAAAATATGTGTGTTAGATAAACTTTATTCAGGTCAAAGTTGTAATTCTGTTGCCTGCAAGGTCAGTGTTAATGAATCAACATGTATTAAATTAGAATCTTTAAGCAGAAACATACATAAAAGAAGGTTGTGTATTGGTTGATAAAAATGTTGTGATCAGAAGCTTATAGAAACCTAACCCTGTATTTCCCCTAGGAGCAATGGCTTAGTATTTGCTAATTCAGTGTAGGACATAAACTACCATGAATACTGGGAATCGACTGTATACAAAATCTTAAAGTATTAATTTTTAAAATATGTACAAAAGTTGCCATTTTTCCTTGGTCTGTGTGCTTAGAAGTTGGTGGTTGGCAGTGGTGCCCATGGTCAGCCAGTAGGCATTTGAAGACATAAATGGACTTATGTATCATTTTATATCACTTTAACTAAATTAACACTCACAGATGTGGGTAAGTAGCCTAAAAGATATTCCCACACAGAAACAAAGGATGGAATGATACTTGTAATACAAGAAATACAAGTGAGCTAAACAAAAAGCTAAAAAATTCAATTGTATGAGCTTTTGGTTCGCTCCTTATTAAGGGGTAAATTATTATCAATCTCATAAAATTTGACACACTTGCTCTTTATTTAAAATTAGAAAGATGTTATTTAATATTCAATATTTAAAATCACTACTATATATGTGATGGCTCTCATTCTAAACTGATATTTTGCCTTTGGATATTCATGAATGATAGTGGTGCATGTTAATCATTTATAAATTTATAAATCATTTATAAATTAAAAGTTTCAACTGATGGGGGAAGAGACCATTGGAGTAATATAGTTGTAATATTATTGTTGGTATATAATATTTATTATATTTATCAGTATATAAGATCCAGTATATACCAGTATTCTAGTATATAAATACCATTATAGATTATCCAATATATCAGAGTATAATAGTTGGAGAAAAAGAGGCCACAAGAAACATTGCTTTTTATAAATGGAAATGTGGTCTGTAATTTTAGTTTTAAGTGTGTATTTTAATATAAAACTCTTGCAGTTGTTCAAGGTCAATAATTCTTAAAATTATGGGAAATTTAGTCCTGGCGTTGGTGACAGCCCTTGGAAACTTGATTTTGTTTTTCTCTTGTACTCATTCCTGATTTGGAATTCAGTGTTCAGTCCCAAATGCCACTTCCACTTAGACCATAATACCTCATCTCTGTGTGTATTTCTGTAGAGAAAAAGATAAGGAAAAGGAAAAGCTTTTTAAGATTCTTTGGATGAGAGTTTAATATTCTTCAAAATACTGGTCAAAACTAATTGATTGGAAGATAAAACACATAATATGATGGGTTGTTACACACCCTGAAGAAAAATGTGAAGGCTTCAAGAGAGTCAATCAGCAAAACTCCTGATGTATTATTTGAGTGTTGTGAAATGCATTTTTATATATTAACAACTTTAGGAAGTTCGTGGAGAATGTGTACCAATCATTCCCTTGCATGTATTTTTATATTTTGACAAACGAGCTTTTCATCTCCCATGTAGATTCAGCTGTTTACCCTTATGTAAATAGCACTCTCATCAAATCATCCCCTGCAAGACAATTTCAACATACTGAGAGATACCAGTTTGTCTTATTCTCTCTTTTGTGGAGGAAAACAAAGTTTAATTTATATCTTAATCTCAGTCTAAACACACTTAAATTTACATACTCACTAAGACAAAAGAACAGGTATTTTGGTTCTGAGATTTTTTGTACCCTGGGAAATTAACAATTTATTTTGTCCTAAGTGCCATCAAGGAGATAAAACAGAGGCCCTTAAGAGAGAGACTAGCTTTGCCCTATAAGGGAGAAGGATAGAATTTTCAGCCTGAAGTTGAAGACTAAATAGAAAGGAAATAAATTTCTGAAACTAGGACAGGATTCTGTTTGAGGGGGTTCTAATAACCAAGCCCTTAGGGAAGTAGTCTGAGAAGGGCAGGAACTCAAAAGGGAGCCATGCTTTCTACCCTCTGTGAACTGCCCTCCCGATACATTTCATGCTCTTTTCCGGTCCACTGCCAGCTGGCTTCTAGTTCAGATAGAGGCAAATGGCAGGTAAGAAGACTAGAGGAGAGAGAAGTCAAAGTATTCTTTCCTGATCACTTCCTCTTTTGGTACTGGGTCCAGGGCTGTGGCTATGTCCTTCTATCACCGGTTGTGGGGCCTCTCCTCCATGATCCATCCAGCTCTCACTGGACTCCTAAAAACTCCATCCAGCTCTCACTGGAAGCCTTAAAAACTCTTTTCTTTTCTCTACGCCCATTTGGGTATAGAGTTGGTATTAGCTTTTTTCTGCCGCTAGCCTCTTAGAACTTTAACCTCTTTTGTGGATTCCTTTAATCTCAGCCATATCTCTATAGATGATCCTTTTATTAAGGTTTTTTTCATTGAGCATTTGTATGGGATTCTGCCTCCTTTCTGAAGTCCTGGCTGGTACAGGGCCCGGAGAGGCTGGGCATTAGCACCTTGGGCATGTTGCATCTTGCCTTGGATGCTTGACTGCTCCTTTGCAGAAGCTAGGCACAATCCTAGCCAGTCTGCGAGCAAAGAGCAGAGACTGGTAGACATTGTCAACATATTCAGAGTTCTTGAGGCCCTTTACAATCACAAGGAGTAGAAAAGCCACAAAAATGATCAAAATTGAATTTATCACTTGATCCTGATTTGTGACATATTTTTCTACTCAATTGACAAGGAGCAAATGCATGCCTGCTTGACTCATTTTAGAAGCATACTTTAGCTCTGATATAGAAGTGGCAATTTGAACAATATGACCAATCCTTTTCTATGAGTAACTGAAATTTTGTCATTTGAGTTTCATTTACATCATTGTTTATGGCCACTCTGTGGTTTTGAAAGAGATATCATGTTGTAGTGGAAAGGACCTGATTGTTAGCATCAGATTGGCTGTGGTTTCTATAAGCCTCTGCTCCTTGATTTGTAAAATAGGGAAAATGATATCAAACCTATAGAGTAATTTTATTTAAAGCACTCAATAGGCACTCAATATATTACTTCCTCTTGACTGACCTATGTCCCTTTGTGCTCCATGAGAATCATGAAGATGAATTGTAGACTATGGTCAGATTCTCTTGAGGCCAAGTTTGGACATTGCCAGAAGGGAGAGATAATTATAATCCACAGGGTAAGAATATCCCCTCTGTTCCCAGAATATCTGGTTTAAATCTAGCTTCAACCCATGCTAATGATGTGATCCTTGGTAAATCATGCCTTTGCTTCTTGGTTTCCTTATCTGTAAAGTGGGGGTAATAATAGCATCTATTTCATAGGATTATTGCAAGGATTGAGAAAGTTTATATTTGTAAAGAGCTTAGAACAACCTCTAGCTAAAAAGATGCTCAATAAATATTATCTCTGGGCATCATTTCACATTGTAACAGCCTGCTTACTTATGTAATTTAAAGCATGTGCCATGTCACATTTAGAGCAGTGACTGACATCTGGTAGAGAGACAGTAAACAGATATGAAAAACATAATATCTTATCTGGATATTTTCAAAGGAACTCCCTGAGAGATGTTACATGAATAAGCAGGTAGTTGATACAGCTCTATAGACTCATATTTATTGTAGGGAGCATTGTTATTTGTTGTTTCCTAGATAGTTGAGTAGAAAGCCACAAGGACATGAACATACAGAGAAGGCAGAATAATGGGTGCTGTATAATGAAGCGAACAAAAACAACTCTCTGAAACTTTTCTCCTTCGACATTCCAGCAGAATATCACAACCGATGTTTTGTTCAGAGTTCCAATTTATTTTAACTTGTCTGACACGTCTCTTCCTACATATAAAAAGATATAGATGTAAATTGGATGAATATCAAGAAAGGATACCTACTAAACTCCAATTGCAGCACCAAGTTTTATGAGACCATGTAATTCTGTTACTACATAGAATTATGAATCAAGCCTCTGGACACTAAAGTGTCTTAGAATATAGTGAGGCAAACTGTATAACCTCTACTCTATTGACTTTGGAGGAAAAAAAGGGAAAAGAGTGTTTCCAATCTATCAGAAGATATTCTGCTAATAATATTTGCTTGTGACACATCACTTGTTCTCATTTAGAGCCTAGATGAAGAATTATACTCATTCTCAGTTGTCACTGCACCTTGCAATTTACCAGGTTCTATAACATTCATGATTTCACTTATTTCTTAAACACAACAGCTCAATGGAGTAGATAATGTCTGCATTAACCTCACTTTACAGGTAATAAAATGGAAGTCTACAGGAAGCTAAGTGACTTGGCTGAGAATATATAGGAATTGGGAAACAGCATGAAAACCAGCATGAGACCCCTTTCTCCTCCTCCCCACATACTTACCTCATTGTGGCATTGGGGTATGATTTTTTTTGATGACATAGCTGATCAGTGTTAATCCTGATTAATAATAAGGTGTGTCCTTAGTTAAATAAATTAAAAACTCACAAAAGAAAAAAAGCAAAAGAAAACAGATTTTTATTCTATTAATAAATATTGAACACCCTCTATTTTCAAGGCATCGTGCTAGACCTTGGGCAATAAAGCTGTAAATGATAGACAACAAGATTGCCATCAGTAAGCTTCCAGCCCTTAGAAGAAAACATTAAAAAACCATAAGGACATGAAATGAGGCTGAGAATATTAAGTTCTGTTATTTTTTTTTTTTACTTTTTGGATTCTGATAGCTCATAGACTGAGTTTTAATATATTATGCACTATATCTTAGGGATAAGAAAGAGAATTTATGAAAACATGTAACATTCAGAAGGACAAAACATTGTTCCAGAGAAATATTCCAGTTCTATTCCAGAAGCATTTTATGTAATTATATTTAATATAATGTTTTAAATAAAATAATTCTCAACTAACATGTTCTTTATTTTTACCTGTTTTAGTTAAGAAAATTATATATAGCTCTACAAATATTCATTTTATCACTGCAAAAAATAATAAAAGGCATTTAAAAAAATAATACCCAAATCTAAATAAAAATGAAGTATATAAGGAACAGCAAATATACATATTCATTATATTTTAATCTAGTATATTCTCACCTATTTCTAAAGAGGATTATTAGCGATAATATGAGAAATGCTGACCAATGGCTTTCCTGAGGCAGGACAGATCACAACTTGTGGAGCAGGGTACATAAGACCACAACAGCTTTGGAACTGTCTCCCACTATTGACTAACTGCTTCTTCTTGCTTCTGTATAATGAAAAAAATAATCCCTACCATTTATCACTATGTGCCAGGTAATGTGTCAGTGCCTCACATATATAAAGTACTCTGTATACTAAGTATTTTTATATATACTTCCTCAAAGTGAATTTCTTCAGCAACCTTGTGAGTTTATCTGGGTAAGCATATCACTCCATTTTACAGAGAAGCAAATTGAGGCTCTGAAAATTTTAATTCTCCAAAGTCACATTGCTTATAAGTGGAAAAGACATAATTTGTAACTCAGTTTCTAATTTTCAGGGTAGTTTTATTCACCACATTTTACTACTACTTTGTGTAATGCTTGATTTTTAAAATCGCAATAAGAAAAGGTCTGTTTAGCTATAGTCATGATCATGCTATAAATTAAAGCAGAATGGTCATGGAAGGTACTGTCCTGAAACTTCAAAATCCTGGAATATTGATAATTCTCCTAGCAATTTATATAAGTCTCTTGATTTGAGATGCAAACTCTGGTTTAATAGGATACATAGAGTATCAACACCAGACTAAGATGTGCTGACAATAGTCTTTGCTTTACTGATTACATCTGTCATTATTTTAGAGGAGATTTGGGTTATGAGAATAAATATCAATTATCATATTATAAAAACTGTAAAAAAGTTGATATGCATCTATAATAATCTATAATATCCTTGGAATTTTTTAAAAATAAAAGTCTCTAATTCATATACATTATATATGACACAGAGACCCAAAAGAGCCAGTGGTGCAGATGAAGCCTAAAATATATATTCCTTTACATTTTGAACCCATGGTGATTTAATATAAATATATAGCATTATCACATTTATTGTGAATATTTAAAATATTATTTATAATAAAGTAGTATAAAACTAAGAATATCTTTTCAAAAAAGCATAAAGTGATGAAATAGAGAAATCTGTAATGCAGGATATAGTCTTTCTTCTTTTGGTGACCTTGATGTTATTATTTTATAAAGTCTATATCAATTATGCTGATATTTTTATGAAGTCTCTTCCTCTGTATCTGGTACAAGTATAAATAGTGCTTTCATTTCTGCATGGATAACCCTATGACTTTCAGGTGGTGGAACAAAGTTTCAATGTACATTTTGTCATCAAACTCCCAAATCACATAAGAGATCTATTTTCTGTCTCTGGGTAGAGTCTCTTTAGTGCTGATATAAAATAAACTCATCATATCACGATATAATGTGTATTAAATAGGTTACGTAGTCATTAAAAATCTGTACATAGTGATTTCTATTAAAAATCTGCATTATTGCTTTAGATTGAATATTGCATTAATAGTTTTAAAACTCCATTTTAAATGTAGAAAACATTGCAAAATTTTATCACTATCCCTCTTTCTAAACTTTATGAAAAATTTACATATTATCAGCTATAATTTTGTGTGTTGTGTATGTATAAATGACTTTCTTAGGTCAAGCTATGACTGACTCTTATCATATTGACACTATTAACATGTGTAAATGCTGCCATCATCTCATACTCAACAAGTCCATGATTGAGTTCATCTTCCTCACTAAATTGCTTTCTCTTCTTTTATGATGATACCCTTTCTCTGTTTTTTTTTTCTTTTTGTCATTACTTTAGTTTCCAAGGCTAAAAATCTTGAAGCTATTCTTGACATCATTTCCTCTTTCATTGTGCATGTCTGATCAATAGTCACGACTTGTCATTTAAAAAAAAAAAAAAAGAAACATCTCTTTGGTTTTCTTTTATTTTTTCCTCCATAGCCATCACCAAAATTCAGGACTTTTCCTACTTCATGTGTGTACTCCTAAAGGATTTCACATCTTAATGGTAATCCTCACTTCCCCACCCCGACTCTAATTAATTCATTATGCATCTCACTCCTAGACCCACGTTCAATACCAAACTTATATTACTCTCTGCTGTTACAATTGTTAACCACATCTTATTTTTAAGATCCTCAGAACATAACCCTACTTTATCCATCTACTACAATTTTAAGCTATTTTCTAACATGTGTCTATATCGCCAGCCAAAACCTTTATGATTAGCTTCAGGCTACCCTTCAATTAATATTCAATGAGTTTCTCATAAGTAGTTAATACTTCCGTCACACATACTTGTGTTGTTCCAGTTTTCTAAATGTGCCACACATTCTTACCCATTCATTTCTTTGTATAGGCTACTGTTTCTGCCTAGAATGCTCTTCCCCACCTCCAATTGTCAAATTTGTAGTCATTCTTGAAATATTTTTGCCATAGCTCTTCTAAGAGGTCTTCCATAACTATCTATTCATTCTCCAGAATTGGGTTTCTCTTTTTCTGTGCTATTATACAGTTAGTATCTTCATATAAAGAATGTGTCCTATTCATCTATGTATTCCCAGAATCTAGCATGGTGCCTCATAATGAGTAGGTGGTTGGTAAATATTTAATAACAAAGATGTCATATTAATTACTTTATGTCTTTGCTGAAGTTCAGTTACCTTTAAGCTCTCCCTCTCTGACAACTGCAAACTCTCAGTGCTCACAAAATTATACTTTTATGATTTGACAATTTGTATTAGGGTTCTTCAGAGTAACAGAACCATTAGGAGTATGTGTGTATAGCTCTGGACTGAATATTTGTGTCTCTCCCCAACTTTGCAATTCATATATTGAAGGCTTAATCTTCAATTTGGTGGTATTTGGAGGCTGGGCCTTTGGGAGCTAGAGGTATTTAGAGTTAGATAAGGTCAAGAGGCCTCGTGATAGGATTAGTGTCCTTACAAGATAAAGAGAACATGGTTTCTCTCTTCCCACTATGTGAGCACATAGCAAGAAAGTGACCATCTACAAATTGGGAAGAGGGCCTTCACCAGGAGCCAAATCTATTAGCGCCTTCATCTTGGACATCTCAGTTCCCAGAACTGTGAGAAATAAATTTCTGTTGTTTAAGCTACCCAGTCTGTGGTAATTTTGTTACAAAAGCCTGAACTGACTAAAACATATAGAAATATTCATATTAAAGAATTGACTTTACAGTGTGGGCTGGCAGGCTCAAAACCCAGGAGAGCTGATGGGTTGCATTCAAGTCTGAAGGCCAGCAACCCGAAGACCTAAGAGAGCTGACAGTGCAGATGACATCTGAAGCCTGGAAAGCAATGGTGCAGACGAAGTCCAAAGGCAGTCTGCTGGAGAATTCTCTCTTGCTGGAAAAAGCTGGTCTTTTTGTCTTAGTCAGGCTTCAACTGATTTTATGAGGCCCATTTGCATTATCGAGGGCAATCTATTTCTTCAAAGTTCACTTATTTTAATGTTAATCTTGTCCCTCCACCAAAAAGAACCCCTCTAAGTTGACACATAAAATTTACCATCACAATGATTGATGAGGGATTCTAATTCTCCATAACATGGCAATTTACACCTTGATAAGATATCTTTGACTTGTACATGTTAAGTCAATGTGTTACTCTGGAGCCTCTTTGTGAACAAAGGAGTCTGCCTACTGCCCCTACAAATGTCTGAGAATTTGGGGATGTTAAAGTTCTGGAGATACATTCATCTTTAAAAAATAAATGATCTGCTAGATTAAACATACTCTTCTGTAAAATCTAATTGTTCTTACAACTCATGGCTTATAGTTTAGCAATTATTTTCTAATTATTTTCATTATTTTAATGGCTATACTGTGAACTGAAAGCAGAAACAATTTATATAAATTATGTTTCTTCATACCATTCACTGCTGAATATTATAGGTGTTTATAGTATATGTAGCAAAGACCTCTAATAGTAAACATCGAAACACTTACATATAATTGCTTATGATCTAAATGTAGGAACTAGGAAGGAAGGGTAATAACCCCAAAAGTGCCGAATTTTCTGATCTGCATTGGGTGGGTAGAGAGATAATAAATGAAGAATGAGTCTCAACTCTACCTGGGGCTTAGTTCTTGAGGCCAAGGCTTCTCACAGGTATTCCATGGTAAACCTTCAAAGGAATAAGTATCTGGCTGTCAGGGGGGCAAGAAATAAAGCCTGTAGATTCCTAAGAGAAAGTGGGTGGTGTATTGGCTAATGGTGATGAGAGCATGGCAGCCAAGAGAGCACTTTTGGAGAAGAGCCTAGGAATGCCTTGTGAGACGCCTTCATCTTCTCATACTCCCAGCACACCAGGTCTTCATAGGCTATACAGAGTTAGCACCCAGCTCTGATCCAGAGTGAGATGTTTACTGTGGAGGAGCCTTATTCTGGACATAAAAGCAGCAGCAGTGATGTGGCAAGGCTTCAGTTCTCTTGATGGTGCTAAGAATGTTGAAGGTCTGTCATTACAGTAAAGTGGGAGCAGGTAAGAAGTGGGGAAAGAAATAAAAAGCAATCTTCTAAGGATTTTTCTCATTTGCTGCCTTTTTGAGCCAGGAGAAGGAATTTGGAGATAATGATTCATTAGAGAACTCATGCTATTGATCGGCACCCTGCCTCTATTTCTATGCAAGGTGTTCAGGGAAACTAATTGTAGCAATCATTTATTCATTAGTTAAAATGTTGACCACGTAAAGGTTATCTAGATGGGCATATATAGTAGACTGAACTCTTAGTTGCATGCTACAAAACCTAAGTAGACTCTTAAAAAATGGGATCTATTGGTTTATGTACCTGAAAAATTCAGTTCTTCAAGCTTCAGACATGGCTGAATCCAGGGGCTCAAGCAATGCTAGAATGTCAGCTCACTCTCCCTCTCTCTCTTTCTGTCTTCAGAGTGCATTCTTTTGTATACTGATTTCATTCTGAAAAAAGTTTTTCCATTTGGCTGGAAAAGATGGTTGTTAGCTGCTTTAAGTCCTTTCAGCCACAGTTAAGACAAAGGTAGGTAAGTGGGGATAATCGAGGAGATTTCCTGCAGGCAAAGCCCCAGGGAGGACCCTGTTTGAAAAGCCTTGTGCTATATACCCAGCTCTGAATGTATACCTGTGGCTGGTCAGTACTGGGTCACATGCTCACCCCAGATAAGACATTCTGGATGAATAACAGTTTGTGATGAGGAGTAGTGAATACATGATATGAGGACATATCACATATGTTCAGACAGAGATAATCTAATAATTATATTTTATACTTATAATACTAATTCCCTAGTAGGGTGAATTGACTCTAGAGTTGCACTGTGAAATAAATTGCAATTTCTTTTGTTTTCAAAGATTGGACAGTTTTATCTTTAAAGAATAGTTTAAATGTGAATTACATGAGATTGACATTGATGAGTTCTCTGAAAGTGCAGAGTAAACCTCTGCCTTTTATGGTAGCAGTCCCTGACACAGCTGTCTTTCCAGGCAATGACACCAACATAGTTCACCCTGCAGATCGAAGTCCTAGGCCAGGGAGAAGGGAAAGGGGAGCAGTGTTCCTTCAGGAACTTGAAGCTAGTGACTATGACTAATCAAGTAAGAAAGTATATAGTACTTAAAATGTGCCAGGCTCTATTCTAAGTGCCTGATTTAAATTTATTCATTGGCTCCTCTAACAATCCTATGAGGTAAGTACTGCTTTCAATCCCATTTTATAGTTAGGGAAACTAAAGCACCGAGAAGTTGAGAAACTTGCCCAAGGTCTCTTGTTTAGAAAGTGACAGAACTTAAGACTTAAACCAATATGTTTTATCTTCAGAGTCTATGCTTTTAACCACTAGACTTTAATTTTTTCAGATCAAAGAAAAAGGAAGTTGGTGTGTCTTGTGCTATTCTTCATTGTCCCCATCACCTAGCAAAGTTGTTTATAAATTCTCATATTTGAAAATCCATGTTTGAGAACGTCTTTGAAACTCTTGAGTTTCAATTTTAATTCAATGCAATTCAGTTGTCTCAAAAATAATTTTAAAATAGGGGGACTGAAAATTGATATATTATATTTTAACATGATGAAAACCATCAAGATATTAGCCAGTTTTGGCAGATTACCTTGACATTGCCCAGACCTTGGAATGCAATTTCTCTTGCTATTTCAGTGTACATAATTGGACTTCTTGTAAATGTGGCATGAATTATTAACCTTGTCAGTTTGTCTTGGTCTTTTAAGAACATTTGGTCTGTGTATGTTTGAGTATATTAGTATATGTTCACAATACTCAATTAAATGCAAGGCAAGGCTCAGGAATATTGGTGTGTGTTTCACACTATTAATCATTTATAACAAGTTTCTTTTAATGAAAATAAAGGATTTCCCTAACACACATAAAACTTGGAAGTTGATGAGTCTAATTCTTTCCCCTCTTTGATATACCACACACAAAAAACAATAAAATGGGAGCATTAAATGAGCAATTTGGAATTTTCTGATGATGAAGTAGTAAAAGGCTTGGAATTCCTATTCAAACTTTTTTTTTCAAAATCTCTTTTGACTCCCACCCCATTATGTGTAGGTGTGGGAAGAGGGAGAAGCAAAGAGGTAGCCCACGTGGGAGGAGGATGTCCCACCTACCAGCTTCAGTATCTTTGCCTCTTGAATTTTTCTCTGGCCTTGGAAATTCCTTCCTCTCGTTAGAGAGAACAATTCAGCTCTTCCCTAGCTCCTTCCTCCCAAGGTTCTTTTAGTTACTGAAGGCCCACTTTCCTTAGAAAACTACCTGACTTATAAAAAAACAAATTAAACATTTTCTCCTTTAGTACTCTTCTCATATCAGAAAAATATTTGGTCATGATTGTTCCTTGAACTTTTAATTATGATCCTCTTTTCAAAAATATATACTTTATAATATAACAAAAAAATGTAAAAAAAAATTAAAAACAATTTTTTAAAAAATAAGCATCTAATTAATTCCATTAAAATACTGCATATGCATTCTTTAAGTAAGGAAAGAAACCCAGATCTTGTTGTTTTACTTGTAGAAGAATGACGTACTGATTTTTGTTGTCACCACCACTTTCCTGAATGCCAGGGAAACAATGTTACTGAACAAACACATAGCAAGACATGCAAAGTGAGACAGTGAATATATAGGCTAGGTAGCAATCAGAATATCAGATTTTTAGATAATGCTGATTACATTTCTTTATGCCAACTAAGATTTTAACAATTCATTAATATTCACTATATTTACTAAAGAATAAAATACAAAACAAATCTAAATTGCTCAGCTCTGTAAATATTTGGAGATGTTTTATTCAAATATATGTAGCAGTAAGCAGCAAAATATATAGTTCTCAGATATACTAACTAAGAAAATTAGTTGGGGTCAGACTAACAGAATACTTCTTAATATTGTTTTTTGACCACTTCTTTATAATAATCATAGAAACATAAGTCTAGAATTGTTTTTAACAATAGACTACTTCAGTAAACACTGATAATGGGTTTTACTTTAGGTATCCAACTATATAGTTCTATGTTAATTTTTTGAAATATATTGTATTATAAACCTTGAGATAAAATATTTTTAATTATTATTATTAATCTAAAATTTATAATAATAACTTCCCTTCTGATAATCTTCGAACATTTCCTAGTTTTGAAATCCTGTTTGCTGGTTCTTTTCTATTCTGTTTTCTTTTTCATGTTCATCTCCTTCCCTCTGGTGTGCACATGTGCACACACATAGAAATCTAATTATTTTTAAGGAGAGTGAATTTGATAATACCAACAAGGACAAAGAAAGTATATCTTTTTGGTTCAAGATACTGAGGTAAAAATTATACAGCATACTTAAGATGATTCCACAGAGATGTCTGGGATCAAAGAATGCATCCAAGGAATTAAAAAGAAAAACTTGTCCTGTTACATTCTAATTGCATATAAATTCTTCCCTTTTCTTTCTTCCTGGCCTAGGAATACAGTTAAAGGGGCCTAAGATTATTAGAATAATAAAATCAGAGACTAGAGAACTTATTCCATCTCTCAGTGTTCTGGAACTTATATTTTAAGTCCTACTGAAAAATCCTGTTTCTAGAATATCTCAATTTTATATTATATGCATAGATTACTTTTCTCATTTTAATTTATTCATTATTTTATGTACATACTTACTCATGCTTTAAATAATTGGTGACCACCACTTCTGTGCCAGGTAGTTCTAGGCCCTTTAGAGAGATAAGCAAAATACAATCCCAACCTTCAAGGAAGTATGAGTTTGGTGGGAAAGCTCACATTTTGAGTGTGTTTACAGGGCCAGTTCAACTGCCTGTGTGAAAGGACTTTAAAAACCACATAATCTTAGTAGGCAGTGTTCAAAATGACCACCAGGGTATATCTGGCTTAGATTTATGAGAGGGATTTTCCAGATAAAAAATAAAAAAGCAATAACTTATCTCTGATTTGGATTAAAATCTGGGACATCTGTGTAGGTCAAACCAGTGAGATAATCACTAATTCCTGATCCCTTCCCCTTTTGCTTCATATTATAGCCAAAGACATTTTGTAGGCTGATCAGAGACCTTTGTTAAAGGCTTGTGCTAAGATACTTGTGCTGCATTGCACTTCAAAGATGGGTCAGAGTGTTCAATAAATTGATTTTTTTTTTGTCTCTGCTATTTCTTGTTCTAGAACTCTGCCATAACTGGATACATGTGGCTTCTACCCTCTAGTGGGAAAACCTGTACCTTGAATGACAGCGGCAGGCTTTTGAAGTTTCATGAAACACTTGTGTTGATTTCCTCTTTGTTCAGTGTAAAGGCTAGGATGTTTCTGGCTCATCTAATTTAGACACTTAAAAGTCAGATCCCAGTTCTACTTTTCAAAACTATACAAGCTGCTTTTTATTCTTCAAACCCAGGAGCCCTCAGTGAAATCAATGGGATTGGCAGAAAATATCTGAAGAGGTGAGGTTAGTTTGTTGTTGGCAAGACATTTTTCTGAGACCCGGGCAAGAGAAAAGCAGCTTTCTCAGGAGATGTTTTTACAGATATAAAAAAGCTATTTTGAAGTGTAGGGAAAAGGAAAAATTCCCCTTATCTTCTCTGGTTCTTTTGGCTGGCTGAGTAATCAAACAGACAAAAGATAGATTGGCAAGAGAAATCTAATTTAATTTTGTGTGTACTGAAGATTTAAATACATAAAGAGTCAGAGACTCCACATCTGTGAGAGGTTCAGAGACAGAAAGAAAACAATGCGGTATATATGACATACTAAGCTAAGGGTGAGATAAGGCACCTTGGGGCTTCAGAGGGTCATAGCAGGACAATAAGAAGAGCAGATGTTCAGTAATTAGTGGTTTGCCCAGCCATGTAGATAGGTCAAAAAAGGTTATCTCTGATAATCTCTTATTATAGGTAAGGCCCATAATACAAATTGCTTTAGATAGTAGTGGTTGGGGTGGAGGAGCAGAAGTTTCTCTTGAGCCCACAGGGTTTAGGTCAAAATAATCTGTGTATCACAAAGGCACATTTTGGGTGACTTGTTCTGAACAGTAGGGTTTTGTGGAATGGTTGGGCTTTATTAGAAGATATAATATATTAAATATTCTTTTAAAAATGATGTAAAAATCAGTACATATTTAAGTATTTTTTCTTTCAGTTTTAATTGGCCTCTAGAATTAAAAAAACAAATAATTTAAGACATAATTTCTATTTTTTTATAAGGGAGATTTTTTAGGAGCAAAATGTTAATATATATTTTTTTCAATATCAGAAAATGTTAGATATGTTAGAGTCACATACTAGTAAATTGCAAACACAAACACTGATTAATGCTGTTATTCTAAAATAGGATTTGAGCCCAGTTATTGTGAAAAGAAATGTAGCTTTGTTCAGGGCCAATACATTGGGCAAGGTGATACTACGAATAAGGTTCAAGGGCCCTCATTTGAGCCAATAGCTACTGGTCTTTTTTCTAAGCCACTACAACAGTTTTCCAGCCAATAGTGTCTAAATATTTTTGAACACTGCATAGTCAGGGAAATTCTACCAATCACAGCTAAAGATCTGTTGGTTATTAGTTCACTGAAGAGCAAGATGACTTTTAAGAGCAAGATGACTTTCAAGAGCAAGATGACTTTTATTAGTCAACTTTTAAAATTCTCCAATTAAATAAGAGATTATTTTATGCATGTTATTATTTCATATTCGTGATGCCAAAGTGAACCTCAGGTATACAGCTAACATAAAGTAGAGAACTATTAAACCTCTATCATATTTGATCACTATCAGGAAATTTATGTACTGTGAAGTAATGAAATCAAGGCCCATTCCAGTCCCTATATTTAATCTTGCATTTATAAAAACTAGGGTTTTTAACTTTTTATAAATTTCAGGTTCTACAAAACCTGAAGCCACTTATGATGACTAGAGATGAGTGGTTTTCAAAGTGTGGTCCATGACCAGCATCATCATCATGACCTACGAGCTTGTTAGAAGTGCAAGTTCTCAGACTCTAATTCTGAGTGACTGAATCAGAAGCTCTTGCAGGAGAGGGACTAGCATCCTGAGTTTTAACAACCCTCCAGGGGATTCTGATGTATGCCAGGAGTAGAAAATGGTGGCAAAAATAAAATTTGCCTGGATTTCTCAGTGCTCCTACAAAACATAACAGCCTTCCCAGATGCAGACATTTATGTAGTGCAGATGTTCCTTGACTTACACTGGGGTTATGTCCCAATAAATCGACTGTAAGTTGAAAATATCATTAAATCTAAAATACATTTAATATACCCAACCTATGGAATAACATAGCTTAGCCTAGTCTACTTTAAATGTGCTCTGAACACTAGCCTATAGTTGCACCTCAAGAACAATTGTTTTCCTTTTATTCTCACCAGAAGCAGGAGACATTAGGTTGGCATTTTGTAGACATGATGGGATGTGAAAACACAAAACATAATAATAATAAAAAAAAAACTGGTGACATAGTATACTGCACTATTTACCCTCATGATTGCGTGGCTGACTGGAAGCTGTCCAGTGTCATGGGAGATTATCATACCATATTTTGCTATCCTGGGAAAAGATCAAAATTCACAATTCAAAGTATCAATGTCTTCTGAATGTATATCTCTTTGGCACCATAATAAAACTAAAAAATCGTTTACTCGAACCTTCTGTACAAAGATAGGGTGTATCTGCTTTCACTTCCCCTAAAAATATTTCACTTTTCACATGCCATGAGAATAAGATCTGTAGCCACTGGCCTAGTAAATTTACTTTGATCTCAAAGAATAATACATTTTTTCATATCTTCCTAAGACCTAAATGATGACCTGAACCAGGTCCCTAAGTTAAACCCTAGGGTACTGGGGAGACTGGAGGGCTATTTTTCAGGTATTTACATTTCAAGAGAAATGATGTCCCAGAACTTGGAGATGTCTTAGGTCACAAAAGTTGAGACACAGGGAAGCATCTGGCTCCCAGGAGAGATTTATTTACATACCGATGGGATGGAGTAAGCTAGCAGGCTCATTTTGTTTCCAAGGATGCCATTCTGGAGGGGAATTGAGAAGCTTCCTCTTTCTCCCTTTACATGCAATGAAAAATTATTTTTTCCTCACCCCTCATTATGAAATGTGTAACTATGCATGTAGGAATATGGCTCTCATTATGTTGCCACAGGAGTGAGGACTAGGGGAAAGTGAGGAGGACACACTTATTTATGTGAGGTATTTAGTATGAAATCTGTCTGTAATTCAGAATACTCTGTGAGCACATTCATAATGAAATTAGTAAAGGTGAATATTAAAAGTCCAACAATAATAATTGATTCACTTCAGAATTTTTCTAATTTGTTTTTATATTAAGCCCCATTTTATAACTTAAAAATTGTTCTTTCTCTCATTTCCAAATAAATTTAATTGCATTTTGAAATAACAATGAATATAGGTTGGTGGTTCTAGGCCAGAACTTGTAATATCTCAGAAAAATAACCTTATATATAACTTATAAACAAAGATACATAAAATTCACAAACTAAGCAAGAAATAAAAATATATTAAGTGTATCTCCTGATAGACTCAGCATTGTCTCTGACTATATACTAGATTACCATGTTCTCTGAGTAAACTAAAGCATTTTATATACTATGTTCTGAGTGCTTCCAGAATCACTTAGAAATATCTTATCTTTTTCCCACAATGTATTTGTAGAGTTTGTTGCTTCCTCACTTGCCTCTAGTTTATAAGAGTTTAGAAAGGGTTTAGACTCTGACCTGATGCCATATTGTAAGGTTGCTCTATTTCCCCCAGAACTGGGAGCTCGTAATTCTGCTGTCTCTCACTTTAGTACCCAAGCCCTGCTCTCTTTGACCTCAGAGCCAGGATAATCTTGCCTACTCAAGATTCTTAACGTAATCATATTTGCAAAGTGCCGTATGCCGTGTAACACAACCATAGGTTTTAGGGATCAGAATGTACGTATCTTTGGGAATGGAGGGACATTATTCTGTGTATCATAGGGATATTAGGAATATTGGATACTGTACTCCAGGGTCTAGTCAAAAACAACAGAACTTTCCCAAAGGTTTTGCTCTTTACCTGAAATCTACTAAACATAGTATATTAACTTGATCTTTTGCCCCTGCTTTGATGTAAAGAAAAAAAAACCTTGAATCAGGATGGTCACAGAGAGCATGGCCTCTTCTCAGGAGCAAACAATATTTTCAGGGGCAATTCTATCTAAATTTATACTCATAAAAAGCAGAATATATGTATGTATACATTTTACATTACTAGACAGAACATCTAAATCTCAGTCTAAAGTATCTATATATAGTTGGCTCTCTCACTGGTTTAAATTTCTTTTAAAAAAAATTGTGTGAGGACTTTCTTACATATGCATAACTAAAAATACTCAAATGATTGAGTCTTCCCAGATAAAGGGCAGGACCAGTCCCCAAAAGAGATTTGATCTTACCTCTAGAATTTGGGGCTAGCTTAGGATCATTCCTTTATATCCCATGGCAGTTTTCCTACTATTAAAATTTAAGTCTCTGCATCTGGCATTAGGAAAACTGTTGGCAACTCTAATATAGCAGCAGGGCTCTGTTACAAATATAATTAATATTTTTCTAAGATATACCTCCTTTCTGTACACAATTACTTCAGGGTTTCATAATCACATAGAAAACTCTAAAGATGAAGAAATTCTATAGGATATATAATACAATTCCATCATTTTTACAGATGATTTGAAATTGAGGTACAAGGGAGTTCAGTAACTTCCCAAAGATCTCTTGAGTAGTAACTACAATGTTTCTTGACTCTTAATAATATGTTTTTCAGTATAACATCCTGCCTGTATAGATGAAAAATCTCTTGTGAATTCTACATCTATTCAAAAGAATTTCTATCTGTTTGATTTTCTCTGGATTGTGGCTGTTAAATAGAGATCTTCTTAATGAATACTTTGGGCAAACAATGACAAAATCTGGAGGGACTAGCAGTGGTTGAGGCTCCCTGCTTAAATATGCCTTTAAAATACTCCATCTTTTTTAGAGGATTCTTTTCAGATTTTGAATTTTAGGTGACAGTGTTGCTTAAGCTTTCTAAAGCCTCAAAATATCTTTATTTTAAAACAGGGACAATATTTCTCAGAGTTTTGTAAGGATTCATGAGGGAATGCATGCAAAACTAAAAGGAGTTTAATAAATTGGAAAATTTCAAACTTTCTAAGAAGAGATTGCAGAGCTCTGAACATAGAAGCAGATAAACATGACTTTATAATTGTCTTAAATCTTAAAAGACATACTGTGGGTCCTCCCCAACTACCACCAAAAAAAAAAAAAAGATCAAATAAGACAGATACATGATCAACAATGATAAAAAGAATAACTGAATGAAATAAGACTTTTTAGGGCCCATTTTTGTGTCCTTTCATGGACTTTAAGCACTTCAGATAGTTTTTCATGTGTTAAAATAATTTTAGATCTCATATATCAGTAATATTAATGAGCAGGGAAAGTAAAAAGGACCCCAAATCCCCAAATAGTTCAAACATAAAATGGGATATAAAATAAAAATGTGAAAGTTGCATGCAGCTAAAATCTCATGCTTTAGCATACCTAAGAAATATTATTCATTTAGCTATAGAGTTTAAAAAGTAAACAATGGCAAGCTTTTAAGCCAAGTGTTAAAAATTTAATATGACTCAAGAACTGTACTGTATGTGAAATCAGAGGTAAAGGCAGTGGAAGAAGGAGTCACTCATTTTTCTCTATTCTAATTATCTTCGTTTCACTGGATTAGAAAATGGTAAATGTAGAAGTCAAGTTGGAGATGGTCCTGAGCTCAATCGCCTGCCAAGTTAAGCCTGATAAATGGCAAGTGTGTATAATTAATACTGTCATTTTTTCCCTAGACCAAAGGGCGACTACAGTAACTATAGATTGTAATTGTCATCGTTGTCACATAAAATGTGCTATTATTAAGTTCAGGCTGAATTTTATTGCTGGGATTGCTCGTAAATTGAGCGGTCAGTCATTTAAATTACCAAGTAGAGAGCTCTGTGGCTTGCTCTAAAACTACTTTCTAAGACAATGTATCTGACTTTAGACCTCTGAAAACTAATTGCATTTTTTGAACAGACGTTAGACAGGCTATAACCTATAAATGAGGATATTCTGACAGACATGCTGTGTATGCTTATGAATGTTTGTAGGAATCTTACATTTTTATTTTTAGTATTTTTGGTTATAGGAGCAAGAGAAGAGTGAGGAGTGGATATGAAATGACATATGAGTGGGAGAGATCATTTTGAAAACACACTTATTGCTTTCTTGCAAGATGCCTACCTTCTGGAAGGTGGTGATGCTAAAAAATTAAAGAGTTCAGGATGACAATTATGATGGATTTGTTGTTAGTGTCTTAAAGATGATTATGGGAGAGAAATTTGAAGGGGTAGCAAGAGAAGAGGAAACAGCTAGCAGTATATTAAAGAGAGTAATAATGACTAATAGGATGTTTGATGAATCTGCTTATTATTAGTTCAGTTTATATATTTAAAATCACTATAATTAAAACAACATGTATTAAAAACATATATGTTCATCTAAAATACTATGCTAGATACTCTGATATAAACAGCATTTCTGAGATGCATGACCATGTCTTTGGTATGTTTAATTCTATTTACATTTTTGCCATTTTAAGCATAAAAATAGTATAAGTTTAAGCTAAAAGATAAAAAGAAGGAAAAAATGCAATGCCCCCTTCATATCAATATCACTGCTATTACTATTTTAATGCATTGTTCTATATAATAATTTTTATAATTTTATAACTGCTTACAAAACTTTAAGTTCTGTATTTTATCTTCTGTGCATCTGTTCTACGATTTTTTGTAATTATATAATATTCTGTAGATGTTTACATAGCTATCTAGTTCATTCTTATCATATAAGTCTCAAATTAAATATCAATTCCCCAGACTATTTAATCTATATTAGCCTATTCTCCCTCAATTTTCAATCATAATATCCTTCACGGATTTATTATATCTATAACAATTAGTTCCATAGTAAATAATTTTGCATATTTATTTGTTCATTTAATTTCTGTCTTTCCTCTATTGAAATATAATAAGTATCATGATTTATTGATACTTATCTGGGCAGATCAGTAGCTTATCTGCCTTATTCATTACTGTGTCCCGAGTCCTTAAAACAGAGCCTTACATCTGTAAATAGATATATATTGAATTAATATAAAAAATATACTGTACCATTTTTCTTCTGTTGAATGTAATTTATTTCCACTTTCGTGTTATAATTTATGCATTTAGGTATATCTTTCACAAATATAACAATTAAAAAATTTTAGATATAAAATGTTAGAAAAAGCTTAGAAAATAATTTCATAGGTTAGGTAATAGGCCAAAGAGTCCGAAGGTGCTTGTTTATAAATACACAAACATGCACGTGCTTGCACACACACAAACACACACACACACACACACACACACACACACATTTTTCAACTTCTTTTTCAGAAGGCTTGACCAAATGCCAGCAGCCTTATATTCATGTCCACTTTTTGTCATAACTTCACTTCTATATATTATAATCTTAGAAAAGTTCCTATTAATGGTCAAAAATGATATACCAAAGTTGTTTATTTTACTTTTCTTTGATTTTTAGCAAGTTTTGGTGAAGGAGATAACAGTTAATGGCCCTACTGCTGAGCAGCTATTAAGTAGGTTATGTCAGATATTGTGGTCTGTGCTTTATATCACCTAATTTTCACAACAAATCTGCAAAGTTGGTAATTAATTCCTATTTAAAGTTATGAAACTGAGGCCCAATGAGATCAAATAATATACTCAAGGTAACACAGTTACTCAGTGTTGGGGCCATGATTTAAACTCAAATCTGTTTTCTCCTGCAATCTGTGTACTGTCTATCATGCCAGGATATCACCTTTGAGATGGTCATATAGATGACTAGCAAGGCAGGGTAACACAAGTATCACTGAGAAAGACACTAGAAATGAAGCAGTCTGGAAATGTTGGTAATATTAAAGTATACATTTTTCAATTTATTTAAATTGTCACATCTTATATAAGTAAACAAATACATTAGCTTCTTCCTTTAATACGCAAATGCTAAATTGGTAATAATTTGGATCAAATTGTTAACTTAAATACAGTCATGAGCCACTTCAGGATGGGTATATGTTCTGAGAAATGAATCGTTAGTTTCTTTTTTGTCTTAGCATCACAGAGTGTACTCACAAAAACCTAGTTGATATAGCCTACTATGTGCTATACTTTTATAGGTGAGCAGCTTGCTAGGTTTATTTACATCTGCACCCCCACAAACATGTGAGTAATTATAGTGTAAAGCCCAACAGTTGGCTTTCCTTTTTGTAATGCAAGTGCCTGACTTAAGCTTTGATTGTGAAGTCATCTATTTCAAGGATTCATTATCTCAAGTAGATACATTGCCAGCCAGAAGACTAGATAAAGAGCCAAGATTCCTCTCCTCACTGAGGCTCCTTTGTTTTAAGGATCTTGGTTGATTTCAGTAACTGACCATTTGGGTTACTTGTTTTCTTCTCTTTCCATACTTTAAATTCTTGCTCTTATGTTTTAAATTCACCAATAAAGAGTGGGCATGAAAAACCCAAGGCTCCCACCCTAGACCCCTGTGCTCCCCCACTCTCTCTACCAGAGACCTTGCTGTGTGGCCCCTGGCATGCCTTGTATGCTCCAAACCCCATAGATAATAGACACATTTTTTTCTTCAAAATTTTCTAATGGTTATCTCTGAAGGGTGTCTTGCAATCATAATAACAACTGGTTTGGTTGGCAGAGGTGTGTATGGGATGCTCAGGGGGCTCAGGCCTTGTGAGGCCCAAACAAAACAGTAATGTGTTGCACTACCCTTGCAATAGCTATGACATCACTTGGAATCAGGAACTTTTCAATTCCATTATAATCTTATGAGACCAATGCCGTATATGAGGTCTGTCCATGACTGAAACGTCATTATATGGTTCATGACTGTTCTTTAATCTTGCTTATTATACAAAATATTGAAGAATGCTTTAAAGATCTACAAATATATTAGATTTGGTTCAATTGTTTGGACATATGTAGGCTGTACAATATTTATTTTCACGGAGGTTCACATGATATTTTAATAAACAATGTGAACACTGTTGTTTCTAGGACATACTGACAGTCGAGATCTGGGCTCCAGAACTCCCAATGGGATTTCCTTACATCCTCACATTTTGTTCCTGGGTACATCAGTTCAGAGAGCATGTGATTTCCTATACTTATATTGGCAGCATATGATTATTTGAACATGTCTGGCTGGGATATTATTAACACTATTGTGACAAATACTAATTAAAGACTCACATGGCATAATTCCTACCTTTAAGACATAGAATCATATCTTTGCACAAAAGGTATGCTGTAGAAAACAGAGAAAATGAGAAAATAACTTCTTGAAAAATGATTAGTCTAATGCCACCAAGGAAAAAAATGTCTTTAGTAAGAAAAACTCTTTTTGTGAGTTGCTCTAGATATCTTAGTGTTGATAAAGAGATATAGTAGCATTTTATGTTTTATTTACTGATAGATAGACAGAGGGGAGAAACTCTCAGGATAGCTGAACTAAACATTTATCCCCATGTTGTTCTTTGTCCCTCTTTATCCTCTTATGTGGTGGGGTGGTGAGTATCTGGGCAGAGACTTAGCAGAATTAAGATGATATTGCTTCTTCACATCCTGTAGAGATCTCTTTTTATAACCTGAATTAATAAATTTTTATCATGATCCAAAAAGATATAGGAAAGGAAATTCAACAAGTTGAATTTCTGTTGGCTACAACTTAGAGAAAAACCTTTCTTTGAATTGATCTTTTGTGCTGTGTTTCTGAAAAATGATGCAATAGTGCTTGTATTTTGATAAACTTTTAACTCATTCTTTTATATCTCCCTTTTCCTTATGTGCCCAAACTGCACATTTTCTTTAAATTTGCATATGTAGTGACTTTATTCCTATAAAATGTGAGAATTGATTTATTAATAGTAGTTTATTTTTACAAAAATTTTGTCAAAATTCTGGAAATAAAGCATGCTGGGATGTTTTGCTAGAATGAGTTATCTTAACCAAGCATGATCTTGGCATCAGATTATGTGGATTTACTACTATTTCTTATAAAGAATTCAATCTCTCTGGGTCTTCATTTCTTAACCTATGAAAGACATATATTAAACTAGGTTACATCAAAGTTATCACAGAATTCTCAATTTCTGTGACTCCATTGCCTCCGTTTAAGGAGTAAATGTGGAAACTGAACCCTGTATTTTGTAAGAAACAATCATCTTATTTTAATAACATTTTTATAACATAATGCTTTGACCTTTCATAGTAGTTTTACCTGCACTAGCTCATTGAATTAATACTATATTGCTATAAGCAAGGTTGGGAAATATTATCGGTAGAAAAAAAGATGCAGAAACAGAGATTAATTATGTGACCAATCCAATTCCACACACCAAACTTTAACTAGGCTAGTTGCCCTAGATGCTCTAATAAATGCTTGGTAAATTATAATACCTTCATGTGTCAGGATACGTACTGGCTTTCACTGAATTTGCTCCTTCTTAAGGCAAAAAATATAATTTCTTTTTAATCTGGTTTGCATCCAGAATTCACTAACTAGCACTTATTAATATTCCATACAGAGGAAATAGAAAGTTGACAGTGCTGAGAATGTGGCTAGAACTAGTGTCTTTGTAAACTAGATTTGCCTCAATTTGGGTGATTGGTTCATGGCTCCATGGTTTCAGGGTCAATAGCCCGTGAGAAGTTCTTAATTGCTGAGAGGCCCCCAAATATTTTTTTTCTGTTAAAACATGTTTCTTAGTTAATATAAATTATTATGAAGTTCATATTTATTACTACATTTCTGAAGAAACTTTTACTAAAAATAATCAAATTAGGTAGAGTAAGGCAGACTACTTAGAGGTCATTTCAAGTTTGCATGGCTGAAATAGGGTATATCCCTAGAGATAGGAGTATGGCAATTAAAAAGCCATTGTGAGAAGGATTACAAATCTCAAAAATGGATGTAAAACATCTCTTAATAAATGGAGCATTTATAAGACAATGAGTTGTTAATGTATAAATTGCAATTTTAGTCTGTAGTTCTTAAAAACATGCCAATATACCATTTTGAAAATGTTATTTTGCTTTCTTGAAGTAAGATAGTCCTGTGAATAAACCTGAGCATTTGTCAAACCTGTATATCAGAAAAAGACATGGCTCAAAATAGTGGTTTGGTTTACTTATTGTGTCATGGGTGTCTTGCTGACAGTTTATTTACATGTTTATGGTTCTCTTTGCCATGGTGACTATACCCTTTATACTTAATATTTTTGTTTTACTTGTAAAAAGCAAAGCTCTATGCATAATTAAAATATTAATATTAGTAAATAAAGTATTAGTATTGCTTTTTATAAATTTCTCTTTCTTAAATAGGGTCATATAACCTTATAGTAGATGAATAGTTGGTGTAAACTGGGTGTTTTGCCTTTGATTTTTACACATTAAAGACAAAAGTAGAATAATTTCAATTATAAAAATACTAAGATACCAAAAATAATTTTGAGATTTGAAGGAGTTAAAAGTCTCCATGAATAATAGTTTCTCAATCTATATAAAGAAAATTTTATAAAACAACTCTTATTTCAGGCATTTCTTGTTCCAGAAAAATCAGAAAAAGACTTCTACTGTTTTTTAAAGAAGAAGAAGCATTTAACTGAAAGTCAGGGTACCCAAGTTTTAATGTCATCTATTTGTCTTTTAGGCAAATTTTATTCTATCCTATGCTATCTAAAGAGTCTGTTTATAATGAGGAAACCAAAAACCAATAAAGTAAAGCCTATGGTATATTTGAGGAACTTGGAAGAAAAATGAATTAGAAATTAGATACCTTTCTACAGTCATGAAAATAAGCACCCTTATTATACCTGCAAGAAATTTAATGATCTAACCTTTTTATATTCCCTTTATTAAAGTGTAATAATGAGGAATATTAATTTAAGGGAAATAGACACAAGGATAACGTATGATCTAGAAGGGCAATAGACCAGCAGGGATGTCCTGAATCTTTATTTAAACATGTACATCAGAAGCAAACATTCTGTTTGACTTGACTAGAGAAAAACACATCAATCTGGTCAGCTAGGCAGTTCAGTCAAATCATGAATTAGTCAATAGTTCTTATTGGTCTGATTATATTAGCTGATATGTTTATTCATTCAGCCAGCAAAGGTTTTTTTGAGCATCAATTATATGTCAAGCTATGTGCTATGGACACAAAGATGAAGCAGACATAATACTTACCTATAAAGATTTCATAGATTATGGTTGATTAAATTATAATCCAAAGTATTGAAATAAATGTCATCTAAATTGAACCTGCTATAGGCAGATACTTGGTTAATTCAGCAGTGTTAGCTGAGGAACAGTGGGCATGTGTCTAGAGGATGAGACACTTCTGGTCAAAATAAAGATAATTCAGGAAAAAGCTCTGCAGTGGGTTTTGGGATTTGAAGAATTTGATGGTCCATTTATTGTTTCTATTCTTTAGTTTTAGCCCATATGGCTTTCAGCCAAGCCTAAAAATAACAGATTTTGTTGCTTCTTTTCTTTCTGGTGTCATCCAGAGAGACTCTTCCTTTCCCTGTTATTTGATTAGACAGAAGGACAGGAAGTCAGATGAGTACAGAAGACTGTTCATAGATAAGTGACATGATTAGGTAAAAGGAATAAGAAACCATTATTCCATATGTTAAGATGAGCTGCTTAATGACAATATCACATACTATCTTAGAATATCAGTAATAACACTTAAAGTTGAACACTGCTAGTTATAGTCAAAGATAGATAAATGAGGCCCCAACAAGAGATGGAGCAGTGATTTTAATTTAGGCTTTGGGTATATCCCATGGCATGAAAAACTATGGAAAGATGATTTTTAAACCTTTAAGCCACTTTTTTTTAGTGTTCTTGGTAGACGCCTATTTATATTGGATAGAAATGTAAAGAAGGAGATATCTGTGTTTATGATAATTCTTCATTGAGGCCTTAGCATTCAATATGATTATCATTTAAAAACTATTCAGTTAAGGCTATATCTAATGAGAGAGGCAGAGACAGTGTTGAAATATTCTCTGCTAACAAAATCTAGCTATTTCAGAGGCATAAAACCACCCTGAATTGGGCTTTGGATGGTGACCCTGGGGATTTGCAGGGACAGCACTTTAATCAAAAGCCCAGCTAATGGACTGTAATGGCACTGGTGAAATGAATAGCACAATACTCTCAGGGAGGCAAGGGATCCTTTCAGATTGTTGATGAGAGACTGAAAGACTTTGTCTTTCCTCTAAAGCAAGAGGAAATGCTGAGATTCAGTTTTAAAATCCTGTCTAGTTTCAAAGTTTATTTTTAACATGTATTTCATATCTGACTTGTTAAGATTTTGCTGCATTTTTTTCTGCCACAAAATTAATTATAATCTTTTATATATTCCAACATTCAAATGTCTCAATTACACCAGCATTCAATATTAACTCAATTATTAGTTACTTAGATATTAGAGCTAACTAGATATTTATTTCAATGAATTAATGATAGCCAAACACTTTTCTAGGAACCATCTGTCATGTTAGCCTTCTATCATTCTTTCTGTCCAGATCCCAGTGTCAGTTACATAGTAGAATTAAATTAATTCACAAATTTTTATTAAGTTTTGCTGGTTTTGCCAATGTGGGTTGCTGGCAGATTCTACTTTTATTGCCTTGCCTAGAATTTAATGGAAAAATCTCTGAAATGTGCGGGCGAAATTGTACAGTCAACAAGCTTAAAGCAAGCATATTTTGAGTCTGAGTAGGCTGTGCAGATTTTATCTCTAATAGGACTCTTTTTAAAAGGACATTTGGGGTTAATTGAAATGAAAAACAAAATAAGGAAAAGGAAATAAGTGACAAGGTTACACAAATTATCATGTTACACAATAATCTTGATATTGGATCTGGATTTTAGTATACCAGCAAAAGAGGCTGGTAGAAATGGGACAAGAACAGGATTAATTTGAGAAGATGGGATTAACAAATTTAAAGTTGTTCAGATAGAGTGTAAGTGGCTTTAATGGATATAAAACCAAGGGATAACAAGGGATTCCAGTTTACTTAATTTTTTCTTAAGCATTAAGATTTTGAAGCAGTAACCTCAGAAATTATGTTGCACTAACCAAATACTTACTAAGTAGCTTTTGCATTCAAAGTTCAATTAAGCAATTATGGTGTGTCAAAAAGTTTGAAATCTGATGGTTATAAGCAGAGACCCACAAACTGTAGTCCTCTGGCCAAATCTGGCCACTACCTATTTTTTATGGTTAATATAAAATCAGAGAAATATTTAGTGGCATATGAAAATTATAGAAATTCAAATTTAGTGTCCACACATGAATTTTTTTCATACATTAAGTTTTACTGGAATATATTCATACCCATTTTTGTTTCATTTTATTAATGGCTGTTTTTCTATAAGAGCATAGTTGAGCCATTGAAACAGATTGTATGCTCTTCAGAGCCTAACAATATCTACCCTTGAGTCTTTGATAGAAAAAGATTCTAAGGCTAGGTCTACCATAAAGCTCAGTCCCATTCTTGCTTAATGTGGGATTCAGTGTTCTCACAAGCTAAGATTTATTGAGAACTGTTCTATGTCTAGCATTTTTCTCAGAGCTTTGCTCATCTCGTTTAGCCCTCACAACACTTTCATAAGACAGCTGCCATTTTAATGCATGTTTTAAAAGAAAAAGCTGAGAACAGTAGTGTTAAAAATTTTCCCGTAAATCACATTAAGTTCTCGAATTAAGGTTTGAATACAGGCAGTCTGACTCCAAAGACTGTGCTATATACTTTGTAATCCTTAATCTCATCTATAAAATAATTATTACTAGGATTGAATTTGTTGAAATATACAAAATTCATGGCATGAAAAAATTGACACTTAACACGTTACTTTCTTGTTTTTACTCTGTATGCCATTTTTTACATAAGGATCTCCTAGTTTGTTAATATACAAATTTCAGACCCTGGACCCTTTGGAAAGGAAGCTAAATATATATTTTATGAAAAGTAACCACAGGTTTTTTTCAATAAATGTGGTCAGGGTGACACTTTGAGACATTCTGGATCATTGAGGATTGAAGTAGGAAAAGAGAAGATTCTGCCTTTGAAAAAGATTAGACTTATGTACATAAAGACATAAGCATTATAATGAATGCCCAAACCAATAGTTATGAACAAGTTCTAGAAATTTAGAGGAAGGAGAGTTTTTTGTAGGAATCAGGATTAAAATTATGAAATAAGAAATAGGAAAGGCCACAAAAACACAAAGAAAGTGCAAATAGAACTGGCCCAAAATATAAGCTACCCTAAATAAATGAATAAACTAATGTGTAAATTAACTTGAGGGGGCATTCACAAGACATTTCTAAAACTTCAGACTTTCTGAGTGTCTGCCAGGAGTAGACACAGGGACCCTGCATGAGAAGGAGTCATGGTTCTTGCTCTCAGGCAGTTTACCAGTTAGTTGGGAAAGCAATGATGCAAACAGTAGTCACAGTACAATATTGAAAGTTCAGTAACGAATGTATATGATCAACTTTGCATATGACTAAGGAAGAGATAGCAACTCACTCGACCTTGGGAAAGCAAATAGGTTTTATTGAGGAGTTAACCCTCCTGTTGGGAAGGCAGTTGAAAAGTAAAGACCATGAGATACAAAATAGCAAGAATAACCCAAATAGCAAGAAATATGAATGGAAAAGTTTATGACAATGTAAAAAAATAATGCATAACTTTCCTACCAAAATGTGAGCTATAGGCAGAAGGCTTAGGCCAAAATACCTACGAACAAACAATTTTTATTTTAATAGATATGTTGATTGCAAAGTATCATTTCAAAGACACATGTGTCCCCCTGCTCCCCACACCCCTCAGGTTAGCAAGCACAAGTTGTAAGCATAGTCACTGGTTTTCAGGAACTTAATGTATGGGATGGAAAGATTCCCAAAATGTCCACTTTCAGCATATTTTATTCAATGCCTTACTATGCCTTACTCTTCACTCAGGAGGTACTCAAAATCAAATATGATTTTTAAAAATAATACAGATAAATAGAAAATAAAGTTAAATTGACTTTTGTCCAACTTTTGTGGTATAAGTACCCTCTATCTTTACCCTAATTTCCAAAGATTAGCCTTCTTCAAAGTGTTTTCCTCCATTATCCATCTTTTCCCTTTTCTTTCTGTCTTTTGGAATATCTCAAATACAAAATATAACACCACTACCCAGTTTAATTGACTGTCAATATTTTGCCATATTTGCATCTTTTTAGAATTGACTTTAAATATTATTTTAAAGATATAGTAGAGTCAAGACCCTAGTTTATACCCCTCCCAATCTTTCCACCTTTACTCTTTCTTCATAATTAATCACTATTTTACTATATGAGCTGGTGTTTATCATTCTTAGGAAGTTTTAAAATTTTTGCTATATGTTAGGTAGGTATAAAAAATATAGAGCACTGATTATATATTAACAAATTTTTATTACTATTACACATTCAGCAGTATGCATTTTTACTTAAAACTGTGTTTTGAGTTTATTCTCTTGAATTTTGCAACTCTACCTTGTTAAGTTTTTACAATCTCTCATATTCTTTTGCATGACTATGCCAAAAGTTATTAATCCATTTTCTTGGTAAGAATATTTGGTTTGTTTCTAGTTGCTAGTTGTGACAGATTGTATTGCAATGAGTATTCTTATAGGTATTTCCTTGTTCACTTGTGGGATATTTTATCTGGGGCAGTGGTTTCAATAGTGGCTCGAGATCGCAATCCCTCTGTCCTCCTCTGAGCCTTACCCTTGGAGATTCTTATTAATTTGTTCTGGGGCAGGTCTTAGATACTAGTATTAAAGATAAAACAAACAAGCAAACAAACAACTTCCTGGGCAATTTTAGTGTAATTACTATAATAACATCCCTCTCTAAACTGAGAGTGTAGTTGCTGGATCATTGAATATGCATATTTTTAACTTTGCTATGTTTATTGACAACTTGTTCTCTCTTTTACAGTGTGTGTATTTCAGTCAAACTATATCCTCACCAGTACTTCAATTTATCTCTTATTTTTGCTTGTTTAGTTGTTAATCTAATTGGTTGGAATATCATACCATGTGATTTTTAATTTCATATTGCCTAGATTATTAGCGAGATGAGTTTTGTTTTATTTTATCATACACTTAAATTTCCACTACTTTGAACTTCACATTGATCTGTTTTGCTCTTTTTCAATTGGATTTTAATCTTCTTCTTACTTATTTGAATGAGTTTTTGATAGCACCCAAATATTGTTCTTTTATTAATTATATGTGTTAATGATATTCCTCAAGTATGTGATTTTTATTTTCATTTTGTTTATGGTAAATTTTTTCATACTGAAATATTTTGATTTTGTTTATGATTTTCATTATGATTTGTGTTTTTTGTGATTTACTTAAAATTTTAGCTTTTCACATTTGGATTGCTAATCACACGGAATTTATATTTGTGTATGTTAGAAGTGCATTGTAGTGTCTAGAGCTTAAATGGAGAACAAGTAGCACCAAAGAAGGCTGGTGTCCTATATGCTAGTGATATAGATTGTATTGGAGAAGAAGTGGATTGCATACCTGTGCTGTATAGGATTGGTTGGCAAGGTTTGGGATATGTAACAATTTGTCATGGCCATTATAACAAAATACTACAGACTGGGGAGCTTAAACAACAAAAATTTATTTTCTCACAGTTCGTCAGGCTAGCACTCTAAGATCAAGGTATTGGCAGTTTTGGCTTCGTCTGAGGCCTTACTGCTTGGCTTGCAAAAGGTCATCTTTTCCCCATGTCCTCACATGGTCTTTCCTCTGTATATCCCTTGATGTACTTTTATATGTATGAATTTCCTCTTCTTATAAGGACACCAGTCAGATTGGATTAGGATCTACACTAATAGCCTCATTTTAACTTAATCATCTCTTTAAGGACCTGACTTCCAAATATAGTCACATTCTGAGGTACTAGGTATTGAGGTTTAACATATGAATCTCAGGCTGGGGTGGGGTGGGGGAGACACATTTCAGCCTATGACAGGATGATATCAAACTTGCTTTATTTTTAGGACAACATGACATGTAATTATCTCATAGGCCGCAGTCTTAGTAGCTCTGGGCTTTCAGAGAGTGAGAGTGGAAGCTGCCAGACCTCTAAAATGTAGACCTGGAACACGGTGTCCCTTCTCTTTTGTTCCATTGGTCAATGTAAATCACAGGGCCAGCATAAATCCTAGGGGAGGGGAAATAAATTTCATGTATAAGAACAGAGAGAATTCTTGGTGACCATGATTGTACCAACTCTACTGTAGAGACTGAGCATGTGATTATAGAGATAAGAAAAATATAATGGGAGAACTCCATCTGATTCCAAGAAAGGACAGAAATTTGAGAAGCAAGCAAAATACAATTTTAAACATGGCAAAATGATAAATAGGATATATCTCTGGATTTGGCAGTCAGTAAGAATTTAGTGAACTATGAGATTTGGGGGATATATAGAAGGTCACTGATTTGCATTTAAGAATTAAAATGCGTGGACCCGGAGATGGGAGCATGGCATAAAGAATGCTGTTAACATTAATGTAATGGCTAGATGGAGAGCCAGATGAGAGACAGAGCAATTAGGGGGATTGTTTTATAAACTATATAAATGTCTAACTAATGTACTGTATACTATATAATAATAATAGTAATAATAATAATAATAATAATAATAATAATACAACTAAAATACCTATGTTTCTCATAATTTCTATTTTTTTATTTTCTTTGAATTTTTCTTTTACCCAGAATAAAATAAATCTAACATGGTCAAAAAAAAAAAAAAAAGAATTAAAATGCAGTGGAAACAAGAGAGTAAAACTGAGCCAAGAGCTATAACTGCACACTATAAGTAAACTGAAGAGAGGAAGAGAGGAAATGGAAGATACAAGTAGCCTAGCTTCTCCGAGTGGTGTGGAGCAAGTAAAAATGGGAAAGGGGGTAACTATAGATATCTCCACCCCAGCACACATGTTATACCTGCTGCTAGACCCTGGACCTGCCTTTTATTAAGGCTGTTATCTTGTTAGACTTCTCTTCAATGATGATGTGATTATAATATGAGGTAAAATCTGGCCCTATTTCTGGAAGATATTAAGGAGCAATTTTCTTACTGAAGTTTCTTTCACTAAACAGCAGATAACTTGCAGAGAGGACTTAGTCCCTGTGGTGTCTTTTGGTTGGTCTGATTGTTTTCAGATGGAGAACTTATCCAATCTGCCAGAAGAGTCTATGGCAGGAATCAGTGAATTAGTGTTCGTGGCCAACATATGCATGCTGTTTTTTTGTAAATAAAATTTATTGAAAAATAGCCACCTTCATTTGTTTATGTATTGTCTGTGACTTTCCTGCTATTTTGATGGATTGAATAGTGGATATAGAGACTGTATGACCCACAGTCTGGCCCTTTTTAGAAAATGTTTACTAACATCTTATCTGTAATATTGAGAACTTTCTTTAAAGTATTGTCATGGAGCAGTCAGCTAAGGCAGCCTAGGGTAATGGATTAGGAGAAAGCTTTGGTAATTGGCAAGCCACTGTTGAAGGTCACAGAGACTGTGCAGGGAAAGGGGCATTATTCAGAAAAGTTGGGATAAGTGACAGTCCCCAGCTGGGTTACCAGATTGAGCAAATAAAAATACATGACATCCAGTTACATTTAAATAACAGATAAAAATACTTTTTTAGTTTAATTATATTCTATATAATATCGGGGACATACTTATAATACAAAAGCATGATTGTTTATCTGATACTAAATGTTAACTGGGTGTCTTGTGTTTTTTTCTGGCCATCCTAGCCTTGAGGCAGCAGTGTAGTGCTTAGGGGTAGACTCCAACCACAGACTGCCTAAGCACAAATTTTGTCTCAACCTCACCCTGGCTGAGTGACTTTTAGTAGCATATTTAGGCCTCAGTTTCCTCTTCTGTAATATGAAAATAATAACAGTGTTTATCTCAAAAAATTAAGTGAGAATTCAGTGACTTCACATATTCAAAGCATTTAGAATAGTGCCTGTCACAAAATAAATCTTCTATACATGTTTACCCTTATTAATCATGCAGCAAAAAAAATTAGAATGAGAGAAGAACTTGGAATCTTCCTGAATACAATGCTATGAAGGAATATGTAAGCAGAGGTGGTGCTCAGAGAGACAGGTATCAAATCAGAAATGAATGGTCTTGCCTAACATCTATTTAGAAGCAATCAGTATGAATGGCAGTCTCTCCTTGGAGAGTGCATTTTAAAAATAATATACAGTTGATCGAAGATGCAGACTTCCTTATTCTTAAAGTGTCCTGGGATCCCAGAGTGACATTATTATTTCAAATCACAGAGCAGAAGTTATATAGTTGTTGCATAACACATTGGATAGAACACTTTTTCTTAGTGGATCTTAGGCAGCATTAGTTTCTTTTGTTGGAATGGTCCCAACTATTTACCATCATGGACCTTATTCCAAAAGAGACTATTTCTTAAATTCCTGAAAATGGAATGTGCTCCGGAAAAGCAGAAATACCAAAATTCATATTCCTGATTCTATAATATCTAACTAATGAAAGAATTTTTATAATTATAAAAATTAGTTTCTTTTTAATATTATGACTGTTTTTTAATAATGCTTTAAACTAGGCATGATGTGATAGTTTAGAAAGTGACAGCAATGTGCAAACTGAGGCTAATGGTACACCTGCCTGAGGTAGTGAAATTCATTTTGGAACTTGGTGAGATTCTTATATCAGTCAATTAGGACAGGTGAAAGTAGGTTTTAAAACTTTGAGCTTGCCTTGTCATGGTGCAAAAATAGTCTAGATCAGAAAATGTTTTTTCAGTATAGGTCTTCTTCACTGATTACAACTTACATTCTCTTGTAAGCCAAAATTTTATTTAAAATAATTTTCAAAAATTGTTTTTTTATTTACTAGTTTTTTACTGTTAACTCCCCATTTATCTAACAACCTGCTTTTCATAAGAATAAAGCTCATTGTACAATGTTATCTGTACTGGTGCTATTTCCATGTTTTAGTCATAAGTAGTCCTTTCTAGTGACCATGAGCTAGAAATAGAGGTGCCAGCTTTCTCTTGGTGTGGTTTTCTTGTACTTATGCCAGTATGAGGCTTTTATTTGTGCCTTGACAATGACAAATGAACTTATGGAAATACTGGATGGTTGGGTAATAGACACACTGAATGACTGGTTCAAGAATAAAGCAGCACACTCTAAATCACAAAATATTTCAGAAATCATGATGATGAGGAAAAACATTTTATACTATTTTCATTATTCATTAAGAATTTTAAGTGATCAGTTTAGATTTATGTGCTGTTGAGTCAGTACCAATAAATTGTCTGTCTGTCTGACTCTCTACCCACGAACACACCTGACTGCCTACCTATCTACCTATCTATCTGGCTATCTAATCTACCTAATATTTACCTATCTTAGTAGGAGAAAAGTTATTGGAGGAATAAAGTAAATGAATAAATATGAACAATATTGTAGGAAATACAAAATTGTGCAAGGATGTAATACATCTCTAAGCCAACATAATTTGGTTTGATACATAATTCTTTTATATTTTAAAATGCATCTTACAGCCAAAACCATTCTTTACTCCTCTCCTTGGGGAAATATGCAAAGACATTCAGGCCCACAAAGATAGGTCCGCCCCACTGAAAGATTTTTATTTCAATGCTATCAAATTCTATTCTCTCTGATCACTTTTCTTTTATTCTCAGCATCCATTGTTTTCAGTAATTCATTTGCGTGATCTGAGCATTGCTGAGAACAACTGTGGGAAATCTCTCTGCCTGCCGGCTTTGTTGAGAATGGCTTTTTTGTGAGGCTGGTTATTTCTGAGTCTATAGACAATTAATAAATAAATAGGCAGAAATTTTATCTCACACAATCATATTGATAAGAAAATACAATTTTATTTTTGCTGTATAGAAATGCCCTTACATCATCATATCTGGTAACCTTGATCCCTAGGACTATGTGTGATAAAGGTGTTTACTTTTTTGCAAAGTGGAGGAACAGAGGAGACATTAGGACAAGCACTCTCCTCCTCTTCTTGTAGCCTGACTTCTTGGTCAGCTATCCTGTGATGACCTCATTTTAAATTTATTTGTCATTGGCTATTCTACTATATAAGGTAATGTATTCCATACAACATGTGAATAAGTTCATAGGAAAAAAAAACTCATGAAGTTGTAAGGTTAACTTGGTTATCAAGCAATTACACCTCAAATATATTAATGACATCTCTCAGATTATTATTGTCATCATCATGGTCATTAGCATCATAATCCTCATCATCACTGAATCATATTTTAATACTTTGAAAGCCCTAACTATATGATATTTCAAATATAAATTTACCTAATTCAGTAATCCTACATAGGTCAAACCTATTTTTTTAAATTAATAAAGGTGACCAGGACTAAGTGATGCCTTGCCATTTTCATAGATTAGAATGTTGTTCAATTGCTTTTAGCTGATCAACTTCCAAATAATTGTGAAACTTAGTCATCTAGCTTCTTTTTATTTTTACATTCACCATGTGTGTAAACTCTTAGAATAAATAATAGGCTTTTGGACTTTTGAGGTTGAAAAGTATTCTATGTTATGCAGTCTGTTACTTAATAGTTCTAGAGAGAATGGCTTTGTCTCATGAAAGTTACCGATGTGCCTTCTGGTCTAGGATTTTTTATCTTTTCATTCATTG
Source organism: Macroglossus sobrinus (assembly GCA_004027375.1). Taxonomy (NCBI): domain Eukaryota; kingdom Metazoa; phylum Chordata; class Mammalia; order Chiroptera; family Pteropodidae; genus Macroglossus; species Macroglossus sobrinus. Next base: position 1,098,548 of record PVKZ01000097.1, on the reverse strand, counting down.
GGGATAATTTTGAGGGCATAAATGTTTAATTTCACTAAGGTCTCCTATATCTAAAAATTGAAAAAAAATTCTTAACATGTGGGTTATTAAAACAACCACTGATTTCCACTTGGTTTGATTTTCTCTGTCAGTGCAAGTGGACAAAAAGTGCACAATTTAGTTCAGAGTGACTTAATGAAATCAAGTATTTAACACACATTACAATAGATATATTTATTAGTACTTCTTGTGTGACAAGTAGTTATTCACACATACTAACTTATCTGATTCTTCAACAGCTCTAATTTATTATGTAGAGGTTGCTGGGATAGAAAATATTTACTTAAATTGCCCAAAGCACAAAGCTAAAAAGAAGTAAAGGCAGAATTTGAACTCAGCTTGTCTTGTTCAAAAGCTTATGCTCATATATATTATACTACACCTGCATCTATCCTATCTCTGTTTAAAAATCTGCTCAAAATGCAATGATATTTTTGTCCTATTGTGGGAAGAAATTTACATTTGCATCTTGCTTATATTTCCAGCATCAAAAAGCTAAGGGATTTGCATAAGGTGGATGTTATAAAAGGAAATGTTAACAGGAGAATTTACTGCCTCCACTTTACCTTATAGAGTTTGTTCTGAGGAGGATTGGGGAAAAAAAGCAATGAAGCCAGAGTTTTCTTTGTGGAAGAAAAAATGATAAATATATAATAATTGTTGGGGAGTGAATGGAGAACTCCAATGCAGCTGAGACGGGGAGAGGACAAGGAAGATTTTTAAGTTTCCTACTTTGTTTTTTCAGTTATAAATGTGATCTTGTTAGCATTTTTTGAGATTACATTAAAGATTTAACTGATTTTTAAAATGATTTTTAGGAACCAGACTGAGATTTCTTGGAACTGACCCTAAAGTTAAAAAAAGGAGGCCTAAATAATATGGTTTCTAAATCTTTTGCAATATTACTGTGACTGTTAATGATAAATATAATCATAGCAACTTTCTCTTTATCTAAAATTCAGCTCATAGCTTATATTTTAACATGCATTAATTTAGTTTTCATAGAAACTCTAACTCAGTATTATTAGTATTATCCCATTTTACCAATGCCAATTTCAGACTATGTTACATCCAATAAGTGTTTTGGTTACATCCAATTATTAACTATTTCTGTTAAAATTAAAAACACTGATGCCATTTCTGTGTAATAATAATAATAATGACTGTCTTATATAAATATATATTTTTAAATCTAAAATGTGCCATGCTCTAGGTTAACTTTAAAAAATAATAATATACAAATTCATTAGTACAACTTGTACTCTTAGAAAACAGTTTCTATGACTGTCTCTTTTAGAGTGTATAACATGAAGCCTAGAGTAGTAGACACAGTGTTTCACCTAGTCGACACTATAATGATTCATTCACACAATCAACACTGTAGAAACATCTTTTACATAGTTATGTTTAGAGACTGTATAATGTGCCAGACTAACTTAAAATATATATATATATATATCTGTAATTTCAACTCTGCAAAGTTGATATAATTATTGTCATTGTATCAATGAGAAAATTGAGGCTCAGGGAGGTTAAATATGTCATGTAAAACAAATACTGCTTCTACTTCTGGAAATAGGTACTTTTCTTCCCTCCCTCTAAGTAAAACTAAAACCTCTGAACATTATATATCAAGCAACATAAGGAGACTCTGTAAGGTAGAGTCTCATAGATCTCAAACATGCTGTTGAAGACATAAGCAACTGGTAAATGCCACCAGGCACAGATAAAAATAGTTCAAACTAAAGCTTGTGCTTTCAAGTCAGAAGACCAACAGAGGGGAAGCTTATAAGAAAAATTCTAGACTGTAGCCACTCTATTATATCCAAACACCATAGGAAAAACAAAACACACAAAAAAAACAGTGGGCCCATCCCCACTCCTGCCAGCAAAAGGCCAGTGAGGAGCCTAGCCTTCAGTTCTTGCCTAGCTCTAATGAGATGCTTCCATCTCCTGACCAGGGTGGTGCCAGAGTGACAGACCCTTTCACTACTTCGGTGGTATGGAGGCCCAGTGGAGAGTCAGGGCCTCACCACACACAGCGATAACAAGGCCATTCTCTGACCCTCTGGTGTCAAGGAAAGCCAGGTGGGGAGCCATAATAAGATACTCCTACCTATTCCTGCCAGGGAGGTGAGGACACCTTGTGAGGAACTGGAATTTCTATGTCCCACCCAGCAGAAATGAGGAATTCCCACCTTGAGTATCAACAGAGGCCAGATGGAGAACCTAAACTTCCACTCCACCAGGAGGCATGAGGTGGTGCCCCATCATCTCACCATGATTTCTGCCAAGTTGCATCTTCAATTATTTTTTGGCTTTTAAATTTAGGAGTTGCAGGATGGTGTGTACCATATACCTTAAGCAGTGTTCTCTAAATTAGGATATGTTCACCTAGAGTATGCACAATGATTTATCAGGATGTGGAATTAAGATGTTAGTACTTCTGTTAATACTTGGTCATCTCATCTCTTTAAATGTCTGTTGTTTATTTTTAAATTAAATAACATATATAATAGTACATGTATATTATTAGTATATAAAAACATATTTTGGGGATATATGCTCAGTTTCTTACTGACAGGACATATAATGTTTGGAGACAGCTGTTTTAAACTATTAATATCTAAAACTCTCTCTGACTTAAGTATTGAGCCCTGTGAAAACGGGTTGGTGTCTTGGCATTGGTTCTCAAAAGAGTAAGAAGATTATGGCCAAAGGAAAATTCCGAAGGTTCAGGAGACAAATATGACTTATCCTATAATTAGTCTGGTTGGACACAATGACATACCTAGGTGATCACTTACTTATAGTTCCAATGATAACTTTAAAATGTAATTATTTTAAGCACCAGATAGAGGGAGAATAGTAATGGAGGGATGTTGATTAGAAATTGTCTCTTCTGGGTAAAGTCGGGTGAGCTAAGGTGATATAGAGCAGGACCTGTACTGGGTTTGTTATAACCTTCAACTCTTACAACTAACAGAATATGATGTAGGCTATATAAATGGGATTACCTTTACAAGCCCCTCCTGAATAATCTCACCATCAGGATCATTTTAGAAACAATCCGACCTTTATTGGGGGAACTTCATTCAAAATGAGGATGGTGCAAGTGTATCCTATAATTGTGGTTTTTATAGGAGCTGATTTGGGATTTTTCAAATATGAATATGCAATCATCTTTTATGTCTTCTTTTTCTTTGTCTGCTGGTTCATGCTGACTTCTGCCCCAATCTTATTTGCTGCCTCTGAGAACTCAAAGTTACCTCTTGAAATAATCAAGTTATTAATAGAATAATGTTATGAAGTAAAATTTCAGGGTTTTATTTTGTTTTGTTCATTTGTAGGTCTCAAAAATATTTTAAAAAGTAAAGTTGATTATTCAGTAAACTCTCAGTTGTGTTGGGCCAGTTCTTCTCCCTGGGAAATCACTTCTGAGACTTGGCTTCTGTCAATTCCTACAGGCAAGAACAGCTGTTAAGCTATTTTCTTCTTGGCATTTACAAAAATAGCTTTCAAGTTGTTGTAGTAGTTTTTAAAGTAGCATATTTTCTCTCTATTGTCTCTCCAAAACCTGTGTCAGGTGATACTAGCATCATGGGCCACGGCGGATGTGTTCTCATAGTCCTTCAGCTTCCTTCTCTCTAGAATGATTATCTACAGGCCTGGGGTCATCCAAAGGCCATTCATTAAGGCAGCTATTTAAGGCTGAAACCTCACACCCCTCATGCCCCCATCTAGTGCTCCACTTATTTCCAATTTCACACTTAGCCAGAAAGTTTTCACATTGGACACAGCTCAGTCCAGTCAGCTTTCCTCGATAGTTTCTCTTGCCTTTCTATTTTTACTCTTTTCTTTCCTGTCTACCCTGGTAATTGACCTTAGCCTTCCTTGATTGTCTTTTTTAATCAATTAGACCAAGCGAACTGCTATTCTGGTTCTAGCAAGTTCCACTAATTGCTTTTGGCTACCAAAATGATTGCTTTCCTGCTTCTAGTGTTATCTGAGAACTAATTTCCCACTGCCTTCCTGTACCCAACTCGGTAAACACAGAAGAATTAAAAAAAAAAAACAATGAAGGATAGAAGGAAGGAAGACGGACGGAAGATGGAAGGATGGGAGAGAGGGAGACATCAGACAATTGATATCTTATCAAAAATTCAGCTGCTTTTCAAATGTTTCTCCCTATCTATTCTCTATGTAATATAGTGAATGACGATTTACTAATGCTTACCAAGGAGAATACAAATAATTAAATGAATAATACTTTTAGTTTTCTAATCAATCTTTATTGCTGAATAATTGTAAGACCTAATACGTTGATTATAGGTATATATTATCTCTGGAAGTATTGACCATGTCTGCATCAACACTATGAGAAAAAAATATAAAGATTAAAATATTTATATATAGACGATAAGAGCTTAGTTAAAATAAATGGTAAGCCTCAATGTTAAAAGGTTACTTTAACCCTAATTTATAAATTTACTATTTGGTTCCTTTTATTGGGTCATAATTTTATATTAATATGAGGAAATAAAAGTTAAATAATATGATCATGCAATATCACCTTTTTTCTCCAGAAACTTAAGGCAATTTTAAGATATTATAAGCTTCATTCTCATAGTTTTTACATGAAGTTGGGTAGAACTAATTTTATTTTCTTTTTCTACAAATAAAAATTTTAAATAGAAATATTTTGTGAGTTCATAAAGTCTGAATACCACAGTTATAAATTGCTCTTCTTTAGAATATGTTTATCATTAAAAGTTGCCATGATTTGAAAGCCCATGCATGGCAAGAAATAGCATTTTTGATCAGAAAATTTATTAAGGTATATATGACGGTAAACACATAGAAGACAAGTATATAGGAATAAATTAAAAGTAAGGTTACTGAAGAATTGTCATTGCATTCAAATTTCAACTCTGAGATTCATTAAAACATAAATAAAACAAGTCTTTAAAATTTGCTCTCTTCTCTTGTTAACTTTCCAGGGACTTCTAAAGTGATGTTGGGCCCAGATCTGCCTTTTTTGAGCAGCAATCACATGACTATTTCTTATTCTTTTCCTTAAATAGAGCAAAAATTCTTATTTATTACAGAAGTAGCTGCTAAGGGCTAGTAGTCCCATTGGAAATTTTCTCATAAATTTATGTGGAGTCTATTTCATAGAAATATAGTCATCTTATAAGGAACAAACTCTTAACAGATGATTCACATTCTATTGCTGAAATGTCAGACATCTGTAGCAGATTGATAGAGGGGGAAATAGGGATGTGAGAGCTTTGGAGGATTTTAAATCAAAACAAATAACCTCACTGGAATTACTATGCATGCTTTCTAAACTTTGACCAACTGAAGCTTTGTGTACTGGTTCTAGAAAGTGATAGTCTGCTGAATCAGATTCAGGGCTGTGGTAAATTATTACGTTAATAATTCCAAATGAATTGTGCCTTTTATGATGCATGACCCTGTATAGTCCTCTTTCACAATTACTATGGACTTGGTCATGTAACTTGATTTGGCAAATTTGAACACAAGTAGAAGCTTGTGCTTGCACATTGTGACTTCTCTTTTGAATCCCAGTATGCCTGAGATGGCCTGCTTTATAGTCCAGGTAGAGGAAAACCAAGGCACTCTGACCAACAGCACCAGCAAGCTGTTAGCCATTAGAGTGTGGCCATCTGAGATCAACCAGCCTCCAGCTGATGTCACAACTGATTAAATCTGCATGAGTGAGTCAAGTCAAGTCAACATAACATGGAACAAATACAACCCCCGCCTGTCCCCAATGATCTCTGCTTGAATTACTAACCGTAACAATTATAACAGATAAATGATTCTTGTTTTAGGCCACTAAGTTTTTGAGTGGTTTGTTTCTCAACTCTGGATAATGGAGCAGTGTCTGCTAGAAAGTGCATTTTAATTTACCCCAAACTGGGTAAATTTTGATCTTTATCTACAGAATGATGCTTGGTAAATTACACTCTTTGAGACTCAATTGGCTAATCAGTAAAATAAGAATAATGTTAGTAGCTTTCTGTTTATATGTTTTTTAATTAGTTTATTTGTTTCTTTTTCAGCTGCAGAAACAGATTTGTGGAGTTAAATGACTTGCTCAAAATTCACAAAAATACTAGCTGACAAAAACTGAATTAGCTTTCTTTTAGAAAAGTAATAAACAGTTTTAAATATAATTAGATGGGCTTGAATAAGGGAATAGCTTAAATTAAAAAAAAAAACACATCAATACCTAGGATTGAACTTGACAACAAAAGAACAAGACTATTACAGTTTATCAGAGAATATAAAAGCAGACTAGAGTAAATGGAGAGGCCTGCCAGGTTTCTGGAAAGACACAATGTCATTAAGATGCCAGTTATGTTCAAATTCAATTTCAATTTTTAATTTCAATTTCAGTTGACACTCTATTGTTGAGGTGGTGTTGTTAGAAACTGAAAAGCTGATAGTGCAGCTGAAAGCATAATGTATTAAAATGGCCAAGAACTGTAGTTAGAAAATAAAACAAGGAATTTGTGGAAAAGATAAAAAGCATTGAAGAAATAGACTGTGAAGCTTTAGTAATTGAATTGGTATGGTTCTGGCATCCTCATTCATAGATGGCATTCTTGCTTCTTATTTCATTGAGAAAAACAAGTAATTAGAAGAAAATTTCTGTATGCTCTCACCACTATCTATGTCAACCTATCTTCCTACATTTGTATCCAGATTCTTTGTCTCCTCTCCTAGCACTGTTGATAAACAGTTCATGTTCTTATCCAATACTAACCCCTTTATTTGACAGTGGATCCTATTTTCTTTGCTTGTACAAAGACTGCTTTAAAGATGATCTCTCCTCTCTCTTTCAGCATCATTTTGTTTCCTGCTCCACTGGATTATTTACCAGTATATAATTATATCGTTATTTTTCTTGTCTTAAAAAAAAAGAAAAAAGGATGTATCTCTTTTCTATCCTGTTTTTCTTTCAATAAAACACCTCTAAGAAGTTTCTGTAATCACTCCACTCCTCATTATCTCTAGAAATCACTGCAGTTTGATACCTATCATTCCATCAAAATAGCTCTTATCAAACATATGAAGGAATTTTCTGGTGGAAAAGAGGATTTTCAATTCTAGACTTTCCATTATTCAACATATCAGCAGTCTTTAACACAAATGATCACTCTTACTTTTCTGAAACACTTTCTTCATCTGAAATTTAGGAAATGATATTATCTTCATAACCTTATCTAGTCTCATGGCTTTAAACAATATCTATACATTTATGAATCTCAAAGCATATCTAACCCAAACTTCAAACTTCCCCACCTATCCATCTATTCAAAATACTCAATTGGAAGTCTAACAGACATCTCAAACATAGAAGCTCAAATCTAAGCTCTTGAATCTTGACACCCAAACTGCATTTCTCTCATAGCCCTCCATCTAGACAAATGTCCACCATGCTTTTCTAATTGCTCAGACCCAATGTTATGATTTAACATCTGTCTTTTTTATTCCTCATATCAGTAAATCCTGTTTGCTCTAGTTTACAAATATTTGAATAAAATCCTCTATCACTATCATTCTCATTCAAATCATCATTATTTCTCTCCTAGATTATTGCAGTAACCTTGACTTGACTTTAAAGCCTTTCATACTGGTTAACTATATCTCAACTAAATAACTAAATTCAAATATGCATAGCAAAGGAATCATTTAATCAATATGGCAAAATTCATTTTTTTTGAAATAGGAAGAGATACAAATTCCACCATTTACTGTCAGTATGACTATGGGTAATCATGAAAATATTTAGCTATTGCTCCTTTTATAAAATAGGTATGTTATTTGCTTTCTCTACCCCACAGAGATTTTTGAGATTAAACAAATGCAAAACATATTTGTGTATGCAAAATTTGTATTCAAATATAGTGATAATAAATTGATAGTATAATTACTATAACTGGATAAATGGATGTACACTGTATATTTCTTCAAGTATCAGAAAATATTTAAAATAATTTAAAATTAATAGAAATCATAATATAATAAGCACTTTATAGAATCTACTGCACAAAATGAATGGAGTAATGGGGAGAAGAGTGTAGCATGGCCACTTAAATGGGTTTTGAAGACTTATTGAGCCCAGGGAGTAATCTGCTGTCTAGTAAATTGGCATTTGATGGGTGTCACAAATAATAATGTACTACATCTTGCACTACAATGCACAGGTGTTAGAACCCAGGCATTGCTCTAAAATTGTATGAAGGTAATAGCATGACTACTATGAGAAGGGTACTCCAAAAAGAGCTTTTTAAAAAACGTATTTAGTATAATCATTGCTACCTTTAGTCCAATAAAACCAACTAGAGAAATTAAGTTCTCTGCTTCCAATTCAGCCACTACTTCTTTGAGTAATAACTGCAGGATAAAATAATTTTATATCAGAAGGGTGTCTGAAATTTTAAGCTTATCGGATTCATCCCATGTATGAGGGTTTATTGAAATCTAACTATGAAATACAGGGCCTCTCTATATCAGGCTGCTTTTAGGCTGAGTTAAACGAGTGCTTTTCAGGAAGAATTTTGGTATGAGATATATTTTTTTGAATATTTGGTTTGCAATATTCTTTAGGTCTATAGCAAAGGTGTGGGGTATTTGATTCATCCTGTTTTAGACTGTCTTTGTTTCAGTCCTAGAGTAAAATGTCTATTATATTTAACTGATTATTTAGTTGAAACTTTGCACAAACACAGGTTCAATTCAGAATACAAAGGAAATAATAAAGCCATAATGCTTTTTCTGTGCTACACTCAATTAAATCCAGCATTATATCTTCTACCATACGGAAAAGGTGTAAGTTTAGAAATGTTATTCAGATATTTGGATAGATGCTTTCTTTTATGGGCAGAAGTTAAGGGAGCCAAAGTACATTAAAAATAATAAAAGGGCATGCATCATAATTGTCATTTTTATAAACCATTTTAGTATTTATACCAATTTCTACATCTACTAGGAATTAATGCTACATGTTGGAGCCACAAGGGTAAGCAGGAAGGATATGGTCCTTGATTTGTTGTTTTGTATAATGTTTAGTTATGTGGTATCTTATTTTTGGAGATCTCCAGACTCTCTCTCCCTCCCCTACTTCTTTTGGACCTTCTCTTTTTTTTTAATGCATATTTCTGAATTCATTCTTTATTTGAATTCTGTTTCAAGCTAAGTCTCTTTAATGTCAGGGTTTAGTCAAGAGGAGATTTTCAGGCTATCAGTTTTGAAAGCTCAAGGCATCCTGATGGCTCCAACCCCTTTAGACATTTCAGTGGAACCCTCACATTATTCCTCAAGTGGAGTTCCAGCTGAGGGTCTCACACCAAATCATCCTTTCCTCTGAGTACCTGTTGACTGAGGTCCTCTTGCTTCCTCCTCCACAGCTGCTGATAGCACTACAGCTTTGCTCATTGTCATGGTTTGTTCTTACTTGCTCATATATGGTACTGTGGGGTAGCAGATACATTTTCACTTATTTTTCTTGTTGGTATTGTTTGTGGGGTTTGATTTTTTATTCTAGTTGCTCTTTTTCTTTTTATGGAGGGTGCAGGGAGATTAAAAAACCTTGCCACCATTGCCAACTTCCTAGAATTCAAAATGTGTGTTTTTGAACTTATCTGGACAAGTAGAGAATCTCTGGGGATATAATAAAGCTAAGATTTATTCACATGCCAGAAGTTATAACTAACAGCACAGCTGGTCTGCACACAGGACTGGAAACTGTGAATCAGGCAGTTGTTTATCAATATCAGAATGTTTTTATTCTTGGAAAGCATTCTTTCAGGCTGTTAAATCTATACTCACTAGCGTTCTATGAATATGTATATGTGCATATAGTCTGCAGACAAAAAAACACACACATAATATTTGAAACTGAGAACCAAGAGAAAAAGATGCTACATTACCACCTGTGTCTAATTAAATATTTGTGGTAATTTAATGTAATTAAAAATTAAACAACCATTTGGTACAGGGTAATATATCAGCTTTCCTACATTTATTGTGTGCTTCAGTATGCTCTCTGGTTGATTGTTTTAACTTGGATTTTATGTTAACAGCTTTTACTGTAGTTTGTTCTAGTTTGCTGAATTTTACATTTAATGTCCCCTCTGCTTGTACCTCTCTCTCCTTCACTCTCCAGTTAATTCCTCTTCATTCTTAGATCTCAGTCAGAATGTCATTTTCTCAACAAGGCCTTTTCTGACCACTGTATACCTCATCCCCAGTTAAATCTGGTTCTCCTTTTATTCTTTGTAATAATAATTAGTCCTTTTGTGTCTCTTAGGAAGTATCAATTCTCAAATACAAATGAACAGCAAAGCACAGTCCCTTTATTATTTTCACATTATTTTTAAACTGTGATGTTGAAGAGGAAGGTAAAGTCACGACCATTTCTAAAGTAGGTGGAGTCACGCAACATGGAGCTTCAGCCGCTTTAGCGTCTCAAGCTCTGTGCTGTGTATCTTAACTAACAGGTTTGTTATTGGAGTAGAAATCATGGCCTACATCTTTTCTTCTAAAGGCCCAGCTGGAAGAGTGTCATGGAAGTTTTGATGCTATTCTTCTTCTTCTCTTGTCTATACAATTGGTCTCCTACCATACTAGAAACCACTTCCCCCAAATAGTTGTTTATATAACCTGATTTCACTCTAGGCTTAGGTTTGGACAACTAAACCAATTGTCCCAATCAGAATTTCCCTGTGGGGACATGAAATCAAGTTAAGCGGAGCTCATCCCTTTGGCAGAGGGTCTATAAACTCCGGAGATGTGGTCAGCCATATTTTACCATGTGGACTTGTAATAAGGAAAGTTGGCATTTGATCAGCTAGAATTACAATGTAGTCTGTCAGAGGCAGAGATGAGAGATGGGGCTGTTCTTTTGGCATTTGTGTTTCTGGTTACAAGTTTATTTCTGAGGCCTGATTGTATGTGGATCCTATAGGCTCTATAAGACATTTTACATGACTTTTTCTCTTTTCTTGTAATTTAATTAAGTGAATTTTTGCTAGTTACAATCTGCAGAGACCTAATAAAAATACAAATTATCAGGTATTGAATAAGCACATAACCCAACATTTAAGAAGTATAAAGTCATATAACTTTCAGTTGAGAAAATAAGCAGTTACTTTGAAAAAAAAGTTTTATTCTCTTTTCATTTATGTGCACTCGATTATGTTATATATATAGACTCTATATAGTTATACATATATATAACTTCCAATATGCATAACTATTCAGAATTTGCTGTTCACTTGGTAAATAATATCAGAAGTGAACTTGAGATTTACTTAAGCCATTTAACCATGTCTTCAGCATTGTCCAGAAATGTTATCCTTCTAAAACAGAGCTTAGCTAAAGTTCCTCAATAATAGCTGAAGAGCTCATGTGAAGCAGTGGCATTATTAAAACCTAGACTTATCTGGAGCCCATTTTAAAATAATTAATGCAGCTGTTTAACTTCCTTCTGGCCTACCATGGCTCCACTAAGAGATGGAGATATGAGTAAAGCATTGGGTTTAAATATCAAATAGTTATCTCTGCCTCTGGCATGGAAATCAGCTGAGGCAGGAGATAAACCTAACTATATGCAGCTTCAAGGAGCTCTTTTGCTCTTGCTGTTTTCACAGAAGCTCACCATGGATGCTTTCTGAAACCAAAGTCACTCACAGAATGTTTGAGCCTGACTCTGTTATTGATTCTGGGATCCAATACTTCTAAAGGTTGATTTTCATACCAAGTGCCTGGAACATGCTGAATCTGAGTCAAAAAGAAGAAAATTTGTTAAATTGTTGTTTATGAAACTAAGGAATATCTCTTTAATGGCCAACTCTAGGTGGATTCAGAGTGAGAGATAAACATAAAGAGTCTTGGTAGGTAGTAGCTGCTCAAATAAGTCAGAGCCAGCCCAACAATATGGTAGATAATTTCCCCCAACTATCAAAAAAAAGATTGAGAAAGAGATGCCAGATGAATAGATATTTTCAATGTAATTTGCATCTGTCTCTTACTGATCCAGAGTAATTTTCAACTTCTTAACACTGAGCCTCTACTTTTCATTTTAATTATTTGGTGATATAAGCAATGTCTTCTTTTATTATTTTTGTGTGTTTATACTATTGTGACATCAATACTAAATGAAAATAAGGAAAATACTCAAGTTTATAAGCTTATTAATGAATTAATTGCAAAGACTAATTAGTATTTAAATCAGAATCTTACGAAGCATGCCATAGTAATCTACATTAGAACATATGGAGTTAAGTGACTAAAAAATTCCAAATTAACCTGTTCTAAGAATTCCTGATATTTTATATATTTGTGTTTGTATGTTCATATGTATCATCAGTCAAATGTCTTAATGCTGATTATTGTTTTTATTCACTTTTATATTTTATATTGCACACCTTCCTTGTTCTATTATAGTCATTGAGCATGAAGCCTACATGGTTAAAACTGGAATTGCTGTAAATTTTCAAGTGCTGTTTCTAATTATTGCTACCATAACTAATGACACCATAGAAACAATGATGATCACATCAAAAAAAGAGCAAATTGGACATTTTAATTAGAATGGTGTAGATTAAAACAAAACTAACAAGCCTCATGTGGAAAGTCTATATTTAAATAAGAAATGTATCTCTTTTTTAGAAATGAGAGTTTCTTTTAAATGTGTTATTTATTTGTGACTCTCCATAAGCACTCAGTGTCTATATATCATGACATTCAGCAAATTCTTGGAGCAAAGGGAAACGCGGTCATGATGAAATGTCATTTCTTTCTAAAAGTCTTTTGCATTTGAATCTGTGGTAGCAATGAAGCTGATGTCATCAAAATAGTCCCTACTCCTGAAAATTAAATGTTATTATTGACTTTTCAAGTATGCTAGAGTCAGCATTTTATCATAATTTCTTATGGATTTTCTTCTATTCATAGAAATAAAACTATTAACTCTGAATATGAGCTTTAGCTTTACTTTTAACTACTGAAATTTGTATTGTTAGGTTTCTTGCAAGTTACAAATTTTAAGCCCTTTTAAATACTTCATTACTTTTTTTAACTTAGGTGCCAGCTGTTATGGAAAAATGAGAATTATCATAGCATGTGCAGAATTGGAAAACCTTTTTTAGGGATCTCTGTTTCAGAGTATGAGGCAGAGGTCAACATGGTAACTGTGTTGTTTAGCATCCAGTGAGCAGTTGCATAATTTCAAATCTGTTTCATGGGCTCTAGTGTTCAGGAACCATGTGACTAAGTGTGAGAAATAACTCTCTTAAGCTTCTGTTTGTCCATGTAGATAATAAAAAAACCTGGAAAACCTATCACTCAAATAATGTAAAGGGAAAATAAAACAGTACATAAAAAGAGCTTCATAAATAACTGTATAAAATTTTTAAAAAGGTCAGCCATTATAATTTCCAAACCAGAAATAATTACCAGAGGATTTAACTTGACTGTGAATCTGGTAAATGTTTTCATTTCTTTGACATATGTAAAGTAGGGCCTGGTTCATCTATGTGTTTTTTTTAATGCTCCACCTGAGAAACCCTATCTCAGATTCCCAGGGAAGGAAGACTGCTACATATTTTCTACTGTGTCTTTTGGATGCCCAAGAGAAAAAAAAAGCTTATAAAAGTAGGAGCCTTATGTATAAATCCTTTACATTACTATTATTTTCATAAGTAATAACTTTTGAGTTATTGGAGTTATAGAGATAATCTTAATTTTTAAATTTTCTAATTATAAATAGAATAATGATAGTGAAACAATATTTCTCATAAACCATTGTGAAATAAGAGAAAAGTTGTATTTTCCCTTTTTATCATTCAAGTCTCTGCATTTTTTATAGATATTTCTGTAATTGAAACAAAAGTGTGGGTGTTATAGAAGCTAAAGATATATAAATTGAACTGTTAAGTTTAAATACAACTTATACTTCACGTACATATGTGGAATTTCAGTACTCATATTTATGCATTAAATATTTTGGATGAGATGCATGTAATTCAGTGGCCTCTGAAATTTAGTAGAAGAAAAGTAGAAATCTGAAGTCATCTTAGAGATATATTATTTGACTAGCAATGACATTCACATAAAATAAGTTATTTTTGTTTGTTTATAATGCAAGTTCTCTCTACATATCTATTATTTTACTTTTTTTTTCTTTTTCTAATTGCTTTTTGAAGACCTTTAAACTTTGGGAGCTATAAGCAAAAGAAGGGATTAACTCTTGAATGTTAAGAGTGGAGAGGGACATAAAAATAAAATCTCTAATTATTGTTGAGTATGGCATATTATACTACGAAATCTTAAATAGTTTCAAGTGCTTTTTTTTTTTTTAGCTCATCAATTTTCTTAGGGTGTCATGGGAGGGGCTGTTGTGAGTAGCCAACCAGTCATGCGCGGTTTCTCACGGCCACTCTGTTACACACCTGTAACATGTTTGAACCTGCTCCCCTCTCTTGAGACTAGCATCCTTTTCCATCTGGCATCTTTAGGTCAGACCTACAGGGCACAATTGGGATGTGGATTTACTTCAGAGAGTAGCTTATTCCACCTCTTCTGTCTCAAGGGCATGCTTCCAAGTTTTGCCAGATGACGCTATTCAAAGTACTAGCAGAGGATCATCTATCAAAAATATATTCCTGACAAATCTGAGGTTGAATCAGACTGTTGGCATTTACTTGCAAAACTCTTCCTGTGCCAGCAGCTTCTAGCCTATGAAAAAGGGAATTTGTGGTCTCAGCCTCATACTCTTATATTTAAATTTAATTAAACATAAACTCTACAAGTGATTATTAGACATGTCTGAACTGACAGATGTAAGCAGGATTTGCAGTCAAGTGCTGACAAATAAAAAGCAGTTACCGTGAGGACAACAGAGCAGTGACTTTGGTTTTGCAAACACGACCAGAAAAGACAAGCCCATTAAATAAATCACAGAACTCATAGATTTTTCTGCAGAGCAGGGTGTGCTGATCAGTATAGGGAATGTACTGAGACATAAGAGGAGTTTAAAATGAAATATTCCATGAGCGATTTTGTGTTTGTGTGGTATGACCGTCTAATAAAGTAAGTGAGTAGAATACAAACTGGTATATCAATTTGTTACGTTTCAAGTCTCCTTGCTATCCAAAAGTACATGTTTATACCTATATGTTAAGTACAGATTTACAATCCTAAAGTGATTTACAAATAAAGACATAATTTTTATATTCAATACTTTGAATATATTTTTGTGTATAGAGCATCTTTTATCTATGGGAATGAGGTTCTGTGATTTCCCACTTATCAGTGGTCATGGTTAACACTAGCCTGGTTTCTCCTGAATATCTATGACACGTGTGGGTTCCCAGTGCTTTCCAGTGCTTTTTATTTAGAGCATGAAAGCAGAACCATGTTTTAATAAGCATTGATGAGATATCAGAGATTTCATCTATATCTAAATCAGAGAAATATCAAAATCTGTAGAGCTTTAAATATAAACTTCAGATTTTCTGTGTTTCTAAGTCATCTTTGGTAGCATTTTCAGGAGCTCTTTCCTTAAAATTCTATATTGCTAGCTTCTTAGATAACATTATTAATTTTTTATTGGCCTTCATACCCCTTTGGGGGTAGAAAAACACTAGCAACAGCAAAACCAAAAAACTTCTTTTTTTTCCTACTGCCCCACCCAATTTGAAAGAATCCTCTAACAATCCATGAGATATAGGACTACCTGTATATTATATACACTTTTATAAGAAAAATAACTACAAAATGTTCAAGAAAGTCTGGTGCATCATCACTTACACTTTGAATATCTAATTTCAGTAGTTATCTCTCTTGCATGCTACCTTTAGTACTGCCTACAAACATACATCTTTTTTTTTTTTACATGTTTTTACACCATTTGATGTTTTGCTTTTTATTTTTAGGTTAACATTAGAGCATACAGATTTTCCTAATTGAGATGCATTTCATACTATTTTTAGTAGCTGTACAATTGATTGTTAATTTTATTAATGTATAAATAAACCATTTCTGGCTAATTTAAGATTGAATCTAACTTCCTGTTAAGATGATGTCACAATGAAGATCTACACCTGCAAAAGACACTGGCAGTATATTAGTTTTTATACAGTAACAGGATGTGCCTCTACATGTTGTTTTGGCATCTTTGGTATTCTGACTATCTGTTTCTGTGTTACAAATTACTTCACATTTAGTGGCATAAAGCCACAATAATTTTATCATGCTTATAAATTTGATGGTAAGGAACTTGTATAGGGCACTGTGAAGATAGAATGATGTTAGGGCCTCTGCTGGGAAAACTGGAATGGCTGGAGCGACTTGAATAACTGGGGGCTGGAATCATCTGGAGGTTTCTTTACTCACATATCTGGCTGCTGGCTTGGGATAACTCAAAGGCGGGGCTCAGCTAGGACTACCCACCAAAGTGCTTATACATAGGCTTTCCACATGGCTTGGAGTACTCACAGTATTACATCTAGGTTCTGAGAAGGAGCATCCTGAAAGGGGACAACTGGCACATAGTATTCCAAGTGTCCAAGCAGAACAAGATGATGTTCAGGGAACTAAATCATGTAATGCTTTGTGAGGGATGGGCATCTTATGAGCTAACTCAGTACTCACTGGGGTTGCCTCCATCCCATTCTACTAGCTACAAGTGAGTTAGTAAAACCAGATGATATTCAAGGAAATTAGACTCCGTCTTAATGGGAGACTAGTGAAATAACATTGCAGAAGAGAATGGTGGGGGGTGGGGTAGGAGATACTTTTGCAGCTATCTTTGGCACATGTGGGTTGCTAGGATATTATTTCAATTGTGACAAGACTTTAAGTTTAATATTAGTTGCTTATTTTAATATTAGTTGCTTATTTGAACTATGGATATGAAGCTTCATTTGGGTCAGAAGTTTTCTACAAAATACTTTCCCAACTTAAAAAGATACAAAGCTTTAACTGCTTACAAATCATCAACAGAGTGAAGATTCCTTTAACCCTTGTTACTCAGCCTCAAAAATAGCTTTTGAGCAGGGCCATCTTGTTTCTGATTTGCCTCTCTTGTTTTGACTTGGAGCCAGATCTCTTCTTAATTCTCAGTTCTTTTTTCCAACTATGAAAGTAAACATGCCCTGAAACATATGCTTATCATCTCCTCTTTCTATCTGAAAGGGCTAGGATTATGTAAAGTGCTTGATGTAGTTGATTAACTAAATAATACATTTGGTTTTTCATTCTTGCATAAATGCATGCATACATACATTTATTCTTTTAGCAAATATTTATTGACTTCTTTTTCACTTAGTTAAGTACATTGTGAATACGAGTATGATCTCCACTCTCATGGAACTTAATGGATTTTAGGGCACATTGAGATGACATATTAACATGCATATCGTAGTACACATACAATAGCATATTGTGCTAAGTGCTATGAAAGATGAGTGATGAGAGTGACGTGTAAAGAATGAGAAGGAAGCAGACTGGTAAAGAGGTAGAAATAAAGCATTAGAGACAAAAGACAGCATCTGAAAAGGAAGTTTGTAGTTGAAGAGTGAAAGAAAGGCCAGTTCTACTAGTGTAGTGAGTGAGGGCAAGAATAGTGCAAGAACTAAGTGAGGCAGGCAATGGTCTGGTCCAGAAGGGTCTTGCAGGTTAGTTGCATAGTTAGTTTCAGTTCTATTTTCAGCATAAAGTCAAGTCATTAAATGGTGTTAAGAGAGAGGTGATGTAAATTGATGCATTCTTTAAGAAATCTTTGGGTAGAGAATAACCTGAGAGAGGGTAGAGAGGTTCTATAGAGTTCAGTGAGTCACCAACTCAGCAATGCAGTTGAGAAATAATTATGGTTGGTAGGGGAGGTGAAAAGAATTGGGAAACTTTCAGATGTACCTTAAAATTTAATTAAAAAGTTTGGTGACAAATTAGTTGTGGGGAATATAAAGAAGATGCCCAGAGTAGCTCCTTTGTTGTACCTGTCAATTCTTAATGACAGACAAAGGCACAGAATTATGAGTCACACTCAACAGCAGCCAAATAAATGGTGTCTGGGCAGTGGCTTGAGTGGCAGCTCAGGTATGGAAAAGAAGAGGTCCTGTGGGCTGAAGTTTTAAAAAAATACTTAAACACTCTCAAAAGCCTTAAGTCTGGAGTAGTGGAAGGTGAAGTCAGAGAGAACCACATTGTATCAGACTTTATAAATCTCATAAAGACTTGAGATTTCACTAGAAGTAATATGGGAAGTCTTTGAAAGGTTTTGTATAGAAAATAGACGTGATTTTTTAATTGAATAAAATTATTCCGTGTTGAAGTCAAATTACAGGAGAGCAAGGTCAGATTTAGGGAGACCAATTAGGAGGAAAATACAGTAATTACTAAAACAGACAATGGTACTTTGTACCAAAATATTGGTCTTAGAGGTAGAAAGAATTGGTCAAATTTTAGAAAATCTTTGCAAGTCATTCGCTTCAGAAATAAAAAAAACCGCTTGGTAATTATAATTCCTTGCATTCTTCAAGAAAGCATAGGTTAAAATGAATTCTTTATCATCTTGAAACAGTGCTTACCTCACTGAAATGGTTTCCACACTGAGTGTTATCATGTCAAAGGATAATGCTACCACATCCATTTTGGGTGTGAAAGTTAATTTCTTTGAGAAAGCACAGAAAACACCAAATTGCAAGCAACTTCCACTTGTGCTTATTTTTGCAATGCAAATATTTTATATGTTCCTGTTTCAGAGTAGAATAAATGAAGTACTAGAGATATGCTCTCATATGCAGTGCCCCTTTGAGCATAGATCTCATAGTGTTCTTACTTGTTCTTGCTTAGAAGTTCTATATGTAACATTTGTATATTGTTGACTCCTGATTCAAACAAATCAACTTAAAAAAGAAAATGTTAGATTGAGAAGTATGAGCACCAAATGAATATTTTTAAGGAATCATTTAAAATAATTATGGTTATTATTTTAGATATAATAGTGATATTGTGGTTTTGTTTTTAAAATATATTTTAGAGGTACTTACTGAAAACTCGACTACTGATACTATAGAATGTCTAAGATTTGTTTTAAAACAAGCCTTCACATATGTGTGTTGGGAGATGATGAAGTGGTTTAGGGTGTATGCAAAACAAGACTGGCCATGAGTTTATAATTGTCAATACTGGAAAATATGTTTATAAGGTTTCATTATACTTTTTGTTCTGCTCATGGTATTTTTGCATATTAAAAAAATTTTAAAGTGAGCTGTTAAATTTATAGCAAAAGTGATGTGGTAAAGAAATCATATAGAGTCTGGTTGGCTCCCCACAATCTTTTTTTGATGTTGATCAAAGATGATCAGCTCAATCCATGGTATGGCCATAGGTTGAGAAATTTAGTTTTCTAAGGCTCTCTGAATTTGTTGAACTCATGTGACTGATTCATATTAATCAAGTGTTAACATAAAAATAAGAAGCCAGAGTAAAAAGTAAAATGCCTTTTTTGAGGTCCAAAGGAATAGCTATTCTAGAAGCACGCATTCAGGCAGAAACCCAAATCAAATTCTGATTAGAAGGTGAAGGCAAGGGGTATTTATGAGAAAAGGAAGAGGAATAATTACATGAATAGAAGGAAAGTATTTTTATAGGTGTTAATAAGGTGTGGGAAGAATTTTTATAGGTGCAAATAAGCTAAAATAGTGATGCTAATTCTAAAGAATATCTTCATTTTCAGTCAGGTACTCATAATGTCTGTTTTCCTTTTAGCTTTGCAAACAATTGTTTGGAATACCATGCTTAAGTTTAAAGATTATTTTGCCAGATTCAAACTTCCAAAGTTTTTAGGAGTAAGACAGGTAAGGCAAGTCCTTTGGGATGGCAGCTCTGACTCCATTTTAAGTGACTCTGTTTATATTATTTTTATATAAGTTTAGAATATTAGTTTAAAATTAGGGATATTGATCAGAATTATTGGGCCTTTTACTATATGCACCCCTAACACATATCAGAGTAGAAGTTATAGATGTGCAAGGGACCAGAGGGAAAGAAGGTGTACCACTTTTAAGATATGTCGTCCATGCCATTGGGAGGCCTGGTGAGCGCCCCCTGATCTTCAGTAAAGAGCACCTCTGCAGGGATCAGAGGCCAGGGTTCTTCCTCCAAGTCCACTGGGTTGTGCTTGATGTACATGT
The DNA here is from genome assembly GCA_004027375.1 of Macroglossus sobrinus. NCBI lineage: Eukaryota > Metazoa > Chordata > Mammalia > Chiroptera > Pteropodidae > Macroglossus > Macroglossus sobrinus. The sequence goes on along the minus strand of PVKZ01000097.1, from coordinate 1,078,272 downwards.
ATTGTCAAACTCTATGTTCTTATATCTCATTCTTTTGGGTTCTTTTGATCATTTTCTACAATAACATTACTTGAGTGATAGTTTTAGACAATTATTCTAATTCATTCACTGACTGTGGGTCAGAAAGCACTCAAGCCATGTGTTCATTCTGATGTTTCTTTTTCTATGGATTTCATTTATTAATTGCTGAATTTTTATAAAATCATCCTGAGGTAGTTATTATGACATTTGGTCATAGTTCACTGTTGTCTCAGAGAATAGGCATCCATTATATAGGTACCCTTCCCTTTGCAAATTACTTGATGACATTATTGGCAGAGAGGTTGAGTTACGTACATGGTATTGGTGGGTGCATTTTCTGTGGCAGTATTTGAATAATAATTTTTTCAATGTGTGATGGAGATCAATTAAATAGTTGGTAATTATATTCTGCATAACAAATTACCACACACTTAGCATCTTAAAACAGCATTCATTTATTATCTCAAAGTTCTATAAATCAGAAGCCTGAGATGGTGTGTCTGGGTTCTCTACTCAGGGTCTCACAAGGCTGAAATAAAATTATTGGCTATCTGTGTTCTTAATCTGGAGCTTTGGATTCTCTTTGAGCTTTTGCTGTTAGTGGCAGAATTCAATTCCTTGTGATTGTAGGAATAAGGTTTCTATTTTCTTGTAGGTTGTTGAACTGGGGGTGTTCTCAACCTCTTGAAGCACTCTCCATCTTTAAAACCAACAATGGCATGTCTGGTTCTTGTGCTTTAAACTTTCTGACTTCCCCTTCTGTTGCTTCCTGGAGAAAACTCTTTGCTTTTAAAAGGGCTCATGTGACTAGATAAGATTCATCAGTATTCTCCCTACTTAAGATCAACTGTGCCATATAACATAATATAATCACGGGAGTGATATCCCATCATATTCACAAGTTTCATAGATGTGAATGAGACATCTACATCTAAAATGATATTCTTAAATTATGTAGTTATTTGACTGAATTTATAAAAATGTAGCTTTATGAAAAAAATACTTCTTAAAAGAAAGAGTGGGTAGAGCTGTGTTTGTAAATCTGGGTCTTTAGCTATAAACCTCAAGAATGTCAAGGTTATAACATTATGGTTTTCAATGACAGATACACATGATTTACTATGTATATAATTATATACGTTTTACTATACAATTTACTGTATATATAATTTATTACATAATTAGAATGAAACATATACAAACTCCATTTTATATAGAAGTGTTCTAAATATAGTCATAACCTTTATAATCATTTCCAGTTTCTCTTCCTGGTTTACTCTTGTTATAAACTCAAAGACCATGTATTGCTCTCAACAAGCTCAAATAGAATAACATGTACAATTAAGGAACAGTAACAACCGTTCTACCTAATAAATATCTTAGGCTAATATTGCAATGTGTGTATGTATCATGTATTAACTTTGGGGATAACAAAAGTAATATGTGCCCTCTATAAAATTACAGAAATAATAAGAAAGAGAAAAACCTTCATAATTCCAAATCTAGTGATAACCATTATTAAAAAATTATGTGAATTTCTCTGGGTGTTTTTTTTGTAATGCATAAATTAATATATATTTACATATAGATATAATTATATATTTTAAAATAAGATTTACTTTTTTTATTTATTGAGGTGAAGTTCAAATAAGATAAAATTAACCATTTTAAAGTGAGCAATTTCAATGGCATAAGTATGATTTACAATGTTGTACAAAAGCCACTTTCATCTAGTTTTTAATATTCTGTAGTTTCCATCACTCTAAAATAAAACCCTCTATGCATTAAGAAAATTCTTCCCAATGTCCTCTCTCCATGCTCCTGGCAACCACTAAGATACATTCTATTGCTATGGGTTTATTTATTTTAGATATTTCATATCAATAAAATCATGCAATACTTAGTGTGCCTGGCTTCTTTCACAATGTTTTAAAGATTCATCCACAGTATAGCATGTATCAGTATTTCATTACTTTTTAAGAGTGAATAATGTTCCATTGCATGAATATACCACGATTGTTTATATATTAATCAATTGATGGACATTTGGGCTGTTTCTGTCTTTTTTGGCTCTTTGAATACTACTGCCATGAATTTGTAAACATATTTTTGTATAGTACCTATTTTTAGTTCTTTTGGGCATATAACTAGGTTTGAAATTTCTGGACCATATGGAATTCTATGTTTCACTTTTTGATGAAAAAAGAGTGGCTTATTCTATACATATAGTTATGCACCATACTTTATAAACTTAATATATATTAAGTGTCTTTTGATACAATTCTGAGCTTCAAAAAATTTCCTCAGTTTTGGCCACAAAGAGTGTATAGTTTTTATCATGATTATACCAGTAAATTTTTGTTTTATAGATTTTGTAAGCCAGTGTTGCAGAGTAAATTATATGAAACTTAATTGAAATCTGTCATAGAAAAATTTTTTAAAAAATTTCAAAGAAATATGACTAGATAGACAAGAGAAAAGAACTGTTAAATTTCAATTCATGAATTTGACAATTTTCAAGCATTGAATTGAAATAATTAATATCAAGTTTTTTGACGGTTAAACCATTTTTTTCTGCTTAAAACAAAGAAAATGGGTCCAAGGTTAAAACATTTTATAAAAATACATTTTTAGGCAGATAAAATGTCAGTCAAGAAGACTTCTGCTTGTCCCCTCAATCACCATATTCAAGCACTATTATAAATCAGCTCAAAGAGTTATATCACTATATATATTTGTTTATGAGAAAATACAAAATTTATGTAAGCCATCCAACATTATTTACTGAGTGTCAACTCTGTGCCAGATAATTTTTTTAGACATTTGAGGTATATCAGTAATCAAAAGAGATAAATGTCATTTCCTCATAGAGACTCCATTTAAGAGTTTTACATTTTTCATTATATTATATGACTATATTATTATAATTGTCAATATTGATATATGCTAAGGATATAGAATTAGACTTTTCGTAGAAAATAATTCCCTTTACTAATGCAAAAATCTAACCTAACTGACAAATATATAACCTCAGAATCATCCAACTTATTGCCTCATTTGAGTTATCGGGAGAAAATGTGAATAATTCACATAGAGGACAATTGCATAACATCATTTATGTCTAATTGTCTATTAATTTTTGAAGCCTTTAGTGTTTGTCTTATCAGAGAATGGCTGACTGTTTCTTAAGTCAGTTTCACCCTTATTCTTTGGCACATTCCTAGACTACATTTCTCTGCTTCCCTTAAAGTTAGGTTTTGCCATGCAAGTCAGTAAATGCGCAAATGGAATGTTGGCAAGTGTGATGTGCACCAGTTTAAACCATGGCACATATAAATCTTCAATGGGAGACCTTCTATACTCTTTTCCATCATATTGTCTTGATGTAAACGTGCACAGTAACTCTGGAAGCTATATGTTGAATATAGTGAAACTAAAATATGGAAGGTGCTGGTTTTCCACTTGGAAGCCAGTCACCTGCTTAATAGAAACATCCATTTTGGACTTTGGTTTGAGACATTTTGTGCATTACAGCAGCTAAAGTTACCTTAACTATTACACTTCCCTCCATAAATAGCAAAGGAATTAGGATGTAAAGAGCTATTTAACAGTTGAGAATTGAGTATACAGAAAGATTTGGTTTCTCTAAAAAAGTTTTTTTTTCTAAATATACATATATAGGAATGAAACTGGTTTAACTCATTCCTTCACAATGAAAGCTTAAAGAGAGTAAGAGGATTTAGGAATTTACTTTTAAGATTTACTTTTACTTATGTTTATTTTTTTCAGTTCTTTTAAATTTAATAGAACTCTATTTAAAGGATGACAATGGGGACACAATGAACAGAATATGAAACAAGTAAATTTTCTACTGTATTTTCTCTAATTGTACAAGACTCAATCAGAAATACCTAGAAGAATGCTATACTTGTAGTCAGTGTTACCAAGAATTAGACTGTGATTTGAACCCATTGGCAAGCATATGTGGAAATCTCTTAAAATGAGTAACATAAATTAATAAAAAGAACCAATGGGACAATCATTTTTTTAAGTGTCAACTAAAAAATAGTATAATTAGGTAGAAACTTAAGAATTAACTAGCAAAATGAATTAATAATATTTTTAGGACTTCATCATATTTATAAAACCTGAAAATTTAATTTTGGAGTTTGGATTCTATAAAGTAGTAATTGATAAAAATAGGTAACAGTGAAATTTATAAACAACAAAATATAGCAAAGACATTTTCCATTATTGTTTTGATTCTTGGTTACATGGACATTGTATTTATTATTGAAATTCCTGAAAAATTACCACGGGGTTAGAGATGAACAAATATAAAGATTTTCCAAATAGAGTAAATTAGGTTTCAGAAACTGAGAACTAAAAAGCTTGCAGTTGATTTATGTTAACACTTTGGAATGAATTATTAAGCAAATGGTTTGAGTGTACTTAGAAAAGAAAATACTAACAATTAGTTAACATCTATAGTAAGTTCAAGTATTGCCAAATTAACTGGCTGTTTTTTTTTTTAAAGGTAATTAGGCTGTCAGAGGAGGAAATTCACAGTCTTTATACATCTTAATGTAAACCAGGCATTTTACAAATCCTCCTTATACACAAGAAAGAATCCTATGCTCTATATGTCACCCTTAAATGGAACATTGGTCAGTTTATAAATAGATATGGAGGCAACTAGTGTAAAGCTAATTAAACTTTTTTGTTTTTACTTAAACTCACTTAGGCAGGAAAAATGTCTCCTAATTATCTTACTTTCAGTGGAAAAATAATCTTTAATTTGTAAGGAAACATGACCATATACCTATGATTTAATATTATAAAATGTTATATTATAAAATTAATAATTAGTAATAAGTTTTAATAATAAGCTGCAATTTATTTACATGGGAAAATACATAAGCAGCACTCCACAAATAAAGTGCCATTGTGGAGGTTAATTTGTAGAATTTTATATGTATATATGTATGTATATGTACATATATGTGTGTGTGTATATATATATATATATATATATATATATATATATATAAAATTTGGTGGAATCTTATATGTATTTATGTGTATGTGGATATGCCAGCTTCAGCAGTAAGAAAATATGATTCACAAATAAGCGATAATACAAAGATGTTATAATATATTTGGAAAATCATGGACTAAATTATGCAAAGGTGTTACTATACATTTTAAGGGTATGAAACAGTCTGACCCAGTAATCCAATAATAATGAAGTAAAATTAACACTAACTTAAAATGAAAACAGAAGAATGATAGCCAATGAAAATTCTGATGTTGAACAGTTCAGAACAGTAATAATGCATAGGTATAGTTATTTATTTTTTTATTGTTGTTTTTGAACTTTTCAGAATTTCTGCATATCTACTCATGAAATGATGTGGTTATATTTTACTGTTAACAAATTACTTTAAATTTACTGGCATAAAACAACAATTATTTTATTATGTTTATGGAGTCTGTGTTAGGAATTTGAAGAGGGCCTGTCTTAGTTTTCCTAAGGCCGCTGTAACCATTTCCATGAACATGACCATGTAAAATAAGAGATTGTCCTTCTCTTGCAGTTTTGGAGGTTGGAGATCCATGATCAAGGTGTGGGTAGCATAGGGGTCACTCAGAAGGCTCAAGAATAAAATCTGTACCTTGCCTCAATTTTCAAATGAAAAATCTAGAGTTGAGAAGTATAGTAATTGAAATGAAAATTTCAATAGATGGACTCAACAGTAAATGTGAGTTGGCAGATGAAAGAATCAGAAACCTTGAAGATAGATCAATAGAAATTATCTAAACTGAAGAACAGAGAGAAAAAGACAAAAGAAAAATAAACAGAACCTTCGATATTCAGATGACACATGGAGCAATGTTCAGTATTCATCTCATGTTAATGAGAATACCAGCAGAAGAAGAAAAAGTGAAAGGAATCAAAAATTGTATTTGAAAGAAATAATGGTCCTAATGGTCCCAAATTTAATGAAACATTAAATTGTAGAGATTCACTAAATTAATCCTAGGTAGAATAAATATTAATGTAACATTGTATTATCTTCTAGACATTAACTCATTCCTTGTATTGTAAATGCTTTACTGACTGCTCTGGAATGTGATCTGAGTTTGACTTGCATGTGCCATCAAGCATTGTGACCCAATTTTTCTTTAAACCTCAGACTATGATGATACCTTTGGTTTTCACTTGCAACAAAATTCTTACTTTCACATTAAGTCCATTTTTTTTCTTGTTCTCATTTGTCTATGGCAGGAATTGACAAACTTTTTCTGTAAAGTGCCAGAGTAAATATTTTCAGCTTTGCAAGCTATAATATCTCTCTCATAACTACTCAACTCTGTCATTTTAGTGTGAAAGATGCAATAGATAATACATAAACGAATGAGTGTGGCTTGCTCCAACATAACATTATTTATAAAAATAGAAAGACAGCTAGATTTGGTGTACAGACTGTAGTTTTCTGAGCCCTATCTGGGATAGCTAAAGATATACTACTTGGACAAAAGAAAAAAAAAGCAGGAAATTTAGTCTTGAAATTACATGCATGTATCATAAAAAAATTGTTATCCTCGTAATTTTGAAAATGGTTATGTTTTTATACTATTAGAATGAACAATGCCAGGAGGAAGATCTCTATTGGTGAATTACAATATGAACTACTTCTTTTTCAATAATTTTTATCAATAATTTGAATGAATTTACAAAAATTATCTTTCAAAATGCCAGAGGGCACAAAAGCAGTAAAGACTACTAATATTTTGGAGAGAATAGTAATTCACAACAATGAAGACATTAGAATGATCTTTTTAAAAAGCAATTTAAGGTGATGAGATATATGCATAATATAACAGTAAGTGAAAACAATAGGATATTTTTTTTCATTAATGTATTATATTTATCATTCTTTTGTAATAAATACTTGCCACAGCATAGTTAAACTGTTCTCTTTGTGATCTCTCCTAAAAGCAAGAAGCATGCATAATGTTTTCCTTTCATATAAAAGGTGGAAAATTCTCCTTCAACAGGAAATATTTCTTTCCTTGCAATTTTTATTATTTTGATACTCACTATGACACTAAAACAGTGACTGTTTATTGAGCCATTGCTATATCAAGGCTTTGTGTTAAACATACTAATTGCATCTCCCATTTATCCTTAGTTATGGCTTAGCTATGTCTCTAATATGAGTAAAACTGGTGATTAACAAGTCTTTCTATTACTAAGATGAACAGTTTTTTTTTAGTTCATATATGCCAGGATAGGGAGTTTGGAACATTTTGATTTGCACTTGGGGAACTATGTATACTGAAACCATTTGTATATATCTTATAACTAACTACTTATAAGGCAGATTGTTATATTTTCTTATAAGGATAGCTCAATAAAGATTCACTTTATGATTTATTAAATTTAGCCTGACATATGGGTTGTATAAGTTTATCCAAGTCTACTCAGAAGTTGCATTATAAAGAGAAGCCACCATTCCATGGGTAATTTACAAACCAGAGCCGGGGTAGGGAGCAGCAGTGGAATTTACTAGAATTCCAAGTCTCACAAGCAGTCTATTTACTGCTTGTGAGACTTGGAATTCTAGTAAAATAATTCTGAGGCTGAGGCAGAAACTGAATGCAGCAATCAATCTCCTCTTGTCTTGCTATCAATGTCAACTTTAGAGCACATGGATTCTGACATGCCCAGGTTTCTGTTCTATTTAAGCCACTTAAATTAGGTGATCATAGGCAAAGTCATGTAATTTATCTGTGCTCCAGTTTCCTCACTGATAAAATGGAAAGAGTAGTACTGCCTTCACAAGGTCATGGTGAGGATTAAATAAAGTAATCTAGGCTAAGCATAATGTAGTATCCAGCATGCAGTAGGCACTCAGCAAATGATAGTTCTTTTTTCTTCCATCATAACTGATTCTGGAACATTTATTTGACTCTGGCTCATTGTTCACTTATAATATGTCTTTATGTGATCTCTAATTCTCCCATGTTTTAGATTTTGACCATATTCTACTTCTTGAATTCATCTGTACTTCTTGTCTTGACTTTCTTTCTTTCTTTTCTTCTTTCTTTCTTTCTTCCTTTCTTTCTTTCTTTCTTTATTTCTTTCTTTCTTTCTTTCTTTCTTTCTTTCTTTCTTTCTTTCTTTCTTTCTTTCTTTCTTTCTTTCTTTCTTCTCTCTCTCTCTCTCTCTATCCCTCCCTTCCTTCCTTCCTTCCTTCCTTCCTTCCTTCCTTCCTTCCTTCCTTCCTTCCTTCCTTCATTCCTTTCTACCTTCCTTCCTCCCTCCTTCCCCCCTCCCCCAACTTTGGGCACTCAACTTCATGGCTATCAATTTCTCATAACTTTATTTCACACAATCCTCTTAAGAACAGAGAAAACAAGAACATTAACACAAATGTAATAAAACAAGATCTATTCAAGATCTGTTTTTCAATAGAAAGATATTTTTTAATCACTTGAATATTTGATGAAATCTCCCTGTGTATATAAATAATATTTTATGAAGCCTTATGACAGCTTTATAAAAGATTCTGTATATATATAAAGAATGTTTTGTTGACGAGGAATAAGACTAACTGAATATGTTGTAATATCTTTATATTTATGCTGTTATATCTCAGTATTTTTCTGTTGTAGAAGAGCAGTAATGACAGCCAGGTAAAACTTGCCAGTATGTGAATCTTAAATTTAATATAAATAAATGTTCTAATTTATCTAGCTACATAATCATTGGAACCTAGAGTTACAGTTTTGTAAGTCTGAACTCTACTTTAGATAAATATTATATTTTATAAATGAATAAATGTGTAACATATTCAGTAAAGTACCAAATTAAGGAATCTGAATATTAAATAGATTTTCTTTAAGGAGGAAGGAATTTACAAGTGCTATAAAAATTGTTTAGATAAGCTCATAAATCATTCTAGGTTTTCACTGATTTCATGCATATTCAGAGATTTTCTAGATTGAAAAAATTGTAACTTCTATTAGTTATTAGTTTAACTACAAATATCACATATAGCCTCAAATATTCAAAAATGTTAAGCCTTTAAAGTAGTATGTGTTTAAAATCTGAGAATAAAAAGTATGGTGAATTAAATAATCAGTGCTTATATTTCTGTATATTAAATATTCATAGGACACTATAGGAAATTAAATATACAATATCTGTATTTTTAAGTAAGAAACACCAAAGAATGTCATAATGGAGAGATTTTATTTTTAAGAATTCACTTTACTTAGAAGTTCAACATTATTGAAGAAATTCTAGGATAAAATAAATGTAAGTACTTACACCTTACTGAACTTAGCCCTTCATTGCTTTGCTTAAGTATTCATAGTTCATATATTACTGCTAAACTTTATATTTACCACAAATGCATTAGTACAATTAATTTGTCTCTGACAGAGTCCTATGAATACTGAAAAGTGGCAATTATCATGAGATAAAAATATTAGACTGAATTACTCAATCATTAGTTAGTAATTTGAGCTAGACTTAGCTGAACAGTTCTGGTATTATCTAGGCTTCTTCTTGCATCTGAAACCATCTGGGAGATGTTGGTTTAGGATGGCCTCAACTCAATGGCTTACTCCTAGGCTAGCCCAGGCTTATTCACATGGAGATTCATTTCAAAAGCAGCCGGAACACAAGCACCAAGGAGTCAGCATTTTCCAAATCTCTGCTTGCATCATGTGATATCCCATTATATCATATTATATTCCACTGGCCAAAGTAAGTCACATGATCAAACCCATTAGCCACCATTATGAAGCCATAAAGCATGAACCAAAGGTGAAGGCATAGGATGGCATGAATAAATTTGGGACCATAATTGCAGTAATTCATCATGATGAGATTTTATGAGATCATTTACTTTAAGTAATATCTTACAATAATATAGTTAAAACAAAATATCAACATAGCCTATTTTAACTTGAATTTTATTTGTTTGGTGCCACAATAGCTTATTTGCTGGTGAATTTTCCTTGTAGCAATAAGTATTCCCTTGTGACACTTATATCTCCATATTGTTTGTAGAAAACTTGAATCTTTTTCCCTCCCTACATCCTACCATCCTTCTCACTAACCTCTCAAAAACTTAAATCACATCTAATGTTTTTCTTTTGAAATAAATGAACTCCATGAAACAAATTAAACAAACACAAAAAATCAAAAACCTCAAACTTTTGCAAGTGGACAAAGTTTTTTCACAGAAAGTTTACATATAATACACATTTTGCATACCCATACTTCAAAATTAAGATTTCTAACATGAAATTAGGTTATATACCAAACAAGTTTCACAACTTGGACATTATAAGTAAATGCTCATATATTATAAGTGAGTGACCTTTGAGTTGCAACAACTCATTAAATGTATGGGGTTTGGTAAGGAAGTAGAGCTTAGGTATTCCGCTAGTCTTTATAAAAGTACATTTTATTGCCTTCCACCAGCACACTTCTTCTCTAATAGTTACAAATCAGCTTCTCAACTTCTTTCTGTTCCTCATTTATTTACAAAGAATTTTGATTGTTTACTGACTTGCAGATTTATTTAGGAAAATCTATGAGTGAAAAGAGAGAATTATTATTCAAGGGGATAATTAAGTCTCTCAAGATGTTTAGACTAAGCAAATTGAGTATGTTTGTAGGCAACAGAAATGAATCAGAAGAAGAATGAGGCTTTGCAAGAAAAAGGGTATGATTATAGAATCAGATCATAGTTATCCTTGGCAAATAGGACAGTCTTTCCTCTGATTCAAAGAAAGAGGGTAGAATAATGGTAGACTGAAGAACAGGCTTTGCAAGAGAGCAGCATGATGTAAAAGAGACACATAACATTGGAGGGAGAGACATTTTTCTTTCTCAAGCTTCTTAGTAAGATCAGAGGTAGGATCACTTACTTAGATTGAAAGTCCAGTTTATTTCAGTTCATCTCACATTATTTGAGCATATCTTATGTGACAAGAATCTTGATATGTACCTATGATCCAAAGAGGAATGATGCACAATCTCTGTATTGAAGGACTTTACGATCTAAGTGGGAGACAGTCACATAAATCCAATCTAATGTTTATAGGCAGGCTTTCAGAGAAAATGACACCTAAGCTTGGTTTTAAAGGATATATAGACATTGGCCATGAGAAGATAGAGAAGGAAATTTTAAGCAGAAGGAATGGTAGTTGCTAAATCAGCCAGGATGGACAGAAAAATGTTCAGTATTGATAGAACTGTTTCTCAATTGCTTTTAACCTATTATTCCCTTGATGAACATGACATGAAAAATGTTCACATCCCTCTTCCAGAGATGCTGAATTGCCTCCCACCAATGAAGACTCATTTTTTCAGTGTAAAATCTGGCATTTCTTAGTGATGAGAAGACTGAGCAGACTGAACTGGCAAGGAGAATTATGTTTAGGTCTTTTCATTAGCAATCTTGCAGCAGGTGAATACTAAGACTAGCCTAGTAGAATATAAATAGAAAGAGAATAAAAGCTAAGATTAGCAAGACTCCTAATTTTTACCCAGAGGACATATATTTGATCAGAAATGGTTCTGAGACAGTAAAACAAGGTGCTTAAAATTTTCTACTAATTTAATTCCAATATAACTTCTAATGAAAAAACAATTGATTAAAATAAACCAACACATAAGAACTGCATTCTTCAGTTCAAGGTATTTTAGAAAACTATTAATACTGATATTCTTTTTATCAGCATTTAAGTAAAAACTTAGCAATTGAATTGAATTGATTCTGTGGCTGTCAAATAAACAAACAAACAAACAGATTTCCAAGTTCATATTAATTACACAATTTTGGAAGCTATTTGGGTAATCCATTTAGGCTTCTCTAAAAGCTACTCTTCTAATGACAATCTCAACAGGGGAATAATCTCATTAAGCCAGCTTTGCTTAAAGACATTTATAATATTGTAAATTAAAAGCATTCTTATGTTATTCAAATACTCCATAATTTTATCTTTTCACAGCCAATAATCTACTCCTAGTGCCTTTGGGTATATTTTATAGGAGGAATGGACAGTTGGACTAAATGGCTCTTTAAGCTCATATGTTGAGCACATCTGAGACCCCGGAAGTTCCAGTGTTAAAATTGGCAACCTGGTTAGGTTGAAAATTTTTCTTCTGATGGTTTTAATATCTTTCATTCTCCTACTTAAACAACTTTTCTTTTTTTCAGTATCCATATTGAATGGAATCATTAAATTGAATTTAAATTTTTATAACTTATCTTAATTTTACCTACCCAGTATAGTTTTTTCTGTCTCCCACTATTAATAGAGGGAATGTAAAATATAGTTAGGAACTTGAACTTTGAAATTATGCAAACCTGGGTTTTGATGATATGAATTTAGGCTAATTTAAAATGATTACATGTTTTTATTTATTTATTTATTTATTTGGGCAAGAGTAGACACTCAATGAATGCTAGCTATTAATAAAATAATAATGAACTTTCCTCTGAGGTATGTCTTCACTTTGTTCTGAATACATCATGTTCTCTTGACTACTGCTTCCTTGTGAATAGGTGCTGCTTCTTTCTTTATATTTAAATTACAATCTGTTATTTGAGACAGTCAGATCCTACCTATTCTATTAGGCCTTGTTCTACCAAAGCAGAATACAAAAGTTCTGAACATAGCTCTAAATTTTGTGTATACTCATTCGTTCTTAATTAGAGTCGTGGTTCACTATGTTTGTTGATTTGCCCACGTAGATATTCTTAAAGATATTTTAAATTCCATCCCCAAAATACAACAGGCAACAAAATAAAACAAAACAAAAATACTGTCACCTAAAACAACTCCCCTCAAGACACTTCTAGAATGTATTTCAAGTTTTTAGATATTTACTTAAAGAACATTTGAATGGTTGTCTTAGAATATTAAAAGTGATTCTCTAAGGGGCATTGACTACCACCAGAAGGACTATTTTTTTTTTCCTTAGAGAAGTTCTTGTCAGCCAAACCTTTTATTAATGTAGGAAGATAAGCATTAGGTCATAGGGTAAGGGCAACTTGACTTCTCCCAAGTTTGGTGTTGTATTTTGATTTTAGGCTTCCTGCAAACCATTGGTGGCAGCAGGTCTGACATTAAAGGTTGGCTGGGCTTGGTTGCTTTTGCTGGCTTGCTTTAGACCTCCTTTTATTATTTTTGTTACCTAGCAACAAATAATATTAAGGCCAAATGATGCCATCTAGGCTTTTCTCTGTATTATGATTTTGAGTGTTCATTCATTAACCATATTTTTTGATGTTCATGTAAAGACCCATATTAGTGTGAAAATGAGAAAAGTGATCTGAATAATCAAACAACCATGTATTATTGAATCTCTAATATAGAGTGAGTTTGTTTTAAAAATGTGCTGACTAAACCTCTTTGATAATTTGAAGAAAAATAATTTGGTGGTGACTTGCTATAGTTTAAAAAAGAAGTGGAAGTGATTTCTCTATATGTGGCTTCTTTCAAATTGCAGGTTTAAAGGTGGCTGATCACAGTAAGGAACTAATTGCCTCGTCTTAACTAGGCTTGCTGCTGTAAGAGATCTTAGAAATGTTTTTTTTTCTTCCAGTGTTTGTATCACCTTGAGCATCATTTTAATGATACCGTGCTCTTTCTTTTTTTGTATTGAGCCTCATTTCCATAGAAAATACGTGCTATTTTCACTTATTGTAAAAAGAAAAGTTACATATAAAAAGTTTAAAGCTTCTAGAAAGAGTTTCTTATTTCAAAAATTAAGCTGAGAGGTAGTTTTGTGCAGATGTAAATACATTTACTAGATCTGTTCAAGAAACAATGGGGTTTAAACTTTTCTGGGGCAGTGGTTCTTAGACTTGCACCCCTATCAACTAGCAGGAACAGCTTCATTTGAGAATCTTTTAGAAATGCCAATTCTTAGGCCTCATTTCAGATTGTCAACTCAAAAACTCTGGAATGGAGTCCAACTAACTGTTTCACAAGCCCTCCAGGAGACTAATGCATGATAAAATTAGAAAACCTCTATTCTAGAGTTGAACCGTCCAATACGGTAGCCATTAGCTACATGTTACTACATAATTTAAATTTAAATTAAATAAAATCAACATTTCAATTCTTCAGTTCCACTTGCCGCATTTCAAGTGCTCACCAGGAATATGGATTCAGTGGCCACCTCATTGGGCAGAACAGATGTAGAATGTCTTGATCACAGCAAAGTTTATTGGACAGCATTTTTCTAAAGCTTGGAGACCTCAATAGGAGAATATGGAGAAATGAAAGATAGTAGATTTAGCTTAGATCATAGAGAATTTTAAATGCAATAGTTAAGAATTTGAAACGGATCAGGGGAGAACAATGAATTTTGTGTTTTTGGTTCTGTTTTGTTTTTTACAAAAGGAGCTGACAAGCCTAGGCTTTGTTTATGGAACATCATTCTTTCAGTCAGGTGCTCGATGCTTTTTACTGAGTGACAATGGAGGAAAGCAAACACCAGGTAGACTTGTACTGAGACTGCAATAGTAGAAAGGGAAAGAAGAACACATGTTTATAAAACATTGAGAATATAGACCAAGGAGTAATTGATGACACTTTGATGGGGAGGTAGTCAGAGAGCTAGAAAATGTCCAAGATAGGATTTTGAGTGTTGACTGAGACAGGGTTAATGCCATTACCAGCGACCAGGAAATAGGAACAGTGGTATTTTACCAGATTACATGAAAAAAGATCATGGATTTATCATGCAATTTTATTAATCCAATAGCTTTTATTTTCACCCAGAAATCATTTTTATTACTCTTATAACACAGTTTTACCCTGTTACTTTTCTTTGCTATCTAATTTTTCAGATAACCACCTATAATAAAGAATATGAACATTTTACCACTGATTATTATGAATGTTTTTCAAAGGTGAAAGAAATTTTATCTATCATGCATCTGGTGGAATATACCAAAACAATTTTATTTTGGCTAGAAAGTACTTTTTCTTGGTGAAGGGTTGCAAAAAAAAAAAAAAAAAAAAAGGTCAAAGTGTATTCTATGAAATTCTGGTTTTCTCAAGTACTAGAACATTATAGTTGGATTTTTTTGTAGCAAAATTGAAATGATTTTCAATTCTGTATGAAATAGAATGTCATTTTTTAAAAATAGAGTGCTCAGAATGTCAAGCGTTGTTCTAGTTCTTTGTTATCTTACAATTTCTCAGCAGTATATACCTTTCACATTAATATGCATATATTCTTGTGAATTAATTTTATTTTTATTTTGAATATTAAAAAAATTATATTGGCTATTATCATGTCAGAATGGTCTGTGCATTTTAGACCAGTTTTTTACAATGATAACTTAATTGGTATGTATGAGGCATCACGATAAAGTAGAATTAAAAAAAAACATTTTGTTAGGTGTCCAAAGTCCTTAGTTATAGTTCTTGCTTCTGCTATCTTTAGGATATTAGATAAAGAGTAAAATACTATGGGCTAAAATTCTTCATTTATGTAAAAAGTAGCTTGAACCAGATTACCTTGGTTTTTCTGGCTCTAAGTGGAGCAGAGCATGAAAACATAATTGCTTGTAAATTGTTTATTAGCTACTATTCATTGAAAAGCATGCCTCTTGGGTGGGAACAAGGCTCAGGGCAGGCAAGTTGCTGAAAAGTCAAAGAAAGTAGGATATGGGACAGAGGATGGAGTTGCTTATATCAGAGTGAACAGTAGCAATTAGAGACTTAGCTTGAGGACTCTGAGACCTGGGAGTATAGCCCATATAGGGAAATTACTATCCTCACGTAAATGTGATTCAAACTGGTAATGGTTGGTGTGATGAAAAATAAAGGGGACTGTTGCTAATGGTTATCAGAAAGTCTGGTAAGAGAGACTGCAAAAATGAATTTTGTTCATACTACTATTGGATTTGGTCTGTCTAGCTTCTGTTTATACTGTTAAACATTATTCTGAATGTGTACACTGTAGAAGTGAATTTTGCAGATATATTCATGGGCGAATATTTGATGGAGCAGAAAGAGCACTGGGTAGAGCATCTTGAGGCTTGAGTATGATCTCTTTTAACTAGTGCCATGGTGTTGCACAAGTTGCTTATGTTGATACCTGGTTCTATGCCAACTACCCTCTTCACAAACTTGACACTCTTAGGCATATCTATGCAGCAGGGAGAGCAATCTAAACAGCAAGTGGCTAAATTGCTCTAATGTCCAGCCATTCTACCTCGTTTACCAGTTCATTGAAATTGACAGCACCCCAGATCAAAATTTTTTCTGGTAACCATGCCAACAAGTAGTTCTAGGCAGGCCACATGCCGTTCGTGAACATACAAACTGTTGTCATTGACTGTGTCCAAAATCAGGAAGAAATAACAGATATGTGCAGCAGCATGGAGCGATTGATTATTCAGAGGAGTTTAATGTCCTTTTTCTAACACTTGTTTTTTTTCCCTCTCTATCTAGTCCTTTGTCTGCAGCACCAACACTTATTAAATTTCTCTTCAGACTTTTCCAAGTGGGGCTTGCTAATTGCAGATTCTTAGCTTCCTGATTATCATTAACTTCATTTATGTAGCATTATTTCTTGTTCACCCAAGGAAGGATGTCTGTTATCAGGAAACCAGAGGGTGAGACAGAAACAGTTAAATCTATACTTGCACCTGGTCAGATTCTGCCTTTATTCTTTGCTTTTTCCACTCCTTTGGCCACAGATTGAGTAGTGACAATGCATTTATTTTGTTGTCTGTATTTCATTTCTCAGTTCCCAGAAGAGAACTTTGAGTTTTATTACTTCAACAGAGAACTGAAAATAGATTTTCAAAATCCTATGTTAGATTTTCTATAAAATAGTTATTTTATACTTCTTAAAATTAATTACTACAGTGATATATTTTTCTTAATATTATCACTATGCTCATTTTAATATAACACAAGTCCTTTCTTAATCCTCTTCTCCCAGCATCTTAATCTCTGGGCTGTATTTTTCCCCCTGAAAATAGAGGAGTTTGAATTCAGTCATCTCAGAGTCCCCTTAAGCTCTGAGACTAAGTTCAAAAGTTAAGAATGATAATAAGAGGATTTTCCTAGTTTCCTGAGATTGAAGTCATGAAAAGTGTCTACTGCTCTGCTTTCTAAAACATCCCTTATATTCACTGAAGTGAATAGACCATTGCAATAGTCTGAGACTGAGTGCTATTTATCTTCTGATATTTCTCAGATGGTTGCCTCTCACTCTTCCATGCAATGATTTTTCAGGCGTTCAATCCTTGAAGCAAGTGGCATTTTTCTAATTTTCACTCAGGTCAATCAGTTGGGTGAGTATTGATGAACAAGCATTTGGTAAACGCATGTTTCAAGTACTGTCAATTTGAACTGAACATGTGTTATGCCTAGGAGATTTCTTCATTAACCTGCTGACACTGTCAATAAAAGTTCAATGTTGTTTCAAGAAAGAATCCCATAAGCACGTGCCCCTTTGCTATTCTTGCTTTTTATGGGGGGCATTTAAATACATTATTTTAATTTTACAAAATACTGATGACTCTGTAATGTTTGATTATGGATCTTTGGATGTATTTAGATATCAGACTAACTAGGTCACAAGATAGGATTGAATAAGCTGTTTCTATGATTTTTATTATTTTTTAATCACTTCATTTTAATCATTTTATTATTTTTTAATCACTATTTTGAAGCCACTTATCTGAAAAGTGTTACCTGAAAAGCCTAGATCGTTAGCCCCCTCCCAGGTACTGGCTGTTATAGTATTCATCTTGCCGTTTTTGAAAGTGTAGTACAAATACTACTTTCTTTCTGAAAAACCTATTTTGTGCCCATTTTATTTTCTGTCAAATTTGCTTGAGTTTATCTGAAAAAAATAACTGTAATAAAAATTATATATTTCACTAAAAATAATACTATTTATCATGAATGAATTCATTAATTCAACAGCATCTTTAAGAATTGGATAATTTAAGTATAAAAATCCATAAAAAACTAATATCAAAGAGACAGCTTAATGACTTTTACATACATATTATCCAATTCAAACTTCATAAATTTTCCTGATGCCCCTTTGACTAGGTTCTACTCCTCTTTACTGCTGAAGTAACCACAGTTCTGGTTTATTTCGTCATAACTACTTTTGCAAGACTTTTTAATTCAAATTTAAAGAGACATACGATAGACAGTCTCCCTTTCAGTAACTCACAATATAATGAGGGGCAATAAGAGCCATGAAGACATTATCAGAGTAGCAGAAGTAATTCCTAAGTGCCATATGGTTGTAAAAGTAATAAAGCCATCTGGGATTTCATAGTATTTGCTATTTATAAATATGTATACACTTATAATCGTAACGAACTTTCACAACTCTTCTCTACAATGAATGCCATTATTTTCATTTTACAAATGAGGCAGTTTAAGGTCATAAAGGTTAACTAAAATGCCTGAATTAGTTTTTTTTTTTTTTACTGTGGTATAACCAATTAACACAAATTTAACGGAATAAAATGACACACATTTATTATCTCACACTTTCTTTGAGTCAGAAACCCAGGCTAGGAGGTGTATTTCAGTGAGCAGAAACCTTGGGGGCTGTGTGCTTACTACAATGTCAGTAGTGGTACATAAATGATAAAAAAATTAAACCTTGCTGCATATTTTATGCTTCTTACATTACTCCATACTTTTGTGTGAATATGAAGGATGTAATGACATTTTTCAAAGGCTCTGCAAAGCAGTTAAAGTCGTCATTTATTGAATTCTTATTATGTTTTAATCATATTTAAAACTATTAACAATTTTATGAGGTAGAATCTTAGTCCCATTTTACAGATATGGAAGCAGATGATTGGAAAATTTAAGTAACTTCCTTAAAATCACACAGCTTGTGATAAATGATCCAGGATTCTAATTTCCTTCTGACTCCATCTTCTATGCTCTTATTCACTATATTACAAACTTGAAGGTAAAATTTGAACTAGGCTTTGAAGGATGTGTAGAATTTCAACAGTTAGAGATATAATAATAAGAACTTATCAGTGACAATGAGAAACAATGGTAAAAAAAGAGGTCCAAAGTTAAGAAAGTGTCATATAATGTTTGGAAGGTGGGATTCCTGCTAAAGCTGAATTGTATCAAATACATTTTCTCCTTCCCTTGGAGTAGCATTTTATTAACTAATACTTAATTTTGATACCAAAACATATTAATCACTGTAAATGGCCCTGTGAAAGTTTGTGATATCACATATAAGTCTTCATTGCCTATGCAGCATCTTTTTCTTGAGGACCTATGGGAGAGATTTCTTTCTAGATTTCAGTGAAGAAGAGCTGAGCTCACTGAACTGAATCTCATTTTTTTCCCTCTTTGCCTGCTTAGAAGTCTTGGTGTTAAATTTGTGATCCATGTTATGATCAATGTACTTTCTCTATTTTGATCTTACCCTGTTTTAATATATTTTATCTCTATGAGCTGCCTTAAATTCTTTTTGAAACTAACCAGATTCTGAAAACAAATGTATGAATAAAATTCAAGTTGGTAGTTTATAGGAACCACTTACGAATTTTCAGGTAGGCAGAGAGCTCTGAAATATGATTTCCTAATGCTCAGCTATCAATCTTCCTACATGGAAGTAACAGGGTCAACTGGAACATTAAATCATTAGGTTAGCTGTTAGGCCATTGTCAATAGATTCCAATGGTGAGCCCCAGACGTATTATAAAAATCATGATTTGGATCTACTAATAAAGATTCTACTCTGGTGCCTCTTTTCTTTAACTTAGTAATTAGATGCAAAGAATATAAAATAAGAATTG
The DNA here is from genome assembly GCA_004027375.1 of Macroglossus sobrinus. Lineage (NCBI taxonomy): Eukaryota > Metazoa > Chordata > Mammalia > Chiroptera > Pteropodidae > Macroglossus > Macroglossus sobrinus. The sequence goes on along the minus strand of PVKZ01000097.1, from coordinate 1,058,389 downwards.
TAAGAAATTAAGGTCCTTCAACAATTACTTCAAAAGCTGTGTCAACTCAATTTAAATAAAAGCATGCTGGCACAGACTCAGAATGTGGTACATCAGCAAAGTGATGGTTGTTACTAATAAAACCACTACACCTCTCTCACATTTTCAGAAATGAAATTGTATTGAAAAATAATGCTATACGACTCTGTTGAAAAGAGAATGTAGGAATTTGTGGAAATACTAAAGTATTTGAAAAACTTAATAGCAATAGCTAAAAAAAATTCTGTTGAATAAAAAGCAGCAAAGAAAGTAAGTTAAAAAATCTAGTACTCTGTAAAAAGGTCAGGAAATCAGGAGTGAGGTGGGATAGGAAGCAATAAAAGGATCAAGTAATATAAGAACATGGGAATCCCATAGTTTAAGGCCATAGAAGAGGAAAAGGTAAATGTCCTTGAGGACAAAAGCACAAGGAAAGAAGCGAATGGTGGGTGACAGACAAATCATATGGGAAGGAGAAAGCAAACATAGTAGTAAAAAAGACACTAACCTAGAGACAAAAGAAAGATTTCAAGAATAAAGAATGCTGAGGCGTGCTAATCATATATGCATTTGGTGTATTATATGGTAAGATGAATATTGATGCAGCAGGAAAATTGGGTTGGAATAGTAGCAGTAAGTTGCCTGTTGTTAATGTTCTTTCTTGTGAAATCAAGAAAAAGATAAAAGACTCTTCCAAATTGAATTCATAGAAATTCTACTTTACTAAATTCCTTTTAAGTCTTTAGATCATAGATAGTAAGAAACTAGGGGATACCTGTATTCATTTAATTACCATCATGAAGCTAATCAGGCCAGATCTAATGTACATTTCAGTTAAGGTTGCATTAGTTTCTGTGGCTGTTGTAACAAATTACCTCAAACACTGTGGCTTAAAATAGCAGAAATTAATTTTTTCACAGTTTTGGAGGATAAAAGTCCAAAATCTGTTTCTATGGGCCAAAACCAAGGTATTGGCCAGGACACACTCCTTAAGGCTCTACGGGAGAATATCTTTCTTTCCTGTTCCAGCTTCTGGTGGCTGCTGGCATTCTGTGGCTTGTGGCTGCATATCACTCCAATTTTCGAGGCCAGAATCTTCAAATCTCTGTCTGCTCCATCTTCACATCACCTCCTCTGTGTGTATAAAATATGTCTTTCTCTCTCATAAGATACACGTGATGGTATTTAGGGCCTGCTTGAATAATCCAGGATAATATCTCCTTCTCAAGATCCTTATCTGAATCTCATCTACAAAACCCTTTTATCAAATAAGGTAATATTCACATTTTGGGGGTAGTAGTACCTGATATTATTGGAAGCCATTATTTATTTTAGAATGCCCAGTTTAAACATAAGATAGTGTGTTGGCCTAAAATATAGACTTTGACATAAATTTACTTTCAACCTCTGTAGGTCTCAGTTTTATTCATCTTGCACATGGATATGGTGTGACTTGCATTGCTATGTTATTGTGAAAATTAAATGAGAGCATATTTGCAAAGTGTTTTATAAATGCTAATGCACCATATTAATGTAAGGTAATGTTTAATATTTTAATATGGTAATATTTTACTATGATTAGTAATGGCAATAACTATGATAATATAATGATATAATTTGAGGACATATAGGGTCAAAAAAATCTCGATTTTTTCTCCGTTTCATTATTTTTTAAATTGGAATAGGAATATCACCTACATTATAGGGCTGTTTTTGATATTTAGTTAAATGAGTTAATGTATATAAAATAATCAAAGTATTAGGCATATAGTAGAGTTAGTATTAATAACAATAAAAAACCCAAAGAAATAAATTAAGAGCTCTGAATTATTGGTCTGGAATTTGGGAAAAGGATATACATGGCAAGGGGAAGGGTACTCTAGAAAACATGAGATGAGATAGTCAAAGTAATGTTTTGATATAATCCTCATTTTTTTTCCTACTTATTATTTAAAATGTGCACATCCTGTTTTTGGCATTTTATATTTACATTAGTTAATTGGATAATGGCAAAAATAGAGCTCTGAAGAGTGCCATAGCAGAACTCATAGTATACTACTAGGGTTATATATAGTTCCTAAACTAGGCCATTATTTTAAGGGAGATTGGGATGGAAAATGTATTAGGATTTTTGACCCCCCATATCCTAGACCTATGACATTCTACACATAGTGGAAAATTGAGTCACATGGAACAAATAAATAGGGGACTATCAAATAAGTGCTGTAAAAAGCATTATGTGAGTCCAAATATAGTAGAAAGGGCCAGGAAAGCCTTTATAAAATAGATATTTGAGCTGAGTCTAGAAAGATGAGCAAGAGTATACTTTATAGGCAAAAGTGGAGGAACATGTTTCAGGCTTAGCAAGCAAAACAGGGAGGTATGAAAAATCATAGTAGGTTCAAAGATTTATAACTAACTGTTAAAAGTATAGTCAGCATTTGTAGTATTCTGGGAGACAAGTTTAGAAAGAATGAGATAATGCTAGCAAGGGGCTTTTAATTCTAATTCATTGGCCCCCTTTCACAAATGACATGGAAAAACTTTACACACACACACACACACACACAGACACACACACACACACACACAATTAGTAAGTTTCCAGCTTAGAAAGTATTTAAATATGCAAACCAAGATAGTATACTGAAGTCATGAATATTTTATACTACATTTCTATTTCCCACTAAATGTACCAATGAATGCATTCTGTAATATCTAGAAAATACATGTTCCACTCATGTACATGATACTTCCAAGTTTATTGTCAGTAAATGGGCATAGTTGAGAGAATACATCAGGTGAAATTGAGCCCCCAGTGGAGTGGGTAAAGAGGTTCTTTAATTGTTCCCATTCTAACTTCTTAAGAACTCAATAACATTTCCTAATACAAAGAGAAATGTGAACAATGAACTTTAAAGCTGTGGCAGAGATTGGGAAGACAAGTTCCAGGCTTCAAGCTAAGTGCCAGAACCTTCAATAAAGACTCCCATGGAAGTCACATACACTTTACACACAGGCATCCAGGAGCCGGGGAACCCCACTGAATATAGCTGAAAAGCACTGCAGCATTTGGCATCTGAGTCACAAAAAATAAATTTCTCTGAAATTATAGCTTTCTTTACCTAAAACTCTATCCTATTTCCCATGACGATCACAATAGATTTTGATGTTTCAAAAAAAAAAAAGTAAATAACATTTTTTATTTATTTGTGTGCTTCTTTTATATTTTATTTTTATCTGTTTTACCTGGAACTAATAAAACTGAGATGTGACTACAATTGCTGACAGAGCTGATGACTACCAATTTTAAATGAGTTAAAATATACTCTGAAGTTCAATAGTGTGGGCATCTGAACTCAAATCAAATAACTTTAAATAAGAGGGTTTAAAAATAATCTATTAAATAATGAGAGTGACATTTTGAGATCATAAATAGTACTAGAATGTTCCAAATAAGAGTATTCAAGTTTTTGGAAATTAAAACAATGATTCATTTCATGTAAAATTCAGTCTGGAGTGACAGTGGATTAACTATTGCATTAAATTTGATAATTAGAAGATAAGCTTGAGATATGCTCCCAGAATTTAGAATAGGAAATCATTTAAAATTATAAGAAGATGATGACAGCTTTTTAAAAATGCTAGGATTTTACTTACTTACTGATTTTCAGAAACATTTTTTAAATATATGTTAATTATAGGTCTAGAAGCAGGACATGCCTAACAATCTATATTATATTACAATTCCTGATGCCTCATTTCCTTTACATTATAATATCTCTGAAATGGAGCTACATCTTTTTGTTGATGTCATTGTAGCTTTGCTGAAAATGAAAATAGTTCCAGAAGTGTTAAATAACAGTAATGTTCAAGACAGGGAAGTGAGTAAAAAAAAAACAATTAAAAAAGCATACTTACCTAGGAAAAGGCAAGAAATTTCACATTAGAGGGACTCTCTGGGAGCTAGGAAAGATAAAGGAAAAGACCCACAGTTGGACACATTTTAGTAAATATTCTTAATCTCAATGATTAAGAGAAAATTACACAAGCATACAAAGAGAAAACAAAAACATATATCCCAAATACAAGAATCAGATTTTCATCAGAAATCTCATCTCCTTTCCTTCCCATCCTCAATACTGGGAGACTTTAAAGAGTATGACTCCATAATTGGACCTTGCCAAAATTCCATAATGCTAAAATGCATCCTCTCCCTTGTCCACATGATGGCTCATCAACTGACTGAAAAGAATACTGGATTGAGAATTAAAAGATTTGAATTCTGTTCCTCTTCTGTTTCAATTAAACTTTCCCATCATCACGATGGGTATTCTGTTATTTGAGACTTCAATTTCCTTCAGTGTTAAACAATCTGAATTGGTTGATCCATAAAGGCTTTTCTAGCTCTAACATTCTTGATAGTGAAATGGTCTAAAACATGTTTTATAATTGTTACAGAGTTTGAGAAGTAACTTTGTAACTTGGAAGTAGGGACCAGAATGCCTTCAATGTGTATTTTTTAAAAATGATATTGGCAATTTCATTCAAAAATCTATCCTAGTAACATTCTAATACATTCCAGGCTGGCCAGAAAATGTGGAAGCATTTATCATGCTTTCCCAGAGTTTTGGCATTATTGCCATAATTTTAACTTGAATAGAAATTTTTTAAAAATAATTACTATCTGCAATTTTAAGACCCATGACTGCTAGACCAATTAATTAGCAATTTTCTGATTAGTAGTAATATTCCAAGTCATAAGAAGAATGTTGAATAATTTAAAAGAAAAGCTAAGAAGCCAGAAATATTTTAAGCAGTTATTTTTATGTATTACAAGAAAATATCTGTAGACTGCCTAATCATAATGCAGTACAATATTCAGTATCTCTTAGTGAAATCAGGAATTTTATATCAGCCAGTGTCTTTATAAAGAACAAGTTCCTTTCAATAACTTACATCTCTTTTGAAAGAAAGATGAACTTTAAAAATAGCCATAATCTATCTTGATATTTTACAGAGCTCTAATGTTTCCCTTCAAGGTGATTGTGTTTAAGAATAGATCAGTGTCAACTCTAGGAACATATAGCAATCAAGTTTGGAATATAGCAATTTTCCTTCAGTGACTGAATGCTAGAATAAAGGCTTGATCATTAAGTTTATAGATTATTTCAAACTAGGTGGGGTGAATAGTTTGGAAAGTAAGACCTAATTATAAAGTGATCCTTATAAATCGAAGAGATGATAAGGACCAATTGGAGTGATGTTTATTAAAGTTAAGTGTACCCAGGCATGTGCAATTGGAGGGCTTGTAGTTAAGTATAATGTTTGAGACTGTGCAGTGTCCACTATGCAGATGCCACTTGGATCAGGAGACAGTAGTATAAAGGGCAATTCTGTCATTACAGCATGCCTTACTCTGATGCTATGGGAGGCAGCATAGGTGAAAGTCTCTCTTATAATTATTGATTTAAGGTCTTCAAATGACCTCAGAGTTCATTTTTCTAATACCTTAAATACTTTTGACTATAATTCCAAAGGAAAATATGGAGTGAGAATATTTCATATATAAAAACAAATCTAGAATTTAAATTTTTCCCAAATAATTTTGACTTTACAAACTGCAAAGAATAATGGTATCATTGTATCAATAGCACAGCTGTTGCTCAAAGAATTCTTTATGCCTCCAATAGGTACAAAGTCACTATTTTCATTCTGAGTGTTATTTATTATTCTTTAGCCATTTTAATTGTAGAAAGAAGTGATATGTATGACATTATATGTTTAGATATAGTGCTTTATTAGATTATAGAAGAATATTACTAATTTATCTCCCTATGTCCCCAAAGCAGAGTTTTCTTATTAAATTGTTGTAGTAATATTTGAAATGTAATGTTGATGATAAAGTCATAAAGAATTAAAAGAAACTTATTTGACTAGTTTATTGATTTTCAAAGCTCTTCAAAAATAATAATAAACTACTCTTAATTTGTGATATAAAACATGCTGTGAGAATATCACCCAATAGCACTTATACTTTTAAAGCAGTCATTAAAATTACTTAATATTATAGTGGTATACATTTTGAAAAAAAAGGAAAATACAATTTTTAAAATCAGGTCATCCATCAAGAGTAAGTTTTATAAGAGGAGTTGAACACAGATATAAAAAATATAGACACATGTTAAAAACAACAATACAACAGAACTCAGAAAAAGAGCTGCTAAACTAATAAAATATAACAATAGAACTCAGTAAGATTAGTGATAACTTTATAAGATGAGAGTTGTTGATATCTTAATGTAATGGACCATACTGAATTGAGACCAATATAAACCTTAAGTGCAATTATACATTATTTCAAATAGTAATAGAATAGCAGGGACTATTCACCTCTCTCAGTTTCTTGAAACCATTGTTAAAGGTACATTTCTATAGATAAATTTTAAACATTCTACAACTATAGAAAAGCTAACATGAATTATCTTTCTTTTTAACTCCATACTTTTAAGTTTCCATAGTAAATATGTGTAGGTGATTGTCCTGTTACACCTCTGCTTTATTCTCAGTTCTAGGATTTGTGTATGGCACATAATAATGCTCTATTACCAGTAAGGGAATATATGATCTGGTTCAACAAGCATTTATTATGGTACATTCATCAGTCCCATATAAAGTAACAGCATTCAGTTTTGGGATTTAACTGTGTTCGATTTTAGGATTTCATGGCTTAATGAGATTGGCATTCAGGCCTCAGGAATTCCACAGTCTACTGAGAAAGTCAGGCATGAAAACAAATCATAAATATGGTGTGGTGATTAAAGTTTGTACAAAGTGCTAAACTAGTATGGGATATCCAGCTCTCTTTGGCAGGTTATGGAAGACTTTCTGTGTTTTAAATAAAAATTAGTTTGATGAGTTTTTGGTAGGTTTTAATTTTACTTGAGAACATAGAATCCTAAGTTAAATCAATGCTTAGCCCTTATTTATCCAGTTATATTCATTCATTCATGTCCCAGATATCTTTGACTACTTATATGTAGGTATTTGAGATAAAAGATAAATAAGATTACTTCCCCTAGAAGCTAGATATAAAAAATATACTTTTTATGTTTTCTATGATATATCTAAAGCAGAAGGCAGGGTCATAAGTCAATATTGTAAGATGTTATGGAATTATGCACAAGTTCTCAAGGCAGAGTTAACTCAGCCTAGTTGTGAAGGAGGTGTATAGAATGATTTTTAAAAGATCAGATTAGATAACAGCTGAAATAGAGCAAGAAAGATGAGCAGGATTCAGCTAAATGGATGAGCTACAAGGATAAGGTAAGGAGCAAGTTCATGAGAAGGGGAGTAAAGTCACAAGAGATTTTTTTGTTCACAGAGCTGCAGTGTGTTAATATATTTAGATAGCAAGTCAGGTTTATATGTTCTTGTTTGGTTGTATTTATTCTAAGTAGCTAACCAATGAAGATTTCAAGTAGATTAATTTTTCACCTTAAAAGGGACAGTAAAAGAAAAGGAAAAGTGTAGAATACATTAGAGAAGAAGTAACTTGAAGGAAGTTAGAATGTAGTATTCTTTGTAAGAAATGATGAGTGTCTCAACCAATGTGGTAGCAGAGGGGATGAGGACATGGGATTTGTTTTAGAACTGCTAAGGTGAAAAACATACTCAGCATAGTGTTTTGGTTGTTTCTATTTTGCTTTGTTTCATGAAAAATTTAAGATCACTTATAGGGATATATAAAATGCAACAGAAAAACATATTACTTTATAAGATTACATTACTATCCAGGGTATCAGTGATTGAACAATTAGCAACTGGACCAGGGAAGAGGGAGGAAAAGGAAATAGTGTCTTGGAATTTTTTTGTCTGAAAAACAGACAGATGCAATTATTCTTTACTGAAATAGAAAATAACATGGGAAAATTAGCTAGCTTGGAGGGAAGGCAAGTTCATTTTGTATCTGTTGAATTTGAGCTACATAGAACCATTGAGATGGGAACATTAAAATGAGAGTTGAATATTTTTGTTTAAAATTCAGGAGAATGGTTTGAGAACCATTAACAAGCAGGTGATATAGAATCAAAATATTTGCTTCAAAAACTCTACATAAAAGCTATCCCAATGCCCAGTGGTTTACAACAACAAGTATTTATTTTTTGCTTGTGGGTCTATGGATTAGATGTGGCTCTGACAGACTAGGTTGTGCTTGTCTTCAGGCTGAAGTTCATCTTAATACTGCGCCATGTGTCTCCTTATCATGGGACTAGAGGTTTCCCAAGGGATGTTCTCCTGGTGAATGGTAAGATGCAAGAAGTGCTAGCAAAAACTCATGGTGTCTCTTGAGGCCTCAGTATACACCTAGCAAATTAACCTTTGCTTGTATTCATCGACTGAAACAAATCACATATTCAAACCCATCATCAAAGGGGTGAGGAAATACACTCTACCCAGAGGGAACTATGGAAAAGGTAGGGAGCATCCTGAATAAAAAATAAAATCTCCCATATGTAGAGTTTGGGTTATAGGGTTTGATGACATTACTCAGTGGGAGAACATAAAGTAAAAGGAGACAATGATAGCAGCCTCAGAAACACTGATTAAGTAACAACCCCAAGAATGAAAATAAAGGATGATACAAAGTCAGGAAAATGGAGGGTCCCTGAAGTTAAAGAAAGGAAATGCAATGAATAGGATGAGGAAAACATTATCTCATCTTCTGCAGAGTTTGAATCTGAACTAAAAGTATCTTTCACAGAGTAATTTGGAGGTCGTTAATGAGATCAGTTTTTGGGTAATGAAGACAGAGACAAACCAATAAATCGAGAAATGGATGGGAAATGAGAAAGTGGTGATAGCTAAGAACTACTCTTTCAAAAAACTTGTCAGTGAAGCATAAGAGGCATGGGGCCTAAAGTTTGTAGATTACCTATGTTTGAGAAAGTGATATTTTTCTGAAACATTTTGTAAACTTAGACCAAGTGAAAAATGATATCTCATTAGAAAATAGTAATAAATCAAAACCCCCTGCATTTTAATGACTATATCTTGAAATCCACTTAAAATAGTTAGCTATATATACATATCCAAACTGATATATTGTGATTATTATAAAATTCAGTCAAGACTATTTCTATATACCAGGTATTATTAATATATATTAACATGTAAAAATAAATAAAACCTAGTTCTGAAATTTAAGAAAACTCCCAATGAAAAAGCTATGTGTCTAGAGTTTGGGTTATAAAACCTGTGTGTATACCTATGAAATCACCTAAGAAATTCTTCACCTATATTTATATGAGGCTTAAATATCATGTAATTTACTCCAAACACTCATTTTCCAGATTTATTCGGGAATGAAAATTGGATTGAGTGGATCAATTTTGAGGATTTCCATTGCTAAAAATTTGTGATTTCACATCTGATGTTTGTAGCTTTAAAATGTGGAAGTGACAACAAAGATTGCTGCTCTCTTTAGTAGAAAACCATTAAGATAAGCAAAAAATGTGGAGAAAAGGAGGGAAGAAAATTTTATATTTCAAATAACATCTGAAAGAATGATTTGAAAATGATTATGAGTACACATGTTTAAAAGTCAAGGCATTTGGAACTATTTGCTAGAAAGATTAACAGGTGATGGTATTTGTAGAAATTACTCAAGTTTAAATCACTAGCACTTCCTTTCATCTGCTGAGTTTTGCCACTGAAGGAGAAGTAAAGATTGAAAAAAAATCTCAAAGCAAAAGAACAACACCTTACTAAGGTTTCCACTACAGATGCAAGAAATTGTTCTTGCATTCTGTCTCATTGTGGCATCCAAAATTGAGTAGGGAAATACGGGAAATATAAAAACATTGATAGAGGGAATGAAATAATTTTTGCTATTTAAAAATAACCTTGTAAACAACAAAGACCAATTTTATTCCAAAAAAGAAATCAATAATTTGAGTTAAAAAAAATTATTTATAGCATATACTATCTCATGTGGTACTTATGTGAATAGGAAAGAATCCATGCTAGCCTGAAGCTGTGTCCTATCTTACTCAATGTAAATTTCCTGCAATTAACTGTGCCAGAAAGACCTTTATTAATGAAGATGAATAATAAAAAGGAATTAGCACAGGAGCAAATGAATGTCTGAAGCAATTAACAAATGAAGAATATTCATAAAAACTTTTCCATGAACTAGATGAAAATTGTGTTCAAATATACAGTTATAAACTAGAGAACATTAAACTTTCACCTTCAGAATAAGAGTTCAAAGACAAGTAAGAGATTAATGGAGAAACAAATGGTGAAAGGACAGGAAATGAGCATCAAACCTCAAATGAAGAACCAAGACTAAAATAAACCTATTCCAGTGAAGAATTAAGCAACTGTAATTTCAGAACAGAAAATATTAAAAACTATGAAAAAGTAAAAATAATAGTAACAACATATTCTGTCAGAGAAGTGATATAAAAAGAAATAAATAGAAATGATGTTAGTATGCAGATTGCTTTACCCTTTTAAAACTATGGGTCAAAAGATATTAATATAAATTTGATTAAATCAGCAATAGAATAAAGAATATTTAAATACATAAGAGAGAACACTTGAAGTGCTAATAAAAATACAACAAGAGGATAAAATTCAGTGGTAGAAAGGAAGTCTTGTGGAGAAGAAAATGTGGAAATACATATATGAAGATAATCATAGGAAAATTCTTGTGTCAGTCATTTGCCTGGTTGCTCTCATAGCCACACTCATCTTTTCTGTATCACAGGAACTAGCCCCTGAACATTATGTTTTTTAGGCCTCTGCTTTTAGCAATGTATCCTCTGGCTTCTACCATTACCAAGTTCACAACTTGTCAATAGCAGAATCCAAAACTGAGCCTGTAATATAACATTGTTCCAAGAGATGAGGGTCCATGAGATGAAGCGTTAGTTCTCAGTGGAATATACACCTATTCTACGTGCATGCATTTGATCCGATGTTCCCAGTCTGCAGTGCTTCTGCCATCAGCTCTACCACTGGATTTACAGAATGCCTTAGAAGCCATCAGTATCCCATCTGCTCTGCTCAAGTAAATTATTAATCTTATCACAGACCTCATATCTAAAAGAATCTGCCTTATAGAAATGTAGAATGGCTTACTGAAGGCTACCTTTTAGTGTAGGTTAAGAGACAACTTCCTGAGGAGCTGGGTGCTGTACTACAGGAATAATGTAAGCTTTGACCGATAGACCAAAATATACATATTTAAGAAGTCCAGAATGGAAGTGGAAGTGGCTCCTCTCATGTCATCTAATAATCCAATTATAGGATTTTTGTCTTCTCTCCTCATAATCTGCTCTTTCTTGTTTTAACAATCTTGATTCCCAAAGGAGAAAGTGTATATCAGGGAAACACATCAATGGTTTCATTGAATTTGGAGATTAAAAATACCATATAGATTATATTTTGACATCAAGAAATTCAGTGTAGTGACTTTTGGGGTTTACATATTGAATAGCTTAAAGTAAACTTAATAAAGTAGAGCAATTAAGAATCAGACACTTCAGGAAAATGCCATGAAAGACAGACACCTATTTACAATGAAATTTTTTAAAAAGATAAAAGACATAAAAATAAATCTAAGGATAAACTGACAATCTCTTTATGAAGGACTCTGAAATGCTATTGAAGAACACAAAAGATGATCTGAAAAAATGCTTTTGGATAGAATAGATTCATTATCATAATAATGAATATTATTTAAAATAATATCTAAATTACCAAAATGCCAAAATCCAAATAAAAATAACAGTAGAATTTCTAAAGACTAGAAAAGCTCATTATAAAGTTTATATATTAAAGAGATAAATAAGACTAGCCAGAAAATTGGGGTCAGGCAGGGGAAATGATGACTCTAATAACAGTCATTAAAATATAAAATAAAGACAGAGTAACTCAAATGAAGTAATTGTACACACATAGAAATTAAAATCAATAAATTAACAGTGCAGAAATTTGTCCATATACATATACAAATTTAATAAATGATGAAGTCCTATTTTAGTAGAAGTCTATAGTTCTATTTAAGTTGATAAAATACATGATCAAAACTTTAGAATTAAATTTAATGTTGAAAGACTGAATACTCCAAAATCAGGATAAAGGCACTGATATTGCCTCTTACCATTTCTATTCTGCGTTGTGCTTATAGTCCTAGCCAGTGTGATACGTCATGAATAAGAAATAAAAGCCACATATATTAGAAAAAAAGAAAGGAAAGCTATATTTCTTCAGAGACTACATGAGCATGTCCACAGGAAACTGGAAGGAATCTGCAAAGACCTATGAGAACTAACGTACCTTTAGCAACTCTATTTCTATATCTTATCAACATACAACTGGAAAATAAAAATAATAAAATACTAATTATAATAGTATTTAAACACATGAAATTCTTAGAGATAAATGTAACAAGGTCTGTAAAATACCTGTTCATGGAAAACTACAACAAACAGAAGAGATTAATTGTAAGAGATTTAAATAAACATCATGTTTATAGACTGACAATCTTACAATATTAAGATGTCTATTATTCACATTCATCTATAGAGTTAATATAGTCTAATCCAAAATCTTTAGTTTTTAGAAAGTGACAAGCTAATTCTAAAATGTATATTTTAGAATATACTAGAATAGCCAGAACATTTGAAAAACAATAAAAAGCCTTAAACTATTTCAAGTCTTAGTATAAAGCTACAGTAATCAAGATAGAATATAGGATTGATATATAGATTAATAGAATTAAATCAAGAGTCTAGAAATAGACCCACAAAATATGGTTTATTTATTTTTAATAACAATGCCAAGGTCCTTCAATGGGGAAAAATAGCCTTTTCAGGAAATGATACTATGGCAATTAGATATCTGTGGACAAAAATGAACATCCCCACTAACTCACTACCTATATTGTTTTAAAAGATTATAAACCTAAGTGTAAAATCAAAATTATTAAAAGTATAAAGCAAAACAGAAAACTTTCAAGAATTTTGGGATGTAAAACTTTTTTTTGAATATAACACATAAAGCACAGAATATAAAAGAAAAATACTGATTAATTAGATTTTGTTAATATTGGGAAACTAACACCTGGTCTTTAAAAAAATGTTAGAGAAATAAAAAGACAAGTCAGACTGGGCAGAAATGGGTATAAATGTGCTTTTAAAAAGCTTGCATTTATAATATTAAAAAAATTCTTAAAGCTCAATAAAATAGACAACTCAGTAGAAAATTTTCAGCAAAACCCTCATAAAATATATCAATGGCAAATAAGGAGCTACCAGATCCAGATAAAGATGGTTAATGGACAAAAACAAGATGCAGGAACTGCGCGCGCGCGCGCGCACACACACACACACACACACACACACACACACACACACACACACAAATGCATACATAATATGATAGAATGTGATTTGTTTAGATAGAAAAGCTGGATGCTGCTCATTTTTGGCATTCCTTACTCAGATCATGATGACAAAGTAACTTTTTCAAAGTGTTTTGAGATGGGAGGAAATCTCATTTTCTAGAAAACTTTATACTGGTCTTAATGTTTAACATTCAGTAATTAATCCCATTCATCTTTCAGATATGCATGCCTGTCAGAACCAGACAAAATAAATATTGTATAATAGTATCATGCATCACCATTACACTATACTAGGGGCATCTTTCCGGGATTCAGTGAACCTTTTGATCCACTTAGTGCCCAGTCTTTGCCATGTTAAGTTCCTGCTGCTACTTATAATGACTTTTAAATAAAAAGGTCATTTTGTGGCCTAATTTGGTAGTCCAGTCAGCTAACATCTATTGTGTGAGCCAAACATTGTAATTTACCTCTGAAAAGAGCTTTTAATTGTGCAAAATGAGGAACTGTCAAATCCTGACTTTAGAATACTGTCCTGATTTCAGGTGTTAAGTTTTCTTAAATGATTTGTTGATAGTATAAATGAACAAAATACCTGAAAGATTTTCCAAGCATGCTGTTTGAAGTCACTTGTTTGTATTGAGAACAAAGGCAAAATCTCGTTAGTGAAAAATAAATATGAGATTTAACACAATATCAGTTATAGCTATTTTTTCTACCTAATTTATTTTTTGTGACTCCAAAGATCAAATAAAAATTATGTAGATAAATATTACTAAAAGGCATTTAGAAATGACAGTTTACAAGTCCTCATTCTTGTCATGAAATTTAATTTTGTCAAAAGTATATTTTGCTAAGTATACATCAAAGTGGGAAAATTTTCTCTGGTGTAAGTAACTGTACCATAATAGCTGAATAAAAGTGAAAGACAATAAGGAAATTCTAAAAAGAAACCAGAGGTAATATTTTGTTTATCTGAAATTTATAATTAAAAGAAAATGAAGTGTTAGTCTAAAAAGTACAATAAATATTGAATAATCTCCTGGAGGTTCACAAAATAGTTCCTTAAGAAGCAGTTTATAAACATAGTTTGGAAAAAAGGAAAAAAATATAAATTTGGTATTAATATTAGGATAAGTCTCAAATTGTAGAGACAGACTCAGACAAATTAAGAATACAGGGAATGAAACTGTGGAAGCACATTCCCAGAATTAAGGAGAATGAATGCAGAGGGAGTGGATAAATGAAGGAAGGGAAGAGAAGGCAAACAAATAGTTATTAGAGACTCCAGAGGTTCAAAAGCGTTAGATAGATTACTCTTGTCAACTATTTTCCTGAAGCTGTGACTTCAGGGTGTCATTACTTCTTATTTCTTATGGCAACTCCTATTAAACACTCTAAGATTTCCTTTGGACCTTGGCTCAATTTCCTAGGTGATGTTTTTCTCTGACCTCTAGCGGGGATGCCATATCAATAATGACACAGTAATGTCTGGATCTAACCTCCAGGCTAGAAACTGAAGCACCTGCTCTCATTTTGCACGTTTCTTTCTCATTCGCTGAGATTTATCCCCGCCCCTTTCTCTTTTGTCTTACAAAAGGAGTCATGTGGTAGAAGGGATTAGAATAGGAAAGAGTTCAATTTTTATTGTCCAAGATCTTTGAAGTACAATGGAAAAAAATTCTCATAGATTAAATAATCTCTTTTATTTAAAACCACTTTCTGGCTGTTAAAGGACAGATGTAAAATTGTCTTATGTTTTAAAACTTTAAAAATGTTTTCAATTATTTCTTATATAAATACTACATATTAAGATACAATTAAAAATGTTTGACAATAATTAGAGGAATGTGACATTTGGGGATGAAATGAGTATGAAACATATTTCACACATGTACTATCTAATTTTCCTAAAATGTTAAACATTACATTTTTAGAAAATATCTTGCTTGTACAAAATATATTTTACAATAATAATGTAGTCTAGATCTAGACCAAAGAAACTTCTGCTAATTGCTCCACTTGTTCAATTACTTCCTGAAAACCTAAAAGATACTCTTCTCTTTAAGCATTCATTCTGCTATAAACATTACTATGAAAATTGGAGTGTTTCTTTAGATAGCTTAAGTTCAATCTGCTACTACTTAGTATAATTTAATTTTAAGGCTTGCTTTTGGGCTATTTTGGATTAAAAATATTAGATTGACCCATACAACATTGTCATTTTTAAAAAACAAAATGTTCAAAGGGGCAATAGCCTATTGTTCAATTGCCTATAAAATTATATTTTGGGGTACATTCAAACATTCTAGAAAATAATATTTCTAAATAAGTACAATAATAACAAATTATAGTATATTTTATAGAATAATAATTTTATATTTACATTATTTATTTTACACCTCATCCACTATCTACCAGTAAACAACTTACTACCATCTAGTTGTGAATTAATTGACTTTGAAAAATTTCTCAAAGATGGCATTTGAAATTTGGAGAAAGACAAATTTTTTCTTTTGTATCTTAGAAGTATTTGATTCTTGATTTTTTTCCTTCACATTCTTCCTATTTTTTGATATATTCTTTGATATATTCAGAAATTTGTATATCAAAATCAAACTATTAAAAGTTATGAAATGCACAGATTCATTTCAGGCTTCTGTCTGTTGTATACTTTTCCTTACACTATTAGTTTTTGTATAGTCAGGAAGAACTATTGCTTTATGCAAATATGAATCCAAATGAGTTATTTTATAGAAAATGCTTTGTCTTCTTAAATCCTGCTAATACTTGAGAGAAATTCTGAAAATGGGATTAAATCTAATCTAAACCAAAACAATTTATTCATCAAATGTCTTTGTTAAAATGTTGCTTTAGATGTTGGCTATAAAGTTTGGACACTTGAATCAAATGTTTATCAAATTATACCTAAAGATAATTATTAATAATCATCACAATTTCTAAAACATTTTTGTAGCATTACACTAACCAGAGTTGAAAGATGGAGAATTTAATTTTTCATAATTTTCTCTAACCAAAATAGTAGCTAGAGATCTTCAAAAGTAAAATTACAAAAGACAGCAAAATGGATTTCAATAATCTATATTGCCACTGTACTTAAACCTCAGATTTTCTAGTTTCCCACATCCAGCTTGTTACATAATTGACCTCTGTGTGTATGGAAGAGGTACACTGCCTGAATGATGATAGCCAACAAGCAGGAAAAACGGAAACTCAACCCACCTTCAGTAAGAGGAACAAAGGAAACAAGTTAATATGGTTGGTTTCTATTAATTTTAGTTACTTCATCCATTTTCTTTTTCATTCCAAATGTTAAACATATATGAATTATCAGCACATTTAATCTTTTTAAATGCACATATAAACACATTTAATCTTTTTTTGTTTATGTCTATTGTTTAATATATTTCCATAATTAAAAAGATATGAATAGATGATATAAACAAACAAGATAGTGGATCAAGTGAAGACTAATTTACTTTTTAACATATTCTAAATCAGCTATACTGAAACAGTCAAGTCAGACTGAAAAGAAACGGTATTCAAGTCTTTTGATTATGACACAAAATAACTATTTGCACTACATAGCTAATACTACATGACTGTGAGAAACATGTACTGTATATGTGATATAACTGATGCTATAAGTGTAGAGTTTTCTTTCTCATTCCAACAGTGGCCTATTCTCTCCAAAGTACTCTCTCCATGACTTTGGAAGGTGAACATAGTGAAAAAGGGAAAGTGCTTCTTTTTCTAATATGGACATTGAATATGATTTGATTCATTAGAACACACTGATTGTATGTGTGCACGTGTGTGCACATTTAGTATATTTTCAAATAAAGTTTTATAAGATAAATGATAGAATCATATCTACAATGAGCTGGTTTCATGTAGTATAGTTGCTACCTTTTCTAAAGAATCATACGTAATCTTAGTGCCAGCATGTCTAGATAGCACAAATAGGCTCTAATTCTTCTGCCAGTTTTGAGCAAGTTCTAGTGGCTATTGGTTAGGTTGAGAAGGAGACTCACAACCAGGTGGCTGTGAAGAATTCTGTATGGTAATTACTTAGAAATGTGAGAATGGTGGTACTTTTACTATCTTCTTGGACATTTCTGATTCAGTATAATTTTTAATTTTATATCTGAGGAACCAGGGTGGGAAAGATAAGGACAATTATTGTGAGTGTACTATATTCCAGGCCAGGCCCTCTGCTAAGCATGTTATAGCTATTATTCCATTTATTTCTGATAGACACTTCATGGTGACATTATCTACAATTTACAGATGAGGCAGTTGACTCTCATAGAGGTCAGGACACAGAAGTAAAGTGGGGACTTAAGTTCTTCAGCAAGGAAAACTCCAGAATTTCCACTCTGAATAATTATTACCTTCCTTGAGTTGATAGTACCAGAATTAGAACCCTTCTTTTGGATTAAGACTATTTGTGGTTTTGTTCTACTAATTAAGTTTTAATGATCACAAAGTATTAATAGGTAAAATTTAAAGGAGTATTTTTTTTTTAGAAGTACTAATCTCTAGATAAATAGAACCATGGACTTTCCCTATTGAAAATGGCTTCAGCTGTTATTTATACCACCCACCTTTTTTATGCTGAAGTCCTCCCTCCACTATCACTGTTAAAAAGCTGTCTATCCTATGATTAAACAACGGTACTAACTTAAAACCTACTGATATATAAACTATTTTATATACTTATACATTATATTATTTTAGATTGAAGTGATTTGCTTTATTAGTTCTGCCAAATGCTTCTAATTCTTAGGGATATGTAAACATTATTTTGGGTCAAAAAACATTCAGAGATGTTAGTGGAAAGAGCTTTACTCAGAGTATCAGTTTGGTAACTTCTAGTCTTGATTTAACTACTCATTAATTTTCAACCTTGTAAATTATACACTTAACCTAATTTCTAAAAGGTATTTAATGTCTACAACCACTACTACTTTAGTCTGTTTAATTCAATAAATGTTATTGAGCGTCTTTGTGGGGTGGGCATTGTAGAGAGTTGTGATACCACAGTGAGTAAACCAGAATTCTTGTTGGTGTTGGAAACTACTGTATGAACAAGGTTGATAAAGTTTTATAATATAATGTGATAAAAATATTTATAGTGATAAGGGGACATGGAGCAGAAACAAAACCTTTAATATGCGTCTGAGCCTTAAGTAAGAATAAATGCATATGTGCTCTTTGCGAACAAAACTATAAAAAGACAAGAAAAATGTTATAATTATTATAACTGGAAACATAGATTAATTATTTTTAGAATTTGGAGGTGATTTTAGTAAGAGCCACACTTAATATAATCACTTTTTAAGCAATACTCTAAAATGATTACTTGTATCTGATAAAATTATGGTGCTTCAACTGGTGACAATATAGTCAGAGCCATCACTCGAGATTGAAGAACTCATAGCTTTCAGAAAATAGAGTCTTTAACATATTGATACAATACCACAAAATTGTTTCTCTATAACATGAAAAAATTAACACAAGTGAACCAGGAAACAAATTATGAATAAGGAAATTTCTACAAATGTTTACATGTTATTTCTTGAAAAAAAGTTAATGTGCAAAGTAGGAACCAATGCTAACACTCTGGATCTCTTTGGCCAAAAGGGACCTTCTAAGGTCAGAAGTAATACTGTTGGGATAGAGGGCAAGCTAGTGTTAAATGACTTCATTTTATTCTTGAACAAAAACTGACATTTATATAGAACTTTCTATGCTAATTTGCTTTGCTAAACTCTAAGTCCTATTTAAACCAGCATCCTTTTTAACATGTGTTTATGCAACGTGGAATTAAAGAGGACAGATTTGAACAGTTATTCCAGAGTTGTAGATTTGTATTCACTTAACTTATTCTCTGTGACAAAAAAGTATGGCAAAACACTTATCTCTGGTTAGGAATCTTTCACCATTAAGTCACATATGTTTTCTTTCATGCATGTATCCTTCATTTAGCCAACCATTCAACACAGACTTTTTGAGTGCTGACTGTATACGGCTTTTGTGAGGTGTTGGGGTACAATAGTAGGGAAGAAAACTGACATGGCCTCTGTCTTTATAGAACTTAATTTCAGTGGGAGACATCGAAATTTAACAGTTATATAATTTCAAATTGTTATATTTAGAAAAAGATTACAAGTCATGAGAGAGTATATTAACAGGGATCTGCTTCAAACTGGGTGGTCTCAGAAGGTCTTTATGAAAATAGTCATTGAATGTGAGATCTTTTGGATAGAAAGGAGAAAATACTGTGGAATAGAAGGTGAAAATGGATTTATTCAATGTAAGTTGTATAATAAACATAGGCATTTGCAAAATTTCTAAGATAGGTAAAAGATTATTGACTTGGGGTAATTGAGAGATGGTTAGCATGTCTGGCAAGCAGTGCAAGGAAGTAGGAGGAGAAAGGCAGAAGTGTCTGGAGCCAGGTTATACAAGGCCTTGTGAGCCATGGTCAGGAGTTGGCATTTTTTTTTTTTTTTTGCTACAGAACATATTGAAATCTATAGGCTTACACACAAAGTGAACTTATTAAATTATTTGTGTGCCCTATATTGTACTTGCAAAATTGCACTCTTATGTTTGTCCATTCACTCATTCATCCATTCATTCATTCTGAATGCCAGACTTTAATTATCAGGATTCAATTCGGAAGATATTTATCTCCCTATTCTTGATAAGATTATGATCAAATGAGGATTGGCAGATTTTTTTAAAAGACAAATTATATTTTTATATCAATCTCATTAATAATAAATTTGAAAATGCCGTAAATGTTTTATCAAACATAGTGTTTGGCTCTCAGGGACAGCATCTGAAGAGTCAGGAAAGGCTTTTTAAGAAAGAAGATGTTTACACTGGATTTTTTGAAGGAATACTAGACAAATGGCAAGTAAGTCATGCATTCAAACCAATGGGTCCAGCACTGATAAGTTCATTCAGGGAATGCATCTGGCATGCACTGTGGAAGGGAGAAAAAAGGCTCAAGAAACAGATTGGACAAATTATTAACATGTTTTAATACCATACTCTATGTTTTAAAAACGATCTATTATCCCAAAGAATTTTCAAGTGGGAACATGTCCCAATAAAGGAATGGACTTTAGGATGACATTTTAAAGATTTTATGATGACTACTCTGGCCTCTATTTTAGGCTACCATTTAGCTCCTAACAGCCACTTTTTTTCTCTATCTATCAAGATTTTAGTGGCATCTTACCTTATGGATATCATCCTCCTGAGATACCTAAATAGTCACAATCCTAAATTTATTCCAGGCATTTGATATATGCTGATTGGATCTTCTCTTGGTTTCTGATGGCTGCTGTAACAAATTGCTACAAATTTAGTGCCATAAAGCAATAAAAAATGTGTTCCTATAGCTGTAAAGTTTAGAAGTCTGAAATCACGGAGTTGGCAGGACTATATTCTTTCTGAAGACTTCAGGGGAGAATTCGTTTCCTTCCTTCACCAGCTTCTAGAGGCCACCTGCAGACATTTGTTGTGGCCCCTTCCTCCATCTTCAAAGCTCACCACTTTAACCTCTGTTTCTATGATCACATTTCCTTTTTCTGATTTTGGTCACTTTTGATTACTGTGGCCCATAAAAGATAGACTTCTCATCTCAAGGTCTTTAACTTAATCACATCTACAAAGTCACTTTTACAATGTAAAGTAGCATATTCACAGGTTCCAGAAATTAGAATGTGGACATCTTTGAGGGTATTATTCAATCACAGCTCTGCAAATGCCATTGTCATCTTGTAAGTTCTGAACTCTTTGGGCCCTCAAACTTGATTGAATATTTTTATCTTTTCAACAGAGAAGGGAATAACAGAGCTTTAGGAGTGCTGAGTAGTAGATAAAAAAGTCACGATTTTGCTTTACTTTTCTACCTACTTGTATTTTACTAAAGTGACATTATCCCACTGAAGGGAATAAGGAAGACTTTGAAATGCTGCCATGTGCAGGACTCTGTGATGTTGAGATCCAGAAGAGCTTTAATTTCCATCTTTCTTCCTCAGAAGGGAGTCTGTCACTCTGCAGGAAGTCTCTTTGAAGCAGCCACAGCTTTAGGGTTGCTGAGTGCTGAGACTTCTCAAAGAAAACACTGCTCTTTTCATTTTCTGTAAGCCAGGAGTTCAAATTCAAAATAATGTTCTCCCTTTTCTTGCTTTTTCAGATGTCTATAAGTAGGACAGTGTCAGACTCTGACCAGGAGTCTACAGTTGATTCATGAGATTAATGAGAATGGAATTAGGTTACTAGCTTTTTAGTCTCATTTGTGCAAATGAGAAGTAACACAATGGAGGCATAATGACCCCGTGCCTTCTAGTGAGATTTTATTCTTGATGACACCAAAAACTGTTAAGCCAATAATCTTCACATTTTAATTGGCAAGAATATGAGAAAACTATTATCTCATTTCAAAAAAAAAGGAAGGCTGCTTCTGTACAAGTGACCAAATCAATAAAGATGAAGATTTATTGTTTTTTATGTTTATATGGGTGATTATTTATTTCCATATTTGAAAAATGTTTAAAACAAAGTCATTGAGTAGGTTTAAGCCTAATTATCAAGTCATTGTGGCATGACTTGGGGGAGCCCATGTACCTGGGCAAAGCAGTCATTTTATCTTGAATAAGTGAAGAGTGCCACACTTACTGGGTATCAAAAGAGGTAAAGTCCAAAATCCAGGTGTTCAAATAAATAGCAAATACTTTATATCAGTGAAGTGCCCTAGACTCTGGAACATAGACATTTACATCTTTCTAATTCTCTATTATATATTGGTTCTTTGTTAAATAATTGTGGTTTTGAAAAAAAATATGTAGGTGGTTTCTGGACTTACTAGTTAATGATTGAAAAAGGGCCAGAAGCTCTAAGTATTTTTTAGGTTTAATGAGAGGTTAGTAAATTGATCTCCAAGTCCATAGTCATCTTAACTCATTGCCTCTTCTAGTTAGTTGTCTGTACAAGTAATATTCAGTGGACTATTATTATAACTTTAAAGAGAAGTCTATTGATTTAAGCCTAGTACCTATTATAACCGATGTCTTCCAGATCAACAATCAGGAATTTCAGATTTTCATTTTCTGTTGTAAACCAAATGTTCCTCAATCTCAGAATTTAATTATCTTCTTTCCCACGGAAATAAAGAAGTCTAATACTCCATTAGAAATGAATGTTTTCTTTTAAAATTTTTTTTACTTACTATATTTTGAAATTAGACTTTTTCCCCTAGAAAAATTGTGATGATTAAGGTGACTGATAAGGTTTTTAAACTCATACTTTCACTTAGCTATAAACTTTCTGAGTGCCTCTGAGATTTTTAATGAATGACGAAATGACATGTGAAGAGGGTCTGCTTTCTAGTGGAAGTGGAGAGGGCACTAGGGTGTGGAGGGTTTACAAGTCAAGAGGGTCCTAAAAGTAATTTTCTCTTCAATACTATTTCTACTTCTCTAAGTAATGACCTTAGACAGTCCAACACAAGCTGTGATATATGGGTTCACTCACTGTTGATAGATGTTTTGTAGACTAGAGAAATAGTGTTGGGCAATCTTAGTACATTTATTAATTTTTTTATAAACTATACTCATTATAAGGTAGTAGGACTTAGGCATTCTATATTTTTCTAGAAGAAATGTATTTTATTATATCCTTTCTAAGAATATTTTGGAAAAATATATCAAAAGTCTTAAAATATACATAATTTTTAAAGTAGCAATTTCTTTTTCAGGAATTTTCTCTAAGGAAATAATCATAGAAACATGCAAAGATTTATGATCAAAGATGTTCTTTGTTGTTTTCTTAATAATAGTGAAAAATTAGAAACAACATATATGTTCACAATATGGATTGGTTAAAAACATTATACCTATCTGGTTTAATCAAGAGATAGAAACACATAGTAGAATAACCGGGGGGTTTAACATAAAGAATCATTAAGCTCTACTGAAAGAGCTTAACATCCTGCTCATATTAAAGGAGAAATACTAAAAGGAATTCTATTATCACAGAACATATACTGAAGGGTGAATTTAAAGGAGAGAGGCAATAAATTGATAACTACCACATACATGATGGTGAAACATAAGATTATTATGTAAAATGTACAACATTGGAATATATAGTATATGTGTAGTATATTCCGTTGGGAAAAAAAAGAGGTTTGCTTAAAGTCCAGTATAACTGGAATTTCCTAAGCTCAGAATTTCTCTCCTGTAATTAATTTACTCTCTGTTCAGGTTTTATCTGACCTTTTTTGAGTCAGGCTAAGGGAATTGGAGTTTGGATAACTGACAAATACTACTTCTGTGAGGACTAATGTACTTTGTCTTCAACCCAGGATATTCTTGCCTTCTGTGAGTAACCATAAATATATGACAGAGAATTGTGTAAAGGGAATTGTGTGAGTGAAGAGAATTGTGTAACAGAAAATGCAAAGCCCCAGAGGTGGCACCAAGATTGTCCTGGGTGAAGGACTGTTCAAAGACCAATGTGATGAAGAGTAGTGAATGAGGGAGGATTAAGTATAAAAAGGTTTAGGGATGTAAGTAGCAGAATCAAATCCTGTGCTATCCTGTAAGCCTCAGTAAGAAAAGGGAAGCCAATGGAGAGTTTTAAGCAGGGAGGAATAATCTGTTTTACAAAGATCACTCTGGCAGCTATAAATAAGTTAGAACAGAAGAATTAAAAGTAAAGTTAGGAAGCTGTTAGGGAAGGACCGAGATATGGAGAGTTTGATGATTGTGACTTGGATCAGCTATATCTCATAACTAAGAAAATAAATGAAAAATTAGTACTAAAAGTTCAGTTAAAAAATTCATCAGCAGCATTTAAACATAAAAAATAGATGACTTCATGATATAAACTGTAAAAAATAATGGCTGAGGAGAAACTTTGGCATTGAAAGGTACTTAACTCCATGCTCAGAGATCAGAAGTGCTTCTGTGAAAGATGATGGTGAATGAGTAAATCCAATAAAGTTTTACTATGTTCATTCAGCATGGGGAATAGGTATGAAATGTGTTAGAGAGGCTATATATTTGTAGAAAATCTCAATGGACTCTGCTACTTTCAGGACCAGACAAAGAAGAGATGTTACAACTGATAGCACAGAAATAACAAGAATAAAAATTACTACTGTGAAAACTATTCTCCAAGAAAAACAGGATGACCTAGAAAAAATGGATAATACCTTAGAAACATATAACATACAAAATATAAAATCTGAACATGTCAGTAATGAGTTAAAGAGATTGACTCAAAACAAACAAATAAACAAACAAACAAAAATCCTAGGACTAAATTGCTTTACTGGTGAGTTTTACCAAATGTATTAAAAAGAATTAACACTAATCCTTCACAAATTCTTTTAAAAAGTTATGATGTGGGAACACTCCCAATCTCATTTTGAGGCCAGTATTACCTTGATACCAAAGACAGATAAGGATGCTACAAGAAAATGAAGCTACAGGGCAATTTCCCTGACGAATATAGATTAAAAAATCTTCAACAAAATATTAGCAAACCAAGTTCAGCAGCACATTATAAAGATTGTACACCATGATCAACTGAAATTCATCTCTGCAATGCAAGGATGGTTAGTATATTTGAATTAATAAATATAATACATCCAATTAATAGCATAAATATAAAAATTATTTAATCATGTTAATAGATGCTGAGAAAGCATTTGACAAAATTGAAGATCTCTTTATGATAAAAATGCTCAACAAATTAACTGTAGAAGGTCATAATTGCTTTTATATAATGAAGGCCATAAATAATAAGCCCAAAGTTAACATACTCAGTAATGAAAGGTTGAAAACTTTTCTTTAAGTTTAGAAACAAGATATAAGTACCTACCCTTACCACTCCTGTTTAACATAGTACTGTAAGTTCTAGCCAAAAATTAGGCTAAATAAATTAAATAAATGAATGGCACAATTTGTAGAAAATCCAAGATAATCTCTCCAAAATCGTCGGATCTAATTAACAAATTCAGTAAAGTTGCAGGATACAAAACCAACTTATAATAATTAGTTCTATTTCTATATACTAACAATAAATTATCAAAAAATAAAAAATGAAAAATAACAATTCCATTTTAATAGCATCAAAACATAGGAAGAAATTTAGCCAAGGAAGTGAAATATCTCTAAACTGAAAACTATAAACATTGATGAAAGAAATTAAAGAAGACACAAAGAAATGGAGCAATATCAAATCTTCATGGATTAGAAGAATCAATGTTATTAAAATGTTCATATTATGCAAAGCCATCTACAAATTCATTGCAATCCATATCAAGATTCCAATGGTGTTTTCACAGGAATAGAAAAAAAATCTAAAATTTATATGGATATGAAGAAAAAAAGTGGCATGGATGATAGAAGCTCTGTTCATCCCTCTGGCGACCAGGTCGAAGTTGTGATAGAAACAAAGAGCAAGCAGTAAGGAAAAATTGCCTGGGATGAACAAGCCATATATGACTGGAAAAATCCAAGAAATCATCCTGCAACTCAGAAGTTAGGATGGGACAAGGACACGGGGCTGCCGGGTCTTGAGTGAATCAGTGAGACGGAGGCTGTGGCAGTGGCAGCAGCAGAAACCTCTTAAAGGGGTTGCATCCCTGAGTGGATTTTTGCGGTGACAGACCTGCTCACTCTGAGCGCCAGTGCGAATTGGGCTGCGTGCAGGGGGCACCAGCAACTTACAAGGAGACACTGTTGGAGTGAGGGCTGAGAGGAGACTTGCTTGATACCAAAGTGCCAGCGATATCCATTGTTCCCTGTTGAGCCCTGCCCGCCACCAATGCACTGGACACAGTGCTGCCATAGCCATGACATCTCAAACTGGATAACAGGTCGCTTCGCCCCCAGGATTCTCTGAAACCCCACCTCCCCCATCTTGTGGCCCCACCCAAGGCACATCCAGGTATATACTCAGTGAGTCAGGTGCTACTTGATGAGATTCACACTGGAAGAGGCAGCTGGCCTCGGTTTCTGGTGTGGCCTTTTGAGGCAACTATAAGCACAGCATCTGTGGATTGCTTGCTGAATCTTAACAGGTGGTTCCAGAGAGGTAGAAGGGCTAACTCTGGCCTACAGCAGAACCCCTCTCAGGACTGTGCCACTGGACACCTACTTCACAAATCCACACTAATAAGACTGAGAGACTTAGTTACTTTGCTTATTACACAGAAACAGACTTGGAAAGGCAGCCAAAATGGGAAGACAAAGAAGCAGAAGCCATATGAAAGAACAGAACAGAGCTCCTGATATGGAGTCCAGTAATTTAACAGATGCAGAGTTCAAAACACTAGTTATGAAGATGATTAATGAACTTTTGGGAAGTAGAGATAAATTCAGTGAGAACTTCAACAAAGAGATCAAAAACATAAAAATGGAAATGGAAATTATAAAGAGAACTATTCTGAAATGGAGAACACAGTATCTGAGATGGGAAGTATATTAAAATGAATAAACAAAGGAATAAACAAAGTGAATAAAGAAAAGGATCAAATGCCTTATCTAAAGGACTGGAAAGCCAAGGACATGAAATTAGAAAGGCAAGAGATAAAATGCCAAGATTATAAAAATCAATAATTTAAAAATTACAAAAATCAATCATTTAAGGAGAATATTGGACACTATTAAGGTTCGAAATATCCATCTGATTGGCGTAACTGAAGAAAATCAAGATGTTGAACAGCTGTTTGAAGAAATAATGATGGAAAACTTCCCTAACCTGGTGAAGGAAATAAACATAAAACTTCGGGAAGCTCCAAGAATTCCAAAAACCAGAGATCCAAAGAGGCCCACACCAAGACGCATCATAATTAAAATGCCAAAGGTTAAATACAAAGAAAGAATATTAAAAGCAGCAAGAGAAAAACAGATAGCTACCTATAAGGGAACACTCATAAGACTGGCAGTTGATTTCTCAGAAGAAAGTATGCAGTACAGAAGGGATTGGCAAAAAATATTTGACAGGATGAAGACCCAGAATCTACAACCAAGAATAACTTATCCAGCAAAACTAATCATTTATAGTTAAAGGACAGATAAAGAGCTTTCCAGATAAAAATAAGCTAAAGGAATTTATCACCACCAAGCCAACATTACAGGAAATGTTGGAGGGACTTCTTTAAGAAGAAAAACTTGTATCAAAAACAGATATAAAGAATGGTAACAACTACATTCCTATCAATAAGTATCTCAAATGGAAAAGAATTAGGTGCTCCAACCAAAAGATAGAGTGGCTGAAAGAATAAGAAAACAAGACCCCTACATATGAAAAGGAAGGGGATAGAAAAAGATATTGCTTTGTTAGACCTAGAAGGTATTTAAATCAGATAGGGAAAGGCAAGCATTATATGATTTCACTTATATGTATAATCTAAGGAATAAAAAGAACAAACTAATCAAAAACAAACTCACAAATATAGTGGACAGTTTGGTGACAGACAGAAGGGAGGGAGGTTTGGGGGGCTGGGAGAATGTGGTGAAGGTTTAAAGGAGTTCAAATTAGTATCTGATGGGTGGTCATGGGGCTGGGGAGCCTGGCATCGGGAACACAGTTAGCATTAATATGGTGGCTAGGTGGAGGGTCAGGGGAGGGAGGGAGCAATTGGGGAGATCATTTTATGAAATATGTAGATGTCTAATCAATGTACTGTATACTTGAAATTAATTAAGATAAAATTAAAATTAAATTTATATGACACCACAAAAGATCCTGAATATGAATCTTGAGCATGAAATCTTGAGCATGAAAACAAAACTGGAGCATCACACTTCCTGATTTTAAAGTATATTAGTAACCATAACAGTGTGATATTGGCATAAAAACAGACACACAGAAAAATTGAATAGAATCAAGAACCCAGAAATAAAACTCACATGTAAGTTTAACTTGTTATCAACAAATGTGTCAAGAATACACAATAGAGAAAGACAGTCTTTAAATGATGCTGGGAAATCTGGACAGCCACGTGCAAAAGAATGAAATTGGACCTATATCTTACACTACAAAAATCAACTCAAAATAAATTAAAAACTTGAATGTAAGGCTTGAAACCCTAAACTCTGAGAAGGAACCATAGGGGAAAAGCTTCTTGATATTGACCTTGGCAGTGATATTTTGGATTTGATACCAAAAGAAAGGCAAAAGCAAAATTAAACAGGTGGTACTACATCAAACTGAAAGTTTCTACACAGCAAAAGAAACAGCCAACAAAATGGAAAGAAAACCCATGTAATGGTAGAAAATATATATAAACCACATATCTGATAAGGGATAAATATCTAAGATATCTAAGGAACTTGTGAAAATCAATAGCAAAATAAAAAATTCCAAATATCCCAATTTAAAAATGCAAATGTTATTAATCTAGATTTTTCCAAAAAAGATAGGTAAATGAATGACAAGCATATGAAAAGATGCTAAACACCAGTAATCATCAGGGAAATACAAATCAAAACCACAATGATGTATTACCTCACCTCTGTTAGAATGGCTGTCATCAGAAAGTTAAAAGTTAAGTGTTGATAAGAATGTGGAGAAAAGGAACCCCTGTACACTCTTGGCTGGAATGTAAATTGGTACTACCATCATGAAAAAACAGGAAAGCTTCTCAAGAAATTCAGAATAGAACTACCATATTATCCAGCAATTTAACTTCTGGTTATATAGCCTAAGGGAATAAAATCAGTATTTCAAATAGATGTTTGCACTTCTATGTTTAAAGCAACATTTTTCACAGTAGCTAAGGTATAGAAACAATCTTGTGTCCATCAATAAATGAATGGATGAAGAAAATGTTTTTATTTATCATCTATCCATCTATCTATCTATCTATCTATCTATCTATCTATCTATCTATCTATCTATCTATCTATCTCTATATATATCATCTACCTATCTATCTATCTATCATCTATCTATCATCTATCCATCTATCCATCATCTATTTATCTATCTGTCTATCTGTGTCTCTGTCTGTCTAATCTACCTATCATTTATCCACACATAATGGAATATTGTTTGGCCTTAAAAAAGAATAAAATATTGTAATTTGTGACAAAGAAAATGAACCTGAAGGGCATTTAAGTGTAACAAGTCAGATACAGAAAAGCAAATATTGCATGATCTTACTTATATGGGAAATCAAAGAAAAATGTTGAACTCATAGCAATGGATAATATAATGGTGGTTAGCAGAGTCTAGAAGTTGGGAGAAAAAAGATCTTGATCAAAGGGTATAAATTTTCAGTTATAAGATGAATAAGTGTTAGAGACCTAATGTATGAGCATGGTGACTACAGTGAATAATATATTGTATTCTGAAATTTACTGAGTAGATCTGAAATGTTCTCACCACACACACACAAGGATAACTATGTGAGGTGATAGATTAATTGATTGTACTAAACATTAAATAGTGTATAAATTTATTGAAATACCTCAAATACATGTAATTTTCATTTGTCAGTCATACCTCAATAAGCTTCAGGGAAGAAAGAAGTATGATGCATTAATCATACAGTTAACTCCATCTAACTTACTAGTCTCTTACAATTTGTACCTTTGGAAGTTACTTAGAGTTTAGTTCTACATACTGATTTTCTGCTTAAAAGATGAAGAATTAAACATTTTTAATAGTTCTTGCCATTTTTATTTCAATTCCTAATTTCAATTGCATAAGTGGATGCCAGGTCAAAACTTTATGGTGTGTAGTCCTCTGGAAAAATGTGTAAGCCTCCAATAAGACGTTAAACTGATTCTTCTGTCTGAAGAATTTGTTGCCATGCTATAAAAGCATTTTTAATTTATAGTCTTTCTTTATATCCCATCACAATTGTGTCCACTGCAGAGTTAGTAGCCTTGGCCATTATATCCAGATTAATAAATCATTGTATCTAGAACTGTGCTTTTTTGAAGGAAAAAGCAAAATAATAGGTTTTATATTTATTAAAAATGTATTTTTGGTAAGGAGATGAAATGAAATGTTATGTTTATTTGACTTTTTACCTTTGATTTTTTAACAATGATATTTTCAAAAGTTTTTTTTATATTGATGAGTGTCTAGGCAGGACCTGTGGCCACATTTTCAGTTGCTATATGTCTGGTTGTAGGACTGTAGAAAAGGAAACTGAATGTTCCAGAAAGTGCAATGAATCCATTAAGCTAAAAATGATCCTCAGCTATTTGTGCATACATAATCTTTCCATTCCAGTGGACCATTTTCATTTTCCTGTCCTTAAATTGTTTGATTACAGTATGTGAGTTTTGCGTAGAAGATGACACTTAAAACCAAAGTCTGAAGTGGTATAGAAATACTGGTTTTTCAGTTTTTTGGAGTGGGTTGACATCAGCACATATAAAATACAGTCTAGTATTAAATTGTTAATAAAATACATTTAAAAAACTTTTACAAATCACATTTTAGTTTTTATATAAATCTTTCTATACCAATATCTGGTACCTTTTGATTTATAAATTTTAAAGACTATAAATCAGCAAAAGGTCAAGTCACAAGGGCTGTAGAAGACATAACAAATCCAGAATATTTTCATGAATACCAAAAAAAAGTTAAAAACAAGTTTATAATTTACAGCTGCCTTGAGGCATCAATAACTAATTCACTGAAAATTTACTCATTTTATGCATCTATTGTGCTTGTTTTACTACTTTGCTTTTCATAAAAAACATTTATTTCAGCAACTGTCACTTCTTTTGGCACTTATGTGATCTCTGAGCTGTGTGTGAAAATACACATTATTTCTACTTTACAATTTTTATTGAAAAATTATTTATCTTACAAATTTATATCAATGCTTTTTTGTTTCATGCTTGAATTATTTTCATTGTTTTTTTAAAGTCATTTCAGAAAATCAGTCTTACAGCTATTCAGTTTAACATCTGCTTTAAATCTTTTTTTTAATTGTCTCTTGAATGACATTTTATCATTAACTATAAAGAACAAGTAGAAAGTTTGAGAACACAGGTCACACTGAAAATTATTCAATAAAAATAACACTGTAAATTATATTTAAATATAACTACCCTCATAAATACAAGACACATTTCACAGCTGCTACCTAATGAGTTCTCATATTGTTCCTGGGAGTCAGCAAAGTAGTGTGAACAAATAATTATTTTCAAGTATAAGGTAGCAGTACAAACTTGAGCAGCATAAACAGAAGAAGGCAGCCCCTCAGGGCCTGTTTCTCAAAAGAATGGCCATGAAGAAGCCAAGGCTTGGATTTCATATTTTAGTGAGTAAAACTTTAAATAATAAGGCAAAGTTTAGTAGTGGGTATCACCTGTTTTTGCCTGCTTAGCATTAATTCCAACATCTTTGTGTGAAAGCATCCATGTTTTTATTCATTTTGGATAGCATATTTCAGCTATGGCTATTTGTCTCCAATTTAGAGATGGTACTTTAATGCAGGCCTACTCCTTTGCAAACTTTACTTCCTCTTAGGTACAGTGATTGATTCAATAATTTACATGTAACCAACTTACTGTTGTGTCTAGCATATCCCTCTCAATCTTCCTTTGTGGCATGTTTCTTGTGGCAGCTTCGAAAATTGCCAGGGTTGGAAGGAGTCATCTAAAGGGATTAGCTTTGGGGTGAGGGTGGGGAATATACCTAACCATCCTATGCTTTTTACTTTGTTAGAAGACCAAACTGAAGACATTAAACTGAGTTCTTGATTGCCCCTAGTTCTACTAAACCTTAAATGAAGTTGTATTGATAAAAATTAGCATGTAAAAAAAAGAGCTGTGATTATTCATGCCCTATGGTAATCCCTGTAAAGCAATCCTCCATTCTGAACCCACACCAAAATTAAAGAATTGATAAGTGGTAAATCTGGTATCCACACTGGCTGATTTGATTCCAGGAATTCTGTTTTTAACCACTTTGGATATTGCATCATTACCCAGGCTGGGCTCTTATTTATTCATGTACAGTTTACCTCACACAAAGAAGTGTGCTCCAAAATCTTGGACTTGAATTTGGATGCAATGTGGTGTAAGGTTGTATTGTCTACCTTTGGGAAGTGAACACATTTTTAGTTAAAGGTGGAACCACTGCAAAAATTTGAGATATATGTGCTTTTAAGGCCTATATGTTTTTTGAAAAATAGCTTTTATTTCAGAACAGTTTTGGATTTATAGAAAAGTTGTGAAGACAATAGATTTCTGATGTACCTTATGTTCAGTTCCCTATATTAAAACCTTGCATTAGTATGGCACATTTGTCCCAGTTAGTGAAACAATATTTATACATTATTATAAAGTCCATGCCTTATTCAGATTTCCTTAGTTTTTATATAATGATAATCCCATCTAGAATATCATATTACATTGAATTGTCCTGTCTTTTTAGGCTCTACTTTGGCTTTGACGTATCTCAGACTTTCTCTGTTTTTGATGACCTTGACAATTTTGATAGTTCTAGTCAGGTATTTTGTAAAATATCTCTCAGTTGGGATTTGTCGAATGTGTTTTTCATGACTAGACTTGAGTTATGGGTTTAGGGAGTAAGACAAGAAGTTCTTATCACATCACGTCAAGGATGTACATTATCAACATAATTTATGACTGTCCATGTTGACCTTTATCACCAAAGTTTAGCTTAGTTAGTGTTTGTTGAGTTTCTCCACCATACAGTTACTATCCCAACCCACCTGTACTCTTTGGAAGGAATTCACTATTGTGCAGTGCAAACTTAGGTACTAGAGAGTTATACTCCACCTCTTTGAGAATGGACTAGCTACCTAAACTATGTAGGAGTCTTCTGCAAGGGAGATTTGTCTATTCTTTATTAATTAATTTTTGATCACTTATGTATATTAGTACAGACTCATAAATATTTATAGTTTTAATTATAATCGAATGCCACTTTTTTGTTTCTCAAATTGTTTCAGCTTTGGTAATTAGTAGCTTTTTAATTGGCTCCTGTGTCCCTTGACATATCCTTATGATGGTAAGTTTTTTTCCAGAGTACGTCTTTACTTTCTGGCATTCCAAGGTCCTCCATGCTCATCTTGTCTGTTCCCTGCCCCAGCCCAAGAATCAGCCATTTTACCGAAGAGTATTAAGGAATGGTATTAGAAACAAAAGTCTGGGTTCTAGGTATGTTTGTTACTACTGGGGTGCCATTGTTTCTAGGCCCTCTCTGCTGACAGAGCAAAGAAATATATTTATTTGTATATAAATTATTGACTAGTATATATACACATATCTATAAATGTTTCTATACATGTGCCTCTGTCTCTGTATTAAGCTAAACATGATTTCATATTGGTGTCTCCAACTCTAATTCATTATCACATGGATCATTCTAGTCTTTATCCCTTGCTTTGCTATAATCTTGAACTCCAAGAATGAGAAACCCAGTTGCTATCATGTGTAATTCATTAGCTTGTTTAATTCCAGTATAAATGTATGGTGGTTTCAGAATTATTTACTCATACCTCCATAGGGAATGGCTTTATCATCTAGAGTACAGTGCATATTATAGTTTCTATTGTCTGTAGTATTACAGAATCCACTCATTTCCAAAGTTACTTAAGTTAGCACCTTTCTCTGCAGCTCACTCTAGAGTGTTTTATATATTTATACTATAGTTAAATATAACCACCCTAAAAAAAATTCCCTATGCTTTGCCTATCCAATGCTCCAGACCTTTGACAATCACTATTCTCTATTTACTGTCTCTATTGTTTTTCTTTTTACAAATGCCATATAAATAGAATCATATACTATATAGCCTTGATTATTTCACCACTCATTAAATTTCATGCATGTCTTTATGTGTCTTGATAGCTCATACCTTCTTATTGCTGAATAGTATGACATTTTATGAATATATCACATTTCATTTATTCATTTACCTATTTAAGGGTATCTTAGTTGTTTCCTGTTATGGGTCATTATAAATAAAACTACGTAAGCATTCATGTGCATGTTTTATGTGTGGATGTAAGTTTTCAACTTATTTGAGTAAATACCATGGAGTATGATTGCTTGATCATATGGTAAAACTACATTTTGTTTTGTAAGAACTGCCAGCTGTCTTCTAAAATGACTATAACATTTTGCATTCTCACCACGAATGGGAGTTACTGTTGTTTTGAATCTTCACCAGCAATTGTTACTGTTAGGTTTTTTGATTTGGGCTGTTCTCATAGTTATGTCATGGTATCTGATAATATTTTTAATTAGCATTTTCCTAATGGCAAGTGATATTGAACATGTTTTCAGATGCTTATTAACCATCTCTATATCTTCTTTGGTGATATGTCTATTCTGATACTTTGCTTTTTTAAATTAGTTTATTTTCTTAATATTGAGCTTTAAGTGTTTGTATATTTTGGATACAAATCTATTATCAGAAAGTTATTGTGTAATATTGTCTCCCAGTCTGTGGTTTATCTTTATATTCTCTTATTAATGATTTTTACAGAGAAGAATTTTAGATTTTAATAAAGTCCAACATATAAATATTTTCATTTGTGGATCGTGCTTTTGGTGTTTTATCTAAAAACTCTGCACCAAGATCACATAGGTTGCTTTTATTTTTTTCTAAAAATTGTTTATATTTTTGCATTTTATATTTATATTTTTATATTTTTAATTTATAAAATATAACAGAAAATATTGATCCATTTTGAGTCAATTTTATGTAAAGTATAAGGTCTATGTTAAAGACCTTATACACATTTGCATATTAATGCCCAGTTTTTGAAAGACTATTCTTTATTTAATTGCTTTTCCTCTTCTGTCAAAATCAGTTAATTATATTTGCATAGATCCATTACTAGGATTTCTATTCTATCTCATTTATATGTTTCTTCTTTAGCCAATACCATGCTGGCTCGATTATTATAACTTTATAGTAATTCTTTAAAAATTGTGTAGTCTGAGCCTTCCAACTTTTTTTCTCTTTCAGTATTTTGTTTTCAATTCCAGATCTTTTGCCTTTTCATATAAACTTTTTGTTTCAGTTTATTTAAATTAAAAAAGAAAACAAAAACAATTTATCCATTTCTTCCATTCTCAGTCCTTGCCTCTGGCAAACATAATCTGTTCTCTGTATATATGAGAATGGTTTGTATTTACTGATTTATTTTTAGATTCCACATATATGAGAAATTATGATATGATATTTGCCTTTTTCTGTCTGATTTATTTCCAGTTAGCATAATGCTCTTGAGGTCATTCATGTTATTACAAATGGCAAAAGTTCATTCTTTTTCATTGCTGAATAATATTCTATACATATATGTATGTATGTATTTACATCACTGTTTCTTTATTCATCTATCAGAGGATACTTAGGTTGTTTCAATGTCTTGGCTATTGTAAATAATGCTGTAATGAACATAGGAGCGCATGTATCTTTTCAAGTTAGTGTTTTCATTTTACTTGTCTAAATAACCAGAAGTGGAATTGCTGGAACATATGGTATTTTTATTTTTAATTTTTTGAGGAACTTTCATACTGTTTTCCAAAATAGCTACATCAATTTACATTCCCACCAGACATGTACAAGTGTTCTTATTTCTCCACATCTTCTCCAGCACTTGTTATTTTTAGTCTTTTTGATAATAGCCATTCTAACATGTGTGAGATGATATCTAATTATGCTTTTGATGGTTAACTATGCAAAACATCTTTTCATCCACTTGCTAGCCATCTGTATACCTTCTTTAAAAAATGTTTTATTTAGATCTTCAGTCAATTTTTAAATCAGATTGTTTATATTTTTACTATTCAGTTGTATGAGTTCTCTAAATATTTTGGATATTAGCCCCTTATCAGGTATTTGATTTGTAAATATTTTCTCCTATTTAAAGGTTGCTTTTTTTATTTTGTTGATGGTTTCCTTTGCTGTGCTGAAGCTTTTTAGTTTGATGTATTTTCACATGTTTATTTTTGTGTTTGTTGCTTTTGCTTTTGGTGTCAGATTAAAAAAAAATTATTGCCACAACCTGCATCAAGGAGCTGACTGTTTATGTTTTTTTCTAGTTTTATGGTTTTAGATCTTATTTTCAAGTCTGTAATAACCCATTTTAAGTTAATTTAATCCAATTTGACTGTATAGTTTAAATACTAGTCATTTCATTTTTTTTTTTTGAATGGGAAAGTCCAATTTTTCTAACATGATTTACTGGTGAGACTGTTTTTTCCCCATTGTATATAATTGGCTCTTTTGTCATAAATTAATTGGCCAGATATACATGAGTTTATTTTTGGGATCTCTTGTTGTACTGATCCATGTGTCCGTTTCTATGCCAATACCATATTAATTTGATTAATATGGCTTTATAATATAGTTTAAATAAAGGAGTGTGATATCTCCAGCTTTGTTATCCTTTCTCAAATTGCTTTGGTTATTTGGGACTTTTATGGTTCTATACAAATTGTAGGATTGTTCTAGTTCTGTGAATAATATGATTAGAATTTTGATAGAGATTGCATTGAATCTGTATATTGCTTTGGATAGTATGGTAATTTTAACAATATTAATTCTTGCAATCCATGAACATAGAATATCTTTCCATTTATTTGTGTCTTTCTCAATTTTTTTATTATTTTCTTATCATTTTCAATATATAAGACTTTCACCTCCTAAGTTCAGTTTATTTCTAGATATTTTATTCTTTTTGATATAATTGTAAATGGAATTGTTTTCTTAATTTCTCTTTCTGATAATTCATTATTAGTGTATAGAAATGCAACAGATTTCTGTATGTTGATTTTGCATGCAGTGACTTTACTGAAAGTATTATTCTAACAATTTTTTGGTGGCATCTTTAGGGTTCTACTCTTATAACATTCTAAAATACTTTGTGGATCTTTTATGTGTGTAAGCTAAAGATTTCCCAAATCATTATGCTCTTTTTTTTATGTTTAACAAATTTTGCCTCAATTTATCTCTTTCTTCTTCCATTTTACTAAAAGAACAAAGAAGAAACCAGGCCATACCTTCAACACTCTGCTTGCAAATTTCCTCAGCTATGTATCTAAGTTCACTTCAGGTCTGAAATTTCTATTTGGTTCTTCTTTACATCTTTTCATTGTTTAGGTCACCTATTTTTTTCTGAGTCATTCTGTTATGTCATTAGATTTAAGCATGTGAATAAATTACTTGTTGAATCACTTTTATAATTGCTGCTTTAAATCTTTCTCAGATAATTCTAATATCTCTGTCACCATTGTTAATATCTATTGATTAAAAAAAGTTCTTTGAGCAATTTCTTTTTCCTGATGAATAACATTTTTTTTTAATTGAAACCAGGACATTTAGGGTACTTTCTTATGAGACTCTATCTTATTTAATATTTTTCAGTTGGCTTTATCTGACACTATTGCAGCTAGGGAATATGGGTGTTGTTACCTCCTTACTGTCAGGTGTGAATGTAGAGTGTTTTTCCATTTGGCTTTCCTTGAAACCCAGCAGAAATTTCTCATTACTGCTAGAAGTGAATGTGAGTTTTACATGTCCATATAGTCTCCACTGACAACACAATGTTAGGGACACCTGATTATTGGATGGCAAAAATGAAAGGCATGGTTTCCTACTTGGCCCAGTGGGAGATCAAAGTATTGTTCCTAGTGTATATTAATTAGAGGAGTAGAAACTAATGAACAAGATTTTGAATATGGCACAATAATTTTGTTAACAAGATCGTATATTTGCTCATGAAAGATGATTAAGGTGAGGTTAAATAACCTGCTGTAAGAAATAAGGAGGTCAAGGAAATGAAGCCTGAGGTACTGGATAAATGAGACATCTGGTTGATGGAATTTCCACAAAATTTTGGTGTAGTCATAGAGAGAAAGGCTGAAATAGTTAACCAATAAAGACAAATGGTGGCATAAACTACAAAAGAGAGTCAGTAGAAAAGTATTTTTATTTTTCAATTAGAGTTGACATTCGATATTATTTTATATTAGTTTAGGTGTACAACTGTGGTTAGACATTTAAATAATTTATAAAATGATCCCCCTCATTAGTACCCACCAGACACTATGCATAGTTATTATAATATTACTGACTATATTTCTTATGCTGTACTTCATATCCCCATGACTATTTTGTAACTACCAATTTGTATACTTAATCTTTTCACCTTTTTTACCCAGCTTCCAACCCCCTTCCATCTGGCAATCATCAGTTCTCTGTATCTATAAGTCTGTTTTCATTTTGTTTATTTTGTTCTTTAGATTTTACATATAAGTGAAATCATGTGGCATTTATCTTTGTCTGATTTATTTCACTTAGCATAACACCCTCTAGTCTATACATGTCATTGTGAATGGTAAGATTTCATTTTTTTATGTCCAAGTAATATTTCATTGTCTCACTACTTCTGTATCTAATCATCTATTGATAGGCATTTAGGTTGCTTCCATGTCTTGGCTATTGTAAATAGAGCTGCAATGAACATAGGAGTTCATATATCTTTTCAAATTAGTGTTTTGTTTTTCTTTGGGTAACTATCCAGAAGTGCAATCGGTGGGTCAATTTTTTGAGAAACTTGCAAACGGTTTTCCATGGTGGCTATACCAAATTACAATCCCACCAACAGTGCATGAGGGTTCCCTTTTCTTCAAATCCTTGCCGACATTTGTTGTTTTTTATTTATTGATGATGGCCATTTTGACAGGTGTGAGGTAATATCTCATTGTAGTTTTAATTTACATTTCTCTGATGATTAGTGATGTTGAACATCTTTTCAAACATCTACTGGCCATCTGCATGTCTTTTTTAGAGAAATGTCCATTCAGGTCCTGTGACCAATTTTTAATTTTTTTTGGTGTTGAGTTGTAGTTGTATGAGTTCTTTGTAAATTTTGGATATTAATTCTTTATTAGATGTATCACAGGCAAATATCTTTTTTCTCCCATTTAGTAGTTTTTTTTTATATTTATTTTTTTGCTTATGGTTTCCTTTGCTGTGCCAAAACTTTTAGTTTGATGTAGTCCCATTTGTTTATTTTTTCTTTTGTTTTTCTTGCCCGAGAAGATATAGCATAAAAAATGTTAAGAATTTACTGCCTATGTTTTCTTCTTGGAGTTTTATAGTTTCAATCTTACATTTAAGTTTTTAATCCATTTTGAGTTTACAAAATGGTGTTACACAGGTGGTCCAGTTTCATTTTTCTGCATGTATCTGTCAAGTTTTCCCAGCACCATTTATTGAAGAAACTATCTTTACTCCATTGTATAGTCTTGCCTCCTTTGTCATAGATTAAATGACCATATAGGTGTAGATTTATTTCTGGGCTTTCTATTCTGTTCCATTGATCTATATATCTGTTTTTATGCCAGTGCTATACTGTTCTGATTACTATATCCTTACAGTGTAGTTTGATATCAGGTAGTGTGATTCCTCCAACTTCATTCTTCTTAAGATTACTGTGGCTTTTTGGAATCATTTATGGTTCCATATAAATTTTGGATTATTTGTTCTAGTTCTCTGAAAAATGCCATTAGTATTTTGATAGAGATTGCATTGAATCTATAGATTGCTTTGGGTAGTATGGCTATTTTAATGATGTTGATGATTATTAACATGAGCATGGTACATGCTTCCATTTATTTGTACCTTCTTTAATTTCTTTTTTTAATGACATACTTTTCTGAGAATAGGTCCTTTTCTTCCTTAGTTAATTTTGTTTCCTAGGTATTTTATTGTTTTTGATGCAATTGTAAATGGGATTATCTTCTTAATTTCTCTTTATGATATTTCATCATTGGTGTATAAAAATGCAACTGACTTCTAAGTATTAGTTTTGTATCCTGCTACTTTACTGAATTCATTTATCAGTTCTAACAGTTTTTGAATGGAATCTTTAGGGTTCCCTATATCTAGTAATATGTCATCTGCAAATAATGACAGTTTTACTTCTTCCTTTCCAGTTTGGATGCTTTTTACTTTTTTTTCTTGTCTGTTGTTGTGTCTATGACTTTCAAAACTATGTTGAATAATAGTGGTGAAAGTAGACATCTTTGTCTTGTTCCGGATCTTAAGGAAAACACTTTTAGCTTTTCTTCATTGAGTATTATATTAGCTCTGGTTTTCTCTTATATTGCATTTATGTTGAGGTATCTGCATTATTTCCACTTTGCTGAGAGTTTTTACCATAAATTGGTGCTGGATTTTGTCAAATGCTTTTTCTGAATCTATTGATGTGATCATATGGTTATCTTTTAATTTGTTAATGGGGTGTATCACAATAATTGATTTGCGGATATTGAACCAAACTTGCATTCCAGGATTAAAACTCACTTGATCATGGTGTATGATCTTCTTAATATACTGCTAAGTTCAGTTTGATAATATTTTGCTGATGATTTTGCATCTATATTATCAGAAGTATCGGTCTATAGATTTTTTTTTTTGTAATGTCTTTGGTTTTGGAATCACATTAATGGTGGCCTTGTAAAATGATCTTGGGAGCCTTCTCTCCTCTTGAATTTTTTATAATAGTTGGAGATAAAAATATATTAATTCTTCTTTGATTATTTGGTAAAACTCACCTGTGAAGACATCTGATCCAGGACTTTTGTTGTTGAGATGTTCTTCTTTATTCAGTCTTGGAAGATTGTATGTTTCTAGGAATATAACCATTTCCAGATGGTCCAATTTGTTGGCATATAATTGCTTATAGTATGTTCTTATAATCCTTGGTATTTCTGTGGAGTCAGTTTTCAATTTCCTTTTATTTAAGATTTTATATATTTAGTCCTCTTTTTTCTTGATAAATCTTGTTAAAAGATTGTTGATTTTGTTTATCTTTTCAAAGGACCAGTTTTTGGTTTCATTGATATTTTGTATTTTTTTAGACTCTTTTTCACTTATTTCCCCTCTAATCTTTATAATTTTATTCCTTCTTCACTTTGGTCTTTGTTTGCTGGTTTTTAGTTCCTTTAGATATAGATTGAGATTTTTCTTGTTTCTTGAGGTAGGCCTATATTGCTGTGCCTTTCACTGTGTCCCATAGATTTTGGGTTTCCATTTTCATTTGTCTCAAGGTATCTTTTGATTTTTTCCTTGATCTCATTGTTAACCTATTCATTGTTTAGTGGCATCTTATTTAGCCTCAATGTGTTTGTGTTTTTCAGTTTTTTTTTCTTCTCTTAACTGATTTTTAGTTTCATACCATTGTGGTCAAAAATACTTGATATGATTTCCATCTCCTTAAATTTATTGTGACTTGTTTCATGTACTAATGTGTTCTATCTTGGAAAATGTTCCATGTGCACTTGAGAAGAATATATATTCTACTGCTTTGGAGTGAAATGGTCTAATAATATCAATTAAATTCTTCTGGTCTAGTGTGTTACTTAAGGCCACTATTTCTTTGTCTAGAAAATCTGTCCATTGGTGTCATATTTGGTGGTAAAGTTTTCTACTATGATTCTATTACCGTCGATCTCTCCCTTCATGTTGGTCAATATTTTTAAAATTATTTTTAAATTTTGCAATTGTAGTTGGCATACAATATTATATTAGTTTCAAGTGTACAACATAGTGATTAGATGTTTACATAACTTACAAAATGATCATATCCATAAGTCTAATACCCATCTTACACCATATATAGTTATTACAGTATTATTGACTATATTCCTTATGCTATATATATGCCATATATATATATATTGTATCTGACTATTTTGTACTATGTGTAGGTCAGTATTTGTTTTATGTGTTTAGGTTTTTCCATGTTGGGTACATAAATGTTTACTAGGGTTATCTTGGAATGATCCCTTTATTGTAATGTCCTTTTTTGTCTATTATAGCCATTGTTTTAAAGTCTATTTTGTTTGATATAAATATTTCTACCAAAATTTTTCTTCATTTCCATTTATGTGAAATATTTTTTTTACATTCCTTTACTTTTAGTCTGTGTGTGTCTTTCAATATGAAGTGGGTCTCTTGTAGACAGCATATGTATGGGTCTTGTTTTCTTATCTATTCAGCTATTCTATATATTTTGATTGAAGCATTTAACCCATTTACATTTAAAATAATTTTGATAGGTATATAGTCATTGCTATTTTATTATTTGAATTTATGGGGTTTTCTCCTCCCTTTTTTTTTTTTTTTTTTTTACAGAAATCCCCTTAACATTTCTTGTCATTCTGGCTTGTTGGTGATGAATTCCTTTAGTTTTTTTCCTGTTGGGAAAGGTCTTTATCTCACCTTCAATTTTAATTGATAGCCTTGCTATGTAGAGTAGTCTTGGTTGTAGGTCTTTGCTTTTTATTATTTCAAATATACCATGCCAACCCCTTTTGGCCTGCAAAGCTGCTGTTGAGAAATCAGTTGATAGTCTTATGGGAACTCCCTTGTAAGTAACTAGATGCCTTTCTCTTGCTGCTATTAGGATTCTTTGTCTTTAACTTTGGATGTTTTAATTTTGACGTGTCTTGGTGTGAACCTGTTTGAGTTCATCTAGTTTGGGACTTTTTGCTTCTTGGATTTTATGTTTATTTCCTTCACCACATTAGGGAAGTTTTCAGTCATTATTTCTTCAAATATGTTCTCAACCTTTGCTTTCTCTCTTCTCTTCTGGTGCCCCTATGATGCGTATATTTTTTTGTGGTTTATGTTGTCCCAGAGGTCTCTTAAATTTTCATCATTTTTTATTCCTTTTTATTTTGTTGTTCCAATGGACTGTTTTCTGCTACTTTGTCCTTCAAATCACTAATTCAGTCTTCTGCTTCATTTATCTACTGTTGATTTCTTCTAATGTATTCTTCGTTTCAGTAATTGTATTCATTTCTGACTAGTTCTTTTTATGGTTTCTATATCCTTTTTTAATACTTACCATTTCTCTCTTGAAGTTCGCACTGAGATTATCTATCCTTCTGCTAACTTCATTGAGCATACTTTTAACCAGTGTTTTGAACTCTGTCTCTGGTAGGCTGCTTGTCTCCATTTCATTTATAGTTCTTTTCTGGAATTATCTCCTATTCTTTCATTTGAGACTTGTTTCTTTGTTTTCTCATTTTGGCTATTTTGTTTGTTTCTATGTAGTAGGTAGATGTGTTACATCTCCCTGTTTTGGCCATGAGCTCTTATGAGGCAAATGTCCTGTGGGGTTCAGTGGTGCAGTCTCCCTGATCACCTGTGCTGGGTGCTGTGGTAGTGTCCCTTGTGTGGATTGTGTGTGCTCTTCTATTGTAGTTGAGCCTTGATTGCTGTAGGCACATCAGAAGGTGTGATTGACCCTCAGGCTGACTGGCTATAATGACT
This sequence comes from Macroglossus sobrinus, assembly GCA_004027375.1. NCBI lineage: Eukaryota > Metazoa > Chordata > Mammalia > Chiroptera > Pteropodidae > Macroglossus > Macroglossus sobrinus. The sequence goes on along the minus strand of PVKZ01000097.1, from coordinate 1,014,600 downwards.
GACCATGCCCATGGTGTATGAGCTGCTGTGTGAGTGGGATTTCTCCTAGCTGGCACATGTGTCTGCTGAGATCACCCTTTGGGTGTGCCACTTGTGGTATTAATCAGGTGGTGCTCTGTTGCAGTCTGATACCAGCCTCCAGGTATGTTGGTTCTGGTGCCACTTGGGAGGAGCTCCTGTGCAGGCCATGGTCAGCCATCATCTATGACCTACAAGGGGCTACCTGGTAGGAATTACAAAGCTATCCATGGTTGAACTCTGTATTGGACCTGGAGGCACATGGAAGAGGTCACACTGTGAACCAAGGTCAGCTACTGCCAGTACTGGGCCTGGAACATCTCTTAGCTAAAGGCTCAGGAAACCTAAAGGCCTGACTGCTTTCCAGCTGTCTGTAGGGTTCAGCCACTGAGAGTCTTGGGAATTACACAAATTCAGTGAGGTGGGGTTCTAGATAGTCACCAGATTGGACTCCAGGGGTTCTAGGTAGTCCCCAGGTTAGTGCCAGTGCTGAGCCTTTGGCCACTCACAAAAGCCTCAAGTCACACTGAAGTTAACCTTCACATTCCTCAGGGTCTTTTCACCATATATATTTAAGAAATACTGCAGCTTGGGCTGCAGCTGATTGCCTGCCAAAGGAAGCTTGTTGACTGATGTTAAAAGATCCTCCTGCTGAGAGGGCAGGGTGAATCTAGTTGCCTAGCCATGAATATGCCTTCAGTAATTCATTACTTGTGTGGGGCCAGGTTCCATTGTGTCACTAGAGTGGAGAGGGTAAATTTTATCAGTCCAATAAAGGTTCAGATTTGGCTGTGTCAGGGAAGGGCTCAACACAGGCAAGATGGTACCTGCCTGTATGCTGCACAAGAGGAAGGCACAACAGAGATAATGGTGGCTGTCCCTTACCCTATAGCCACACAATTCAGTCTCTGGTGCCTCCTGAGCTGCTACCCCTCCACTAGAGTAATTAAGGATGAGTCTATGTGTGGGCCCTTCTACCTCTCACCCACATGTTAGAAATCACCATTGATTTTTACAGTTAGATCTTGTGGGAAATCCTTTTCCCAGCACTAGTACCCTGGGCTGGGGAGCCCAGTGTGTGGCTGGGACCCCTTGCTCCCTGGGGTAACCTTCACAAATGAGATATCCCTTCTGATGCGTAACTGCCACACATGGGTGCCAGGCCAGTTCACTTCATGTCTCTGCCCCTCCTAATAGTCTTGACATGGCCTCTTCTTTATATCCTTAGTTACAGAAGTTATGTTCAGCTAGTCTTAAGATGGTTCTCCAAGTTAGTTCTATAATTTAGTTGTAATTTTAATGCTGTCATGAGAGGAGGCAAATACAGGGTTTATTTACTCTGCCATCTTGATTGGACTCCATTAAAAAAGTATTTTTGAGAAAATATATAAGAGATATAAACTGGAAGTACCAAGGAGGCATCTAACCCACTAACAGTCTTTGTGGTATGCTATGAATGAAGAATTCTTTGAGAGTATTTTGAGAGTATTATGATTAGTCTTTGGGTTACAGTAAATTTTTGATTAGAGCAAATAGTATAAAAGAGCTTTCAGAGAAAAGGTAGAAGATGTCTAGATTGTATTGACATTAGAACATGAATTACAAAGGGAGTAGTGGGTGGGAAATGGGGTTTAGTAGATGTACAGAGCTATGCTATGTTTTTGGCAGTGACTGATATGATGAGGTTAGTTTTCTTTGCCTTTCAGATGAAGGAAACCTTATAGCATCCCCCTGGGATTTCTCTTAGGCCTTAGTGAGGTACTTGATGTTATGACTGGGGAAAGGCTACTTTATCTGGTCCATGGAGGTCTATAGACTTCCCTTAAAATTTCCAGCATGTGGTGTCTCAGTGGGAGAAGAGCAGTTTTATTTAGAAATCAGGGGAGCTCTACAGATCTCCTTTGAAAATTGTTATAGGCTATGTCATAGCTAAATTTGGGTAGGATTTTCTAATAGCATGCTAACTTTAGGAATTTAAATTAAATCCTTCTAATAATTTAAAATCTAATAAGAGATAGTGTAGCTAGTGTAAGATATGTTGTGGGAACTATGATATGATAGTTACAAAAGTGAGTTACCAATGACTACATTGAGAAGGGTTCAATGAGATAACAACCTTTTATATCCAGCTCTATTACCAACACATTAGGCAAAGACCATTCTTGACAGAAAGAAGATCAAGAGCAGATCTGGGAATGCATATCTCAAGGTATAGTGGAGAGAGAGAGAGAGAGAGAGAGAGAGAGAGAGAGAGAGAGAGAGAGAGAGAGAGAGAGAGAGAAAGAGAAAGAAACACTGCATAAAGAAAGTGAAGATGAAGAAGTCCAAGAACAGGAGAGGAGAAAAATAAAATAAAAATGGAGAAGGGTTTAAATTTATAAGAAAACAATTAAGTTTGCTTCTCAAACTCTATGAATCACTGGATATGAATCACTTGGGAATTTTGTTAAGAGGCAGAATCTGATTTACTATCTGAGGAGGAACCTAAGATCCTGATTTACTAACAAGCTCCCAAGTGATGTCAATGTTGTTTTGAGTACCAAGGGGATAGATGAAATAGGAAACAGAAGAATGAAGAATTATAGAGTGATGCAATAGGAAATACAGGTCATCTGGGGTCATTGCTCTATACCTGTTCTGCTATATTTTGGTTAGTTCTTAGATGGCATAAAAATTCTATTTCATTTATAGTCTTCTGAGCGATAAGTTTTCAGAGGGAGCTGAAAGTTGTTACTGGTAGAAAAAAAAAGGGGTCAGCAAAGTCAGACATTTACATTTTGAAAGACCTGATGTTATTGTTCTATCATTCCAGTGTTTCCAGGTAGCTTCAAGTCTTCTAGCATTTCCCTGATGTGCTTATCCATCCTCCTCCTCAGCTAGTGCTAATCTCTTTGTATCTTTGATGGAAACTCAGCTAGCATTAGGGGAAGCATTTAATTCAGTGAATTCACATGAAATTTTTGTTTTTGACATTCCACATTTCGTATTAGTTTTGGTTATACAGCATAGTGGTTAGACATTTATATAATTTACAAAGTGATCTCTCTGAGAAATCTAGTACTCATCTGACAGCACATAGTTATTACAATATTATTGACTACATTCCCTATGCTGTACTTGACATCCCCGACTATTTTGTAACTACCAATGCATCATTCTTAATCCCTTTTCCTTTTTCATCCAGCCCTCCAGCCCCTCCCATCTGGCAATCATCAGTTTGTTCTCTGTATCTATGAATCTGTTTTTGTTTTGTTTATTTTGCTTTTTAGATTCCACATATAAGTGAAATTGAGTAACTACCATGCACTTAATTCTACTGAGGCACTTGCATTTTAGCAAAAGGATTGCTTATTCAAGAGTAACACATTTTACATAGTCATGTTTGGGTGTGGCTAACATTATTAGGAGTGTCCTAATCCTCATAAGAAATCTCATGGATCACCTAAAACGGGAGATACATTAATTTTCCTTGTGCTCTTACAATGTTCTCAAAAAATTAAAAAATCATTCTTAATTTTTACTTTATAATACTGAAGGTTTTGTAGACTCTTGCTCTTAATACATATCATGTGTAGATTTTTTTTAAATCCAATTATTTTGTTTTTAAAAATTTATCCATCATTGTATTTTATTCCAACTCTCCTCCAGAATCTATTTTGGTGAAGTAAGGTTTGCCATCACCCACTGTGTCTGAAATTAGTAATTTTATAGCTGTATCTTTAAGGTTTCTTTCTTTCTTTCTCTTTCTTTCTTTCTTTCTTTCTTTCTTTCTTTCTTTCTTTCTTTCTTTCTTTCTTTCTTTCTTTTCTTTTCTTTCTTTCTTTCTTTCTTCTTTCTTTCTCTCTCTCTCTCTCTCTTTCCTTCCTTCCTTCCTTCCTTCCTTCCTTCCTTCCTTCCTTCCTTCCTTCCTTCCTTCCTTCCTTCCTTCCTTCCTTCCTTCCTTCTCTCTCTCTCTCTCTCTCTCTCTCTCTCTCTCTCTCTCTCTCTTTCTTTTTCAATTCTGCCATAGCTCCATTGTGAGAGTAGCAGATGATGTCTAGCTATTGTATGGCTACTTGTTCCCCTGGACTATCTGGATGTGTGTTCCAACTAAATGATTACATTGCTTTTTCTTCTATTCTGTAGGTGTCTTAGTCACTGGCCTGTAATGTAGCTAAGTGAAGTCTCGAAGGTATATTTTAACTTGTAAAAGGTTGGCCTTGTATTTCTATCAGGCAGTTTGTGTTTCCGTAGAGAGTTTTCCCTTCTTATCCTCTGCCTAAATGGCTTTGTTTACCTGTTGGGGATCAGATTATTCTTTGTGTTTATGACTTTACCCAACCTTTAATGAATGTATTTTTAATTATTTTCAACTTTGGTATTTCCAGGCAAAAAGTACATATATTGTATTGTTGCATAGAAAATATATGAGCCTGCCTCTTAGCAGGGACTTTGTATCAAAAATGATATGGAAGAAAATGAAGCTGAAGTTCTTATCATACGTGGCTACTTAGGTATAGATAATAAGCAGCCTAGAAATCCTGGTTTGATTGTAAGATTATCATGAGCATATAGTGCCTACTTGAAATTTGAGGATGATAGAAATAGCTTTTAAAATTGCCACACACATATACCCTCCACCATATTGTATATTATTGTGCAATGTTATTTGAAAGAATTCAACTTCTTTTAAGGTTTATATCTTTTCTTATTAATTTCCTTATGTTTATGCAATATAATTTAAAGGCAACACCTGATTATTTACTTGACATTTACTTCTAAAACATATACACAAGTCCTAGAAACCTGGACCATGTTTTGGTCTCTGAGGCATGGGGTGAAGCAGGCTAAACTACAGAATGGTCTGAAATCATTCCTTGTGAAGGTTGAGTCAGAGTTCTACGTGACTTTCTCCTTTGGAGACTGAACCAAGCTGCCTTTGGGTGGGGTCCAAGAATCTTCCATTTTTATGATCTTTTTATTCAAAACACTTTTCTGAGAGTTAATTTTATTATCTATAATGGTCAAAGCATCCCATTGTAATGCCACTTTTCACCCCTTTCTAGAGGCACCTCACATTTAGATTGTATTTTTTAAAGATCTATTGGAGTGATATTGGTTAATAAAATTATATAGGTTTCAACTGTAGAATTCACCACCCAAATAGATTGTTCTTTCTCTAATCATGTTATTTGTTAAAATTCTTCAACATACCTTTCTTCCTTCACTTATTCACACCATCTTTTCACATTGCAGAGTCCAAGCAAGTAGTTCCTAGGTTGGCTCAAATGATGTCATAGTCAGTTTTGGCTGCTATAATGAAGGACTGGGTTCCTCTAAACAGAAATTACTTCTCAAAGTTCTGGACACTGGAACTTGGGGATCAGGTTATCAGTGCGGTCAAGTTCTGGTGAGGACCCTCTTTATAGCTGCAGACTGCCCAGCTCTCCTTGTGTGTTCTCATGTGGCAGAAAGAGATGGAGCTCACTCTCTGGCCTCTTATAAGGCAACTTACAAATAGCATCTCAATAGAAGTTAGATTTCAACATATAAATTTTAAAGAGACAGTATTTAGTTTATAACAAATAAATTTGTGGAACATTCTCAGTGTGAGCTAATTTATCTTTTCTATTCTGTTACCCTCACATCTGAAAGTTCACAAGTTGAAATAGAACTTTAGCAGAATAGTTACCAAGTATATAAAAGGCTTATTACGATTTGAAAGTCTGATCAGAATTTTAAAACGTATATTTCTTGTTAAAATAACTCACTTTTATTAAAGAGCTAAAAGGAATGCATTATTATTGAAAACTTGAGAGAAGAAAATATGTCCTTACTTTTCTGTTGCCTCCCCATTCAATTTAGACACAAAGTTTAAGCAAGTCTTGTTTCAAAGAGAATGCAGATTTGTTGTCCTATATTGATGTGCTAGGCACTGGTTCTTTTGGACTTTCAGGTCACAAAATGCAAAAATCAAATGAACTATTAGATATTTTTTCCAGGCAGTTAGTTTAGCTTGTGCTTACTCTCGATTGTCAGATGCACATATTTTGCTTCTTTGGCATGTTCTAATGACAGGAGTGGTAATCACAGGCACACTCAATATGCCTCTTTCAGAGAAGGCTGTTAGGAAATTCTTATACTGAACAAGTCCTCTTAAGTCTTCAAAGAGAAAAAGACGGTTCTCTCTGCCTGTTGAACAAGTTCAGTTTGAATCCTTGTGGCAAGAATTTCACAGCATGCAAGCAGAAAGTTTTATTGTCTCTATTTTCAGAATCTCTGTTGAAAGTACAATAATATTCCCAAGAAATGTATGAGAAAATAATCTTCCTGGGCTAAAACAGAACTTTTACCTTTCAAATCCAAAATATAAATAAAGGAATCATTTTGTTCTTAAGAGTTTATTTTCCAATTTTGAATTTCATATTTCTGGAAATGTTACCTTCTTATGGAAGCAGAGAAAGAAATTCTTGTATAAAACTCTTCTATAAAAGATTCATCCAAATTGAAAAATCCTCTCAGAATTTACCACTTTTATAAATAGGAATTTTCATTTCCCCAAAAATATTTTTAAAAATATTAGGGAAATAAATTATTATATTAATAATATGAATATTATATTAATAATATTTTTGAATTTTAACTTTAATTTCAAAGGAGTTATAAATTAGCCATTATGCTTAAGGAAAACATGTAAACCAGGAAACCTGTATGTAGTTTTCATGTTTTATAATTTCTTATGAAGTTTTTGTTCACATTCTTGAGAGAAATCAAAGCATTTATACTTTGATTGGCATAACTGAGAATATGATGCAGCATATTGTTTTACAATGCATAACTTATTTTTATTTACATGTTTCTTACTGTAAAGTAAGTTTAATTAATTATTTTTAATATCTACAATAAGAGGTGGGCCTGGAAATTAAAGTTGGACAAATTTGTGTAGAACTCAAAAATTTTTATAGTAAATTCACAAATAAAGTAGGCACCATGGTAGATAACTAGCTTTTGATATTTGGAATAGATGCATTGATTAATAAATCAAGTTATGTTTAATCTATTCCCTGAGCAGAGTTCTTTGAGGATTCTGAAAAATGCTTACATATTCACATTTAATGATGAATTTGGGAACAACTGAGTACTAATGTACCTTACCTGGCTATGAGACCAGTTACTAAGTAGATGTTCATTTCTTTTGTCAATACAGTTTGTAGAGCTTTGCTAGGTTGGTAAGGCTTTGTGACATGAGAATAAAAATTTATATTTGGAGCCTAAGCCAATTTTTTGCTATAATAGTTCACCCTTAAATAATTTGTCTTTTATGTGTGGGATAGATGGAATTATTTTGATTAAAAACTTACTCTTGTTTTTTAGAAAATAAAAACAGGTATATTATACATGCAAAAATAAAACCTGTTTATATCTTAGCAAGAATATAAAAGTAAATAAAATTTTGGCTTATTTATAAAAAGGGAAATATTATAATAGTTTTTTCAGACCTGAAAACATTTTTTAAATGCATAAATTTTTAAAGCACTTATTCAGAGTTGAATCACTACCTTCACATCTCTAGGAAATAAATGTCATATTCTGAAATACAATGGGAAACATACCTTTAGGTAACTAAAAATAACTGACACAAACCAATGAACAAAAAGCCGAAAACTTTATTAGAAGGAAAGGGCCTATAACTCAAAGCCAAATACTTCCATCCATATTTTAAAGTAACAAACAAGATTTACTATCTCTATTACCAGTTCACTACCAATTGTAAACCATCACTAAGAAGGTACTAGCACTGTTAGAGTCAAGTGCAATGACAGAAATGAGAAACCTAACACCACATAGTACAAAGATAAAATGCCTTATAAGTTCCAGTCACCCCTAAGGGTATCATTGAATTGTGTCACAGTAAGAGGAATATGCATAATAGTAAAAACTTTTTAAAAAAAGTTTCATTTATTTCTTTATTTGGAAAGTTCACTTTTTAAATACATTATTCTGACAATACCCATAGATTTGTCCAGTACTAACTACTGCCATTTAAATTTAAACTTTTTTAGCATATAAAAGGCTTGTTGACTTATTAGACCTCTAGGTAAGCAAAAATTAAAGTCTGAAAATAACAAGTGTTTTGGTAATACAGTGTAATGCAAACTCAAATGGCTAATAGTAGTATTGAAAAACAATAAGCTAGTAAATTTGAATATATGTAACAATTACAACTTCCCACAGAGAAAAATCACTCATATATAGTAGGACATAAGGAAAAGAATGTTAGCAGCTTTGTTTACTTGAAAAAACAAATGGCTTTCAAAAATAATAATATAGTACATTCACTCAATTATACTTTAAAGCACTAAAAATAAACTAGAGCGATATACGTATAAAAACATGGTGGTATTAGTGATGTGGCAAAATATAGTTGAAACATACTCTGAGAAAAGACCTAAATTTTACTGTATAGGAAGTTTACTCAAAGTGAAATCTGAGATGTAGTTTGTTATCTTTTTGCTTTACTCAAACTTTAGTGATAAGAGTTACTTTTGTTCTGCTATTATCTTTTATGTGTTCAAGAAATATTTGTATAGCTAATAAATTTATAAATGGTTTGAATGTGTTGGTCAATTTCTTGGAAAAGTTGCAGGGGGTTATATAAGTGCTTTTAACAATTACTTCACTTGCAGTAAATTCAGTTGCTTATAAGATGTAACTGAACATCCAGTATAATATATTTCCTAATCATACTCAGAGACCTGATATGGGAACTATGGTCTCACTATTGGGGCTCATGAACTGGTAACATTGGTAGGTACAGAGAGAGTTATTGCAGAGGGAGACAAGATTTATTTATATTAAATGTTTTATAGTTCAATATATGGATTAACAGTATACTATCCTTTCATCCACAGATCAGACAGTTCTATGTCTAATGTAGATCCTGAGCTGTTGTAAGAAAAAGTGGGTCTCTCATTACGTAAAGGGCAGCTTTTATTGCAATTCATTGTAGTTTCTGTCATCCAGTTACATGAAGTTTTAGATTATATTAACAACTAAATTTACCTACATATTATATATTACATGTGATACAAACACTAGGGAATAATAAAGCCTTGAAAAAACAGTGATTCATCTAGTTTTAGAATAGTCTCTTTACTGACTATGTGATCAGGTTAAAAGTAATAAAAAAATTAATATAACAAGTGTATATAAAACTTCAAAAGTATCAGGAATCTTAGCAGCCTATGATTAATGACAAAACTTGTCTAATTCTGGAGTGCTAAACTAGTAACAATATGAAGTCATCGTGATGAATAAAACTTTGAAAAGTTAAGTATCAAGACTATAGGACAGAATTTTGAATTTCAGCTGTTCCAAATGAAATAACATGTGGTTTAGAGTTATTTGACCAAAACTGATGATATTTAGCAGGCTATTTAGAATTTTTTTTAGTAATAAAAGTTAAAATATTAAACACCATTGGAGAAATATTGCTTTTTCCAGCTGAGTAAAAATTCCTGAAAATATACATTAAACACTATGGCATCTAACTAGTTGCATATCTTGGTCAGAATCTAGTGTTGGAAAACAAGAAAAGATTTCTGAAATTTAAAGAAACAAATGTAGTAAATATATTTAAAACAAGATATAGATGACCCTTGAACAATGCAGGTATTGGGGAAGCAACCCTCTAACTCAGTAAAAAAAAATCATGTACAACTTTGACTTCCTAAGTCATCCTCATCTGCAGGGGATTGGTTTCAGGACCCCTCTCCCCACCTCCACCAAAAGCCATGGATGCTCAAGTCCCTTATATAAAATGGTATAGAACACTGCATAGTCAACATGCCATTTAAATTGAAAAATACTGTTTTTAATCTGCCGTTAGTTGAATCTGCAGTTGAAAAACCAGGGATATGGAGGGCTGACTGTATATTTATTGAATTCATATCATGTGTACCCAAGCAGTTCAAACCCATTGTTCAAGGGTCAACTGTACTCATTTTGGGAGTTCTGCTATACAGTGACTGAAAAATACTGATCAATCTTCAAAACAATTCTCAAATTGTATGACATAAACTATTCCAATAATGAAAATTGATAAATTATTTTATAGGGTGCTATAATACCAAAAAGTTATTGGACAATAGATGTGTTCTCTCATTTTAAGGTAAAAATTTGCAAATGTCATCATCAATATTAGAGCTGTTTTATCTGGAATTTTATAAAGAATTGTAATGTATGCTTGCAACTATAACCGTACACCTGAAATACATTTCCTACATCTTTCAGAGAAACATTTCAGAAACAAATACAGGCTTTGCCTGCTATGAAAACTTTCGTAAACCAAAATGGCATGAAGCAAAGAAGAAATTACCTTAAGACACATCTTGTGAACAGATGCACCAAATAAATTGGGGTAAAGCACAGACACACTCATACAGTTCAAAGCTATGGCGTCTTGATGCTAAGTGTAGTTCTCAGAGGAGGAGCTTGCAGCACCATTCTTGCTGCTCATGTGCTGCCCCTAATAATGACTCACTGCAAGACAAACATTGAACGCTATTTTTGCTCTTTGCCTTTTCTCGCAAAAGTGAAAATTCTCTTCAGATTCATTTTATTTAGTGGAAACAGGTAATAATGTAGGTCTTTCAGAAAAGTGAAGTGGCATAAAGTGAACTTTCAAAAAGTAGGGAATACCTACGTGTACATGGAAGCCCCAAACAAACAAAATACTATGGGGTATCATCAATGTGGTTTTATGAAAACAAAATCTTTACATAATATTTTACAGATATTACTATTAACACATGGGGAATGGCTTTGAATCATTTATCTCAAAAAGTTATCTGAATGTTATAGTGAAGAACATAAAAAGAATTGGCAGAGTCAAAGATAAATCTAATTCCCCCCCACCCTTATGGACAGGTGTTCTAAATGAGCTGACATTTTCTGTTATGTTATAGTTGTTAGTAATGTGCTATCTAGTACGTAGTTCTAAATTCAAAGCGAAACTATCCCTTCAAAATATAGCTTAGTCATTTTAATAGAACTTTTGAATACATTTATGTAGTTCAAAATGCAAAAACAAACCATTCACTCAAATACTTTTTTTCTTTATCTAGGCAATTTCTTATATATTATTCTTACCTTTCTTTATGATTACATAAGAAAATAAGACTATTTTTATATATCTCTTTTTACACAAGCATAGCATATTATACATCCCACTCAAAACTTTAATTTCTTCCAAATAGCACTAGTCTTGGAGACTTTTCTATATCAATATATATAGTACATCTTCATTCTTTTTTAAAAATAGCTACTAGATATGCCTTTATATGGATTTATCATAATTAATATATAATTATCTATTGGTGACATTTTTGGTATAATTTGTCAGTGTTCAACAATATTCATTTATCATTCCAGAGATCATAATTTTATGTTCCTGAGAAGAAACCATGTGTTTTGTTTTAAACAATGAAATATAAGTGATAGTGACATTATGGTAGAAGCTTCAAGAGACAACGAATGCTTTGCAATGTTCTTTCTTCCCTCTCCCTTTCCTTCTTAACCAGACAATAAAACTAGTCACCATTCTGGATATTGCTTTCTTTTTCAATCTGGGATCTAAAAGGAGTACATTAATTAGGACCTGTACTAAACACCTTTTGCAAAAGGGAGATACACTTTTATACCTAAAATCTGTGAAGAATGTTTTCATTTGTTACCATAGCATTAACTAGACAATCATGATTGATCTGAAAAATGATACCAAAGTTTGTCTGCTACTATGATATAGAACTTACGTGTCATTGGAATCCTGATTAGAAATTGAAAGGCAAGAAAAGTATTGTTAAAGCTGGATAGACGGAGGGTCTATATTGCTTTGGAAAAATATAAATAAAACTGTTGCCTGAAATAACTTAGGAATTCAATAATGACCTTTATAGTTTTGTAACTAGTTTGGAAAATAGAATACTAGTAGTGGGTTGTTTCCTGGTGACTATATTTGAAAAGGAATTATAAGAAGAGATATACCCAGGGCAGAAATTGACAGTTTAAAAAGGGAAATTAAAAGGAAGAGAGACAATCCTGACAGGACTCAAGGTTTGCAAAAGAAAATTCTGTCTTGATTTCTAACAGTAAAAGATAAAAATAAAAGAACAAATCTTTGAAATCAGCATTGTAGAAAAGATTAGGTAACAGTTGCTAAAGTATCTGAACAGATTAAGTGGCAGGCAGTACATTCTTTTCAATGGAAAGATAGTTTAAGGGAAAAAAAAGACTAAGTATGTGACATTCTTAAAAAACAAACAAACAAACAAACAAAAAAAAAACTGACCACTCAAGGTATTTACAATTAAGTATGTCTTGAGAAGACATTGTGAGTGTGGCTGTTTGTACACACTACTGATTGAAATCAAATAAGTAAGAGGCTAATAAATTATTTGAAAGATTATACTATCAAGATAACATTAGCCTGGACTAAAATAGACTATTATGCTTCCAGCTCTCTTGGCAGGAAGTGGGCTGAGAAAGCTATTCACCACTTAAAAAGTTATATGGTAACACTTCTTTAGTTGTAGCCTAGGAAGATAATGGCAAAGGAATTATTCCCAGAGGGTAGATTCAAGGATCATGAAGAACAATGGATGAGAATACTCTTAGGAAGACAAATCAGAGCCTGATTAAGAATTATTCCCCACTGCTGGGATAGCAGCTCATTTCTATTTATCTCCAACATAAATTAACATTGCTAAAAACCAATAGAGTTATTGCTGTATGTTTCTTAATATTTCTCTATGTGAATGGAAGTGTTCATAGCAGGTATATTGTTCTTGTTTTACTACTGTGGCAGAGGTCTGGTAGAGGGTCCTTGGATATGATGAACTCCTGGAATGACTGAGACCTAAGACTCTGAGCTCCAAGCAGTAAATAAGTGATGTTTGGATAGTTTCCATTCAGAGGAGGTGAATATGTAAGTGACAGTGGGAGAGAACTAAAGATTTGCTGATGTGAAAGGCAGATATTTGTAGATAGAATTATAGTTCACCAAATTTCAATTTTTTACCATGGAATAGAATTATGTTTGAATTCCTTCTCTGATTTGGGCCAAAATCAGCCCTATGCCTGCTTTGGCCAAAGAATGTGAGTAGATTTGATGTAGTCAGAATCTTTGTATCACAGGGCATACTTTGATGTTCTCTTCTATTACTGCAGCCCCTCAGTACTCCAGACAGGTCCTGTCCCAAAGCTTGATGCTAGTGAAAGAACAAATTCTTTAAGTCGTATCCATGCAAAGACCCTTACTGAGCAAGTAGAATGAGTAATAAAACTTTACTCTTTTAAACTGTTAAGACTTTGGTGGTTTGTTACTTCTGCATAACCTAGCCTACCCTGCTACTTGAGTTATTTCCATACTTTTGTTATAACAAATATAGCTGCAATGACTTACACATATTATTTGAAAATGTGTAAGTGGATTTAATGTTTAAATTCTCAAAAGTGGAATTATTAGGGCAAAGGATATAAACATAGTAATTTTGGTTGATACAGACAAACTGTCCTCCATAACAATGCTACCAATTTACATTTATTTACTGGCAGTTCATGATATGCTTGTTTATTCAGACTTGCCAAAAAAATGTATAATAGAAGTTTTGGATGATAAATCTGGAAAAATACTATTTTATCTGAAAGCTAACATTTTGAAAATAAGCAAAAAACTAAATGTGAGAGAAACTCATCCTTAAGAGAAAGCATTTTTGTAAAATGGATGTTTAAAATATTTCCAATGTTATACGATTTTAAAGCCAAAATTAAAGTCTTCCACTTGAAGAACTTCAGTGGGTTTTGATATAAAAAATAAAATGTAATATCTGATTGTCTGGAAAATCTAATTTATATATAAAAAGTACATATTTACTAAACACATTAAGGTAATAAAGGAGAAACATCATATGATCATATTGGTAGATGTACAAATAGTATTTGATAAGGATCTATACTTGTTAGTGAAAAAAACTTTTATTAAACTAGGATTGTAAGGTAATATTCTTAATCTGATAAGTGGTATCTATAAAAATAGTTGGGAGACATTATACTTAATGGTGAAATATTGTAAACTTTCTACTTATGATTGGGAATAAAATGATGTGTCAGCTTGTGACACGTCCATTAAACATTGTGTTAAAGATCTTAACCAGTGTTGTAAGACATTAAAGAGAAATATATTATATAAGAATTAATGGGAAAGATACAGATCTGCCATTACTAATAAATAACATGACTGTGAATAGAGAAAATCCAAAAGAATAAACAAATTTAGAGTTAATAAGTGAATTTAGCAAGGTCACTAGATAAATGATAAACATATAAACATCAAGTGCATGTATATTTCAGAAACAAATAACTAGAAATGTTATTCTTAAAAGTTATCAACTAAGTAGGGAAAATGTTAACTATCTTACAATAGATAAAAACTAGATAACTTCTAGGAATAAAGCTAATATGTACAGTATCTTTACCTCAAAATTTTTTGACAGCAGCACTATAAAACTGCTCCTGGGTGTGAACCAGTATTCTATACCAAAAAACAAACAAACAAACAAACAAAAACAAAAAAAAATGGCACAGCATCAACAAGAACTATTAAAGTAAGCCTAAAGGTAGGAATTTATATTTATCGATTGATTCAATATTATAAAAATGTCAGTTGTACACAAATTGACATAACTTTAATGTAATCCCAATAACATGTTTGTTTTCCCTTTTTTTCAAAATTAAATATTTTTAAAATTTATACAACTTGCAAAGGAGGGTGACTCAGATAAAAGAAGATGAATTTGGTCTGTGCTGTTTTTCTTGTGCTCACAGTACCTTCTCTAACAAAATGAGAGAAAATACAATTTCCTTTGGCATCATTGTTGTCAAAATACTTTTTCCTCCCCTCTTTGCTGATAGCCTCTGCAGTTCTTTTACTGGAGTGGTTGAGAAACCACTTTCTTTTTTTCCCCCAAGTCTAGGAATTTAAAAATCAATACGTCTATATTTAGTTGGGCTATGCTTCAAAACCAACATGGTCTCTAATGTCTCAAAAACAAGAGAGGTTTATTTATTGATCAGCTTAGTAAGTAATAGTTCAAGGTAAGTATGTCTCGTTCTCAGATATCTTATCCATAAACTGAGGCATTGTCTACTCTTTCTAGGGCAGCATAGTTACTTGCATTCAGTGGCAGAAGGAGAAAAAGAAATATGCACAGGGGGATGTTTTGGCCAGGCCTGGAAGTGGTACACTTCACTCTGTTATATTTCCTTGCATAAAGCTCAGTTATGTGGTCTATTTAACTGCAAAGACTGGGAAGTGTAGACTAGATATGTGGCTAGCTCTGTGGCCCACAGAGATTCTCCCATAATGTTTAAAGAAAATTGTCTTTTCTGATACCTCCTTTCTTTACTGTCATCCTAATTCCTTTCATCTCCCTTCACTTTATTTTCTGAAACTATAAAACATAGTCTTCCTCTGATTTTAACTATTGAGTCAAAGGAAGACCAGCCAGCTTTTTGACAGTACTCTCTCAATAAGACATAAATGTGCCCTCTCCCCACTAATCTGATTTTTTTTAACCACTACCCTGGTCTAGATGAACAATATCTCTTACATAATCTATTTTAAAAGTCAAATAGCTTGTTTTACCACCACATAGAACTTCTTTATTAAATATACTTTCCAAATTTTAACAATGAGTTTTCAAAATGCATAAATCTGATATTGGTATTCTCTTGAGTCTCCATTATATGTGTTAAATTTATATAAATTTCCATTTCCTAGAGATTAAAATGAAATCCCAATATGGTATTCAATGCCTTTCATAATTAGAACCTTTTATCTCCAATAGCTTTTCCTCTTCTCCTTAGCCTCCTATACTCCAGGAATAGAATACTATTCCCTGCCCTTTGAATAAAACATGCAATTTTAAGGTTTTGAGTCTTTCTTTTCTCTGCCCAAAATAGCCCTTTTCCTTTCTCCTTCTCTGCCTTCTTGATATAACTATCCTTTAAGGCATAACTCAAATATCATATCCTTTGCGATCTTCTCTTTCTTAATAGTCATAATCTCAATTAATCACTTTTTCCTTTTTCTCCCACTGGAAATGCTTATAGTTTTATAGTATTTATCATTGTGGGCTTATATTCTAGTTTTTTGTGGATGTGTTTCTCTTTCTCTTCACCCAAGATAGGCTATGAGATTCTTAATATTAATTTTACATCCTATTTATTTCTGTGTCTTTAGTATGTGTGTATACACAAACACTTGTAGTACTGAATTTTAATAATCTAGGTAACTTTTTATCAATGCTTTATACAAAACAAAAACAAAAACAGTGTTTCTCTCTGATTAAGAGCTAGGAAGTAGTTATTCGAAATAAAAAAAATACTTTGTAAACAAATTAAAAAATCTTAGTGTAAAAGGGAAAGACAGATTATGTTAAACTTAACTACATAAGTGAATCTTTTGGAATAGCATTAATTAATTTATAAATAAACGTTGCTTATATGTTGTTATAAAGCCATATGACCTAAGCCATATGAGCTTTCCTAAGAATACACAATGAATATTTTAAATGTCTTGTACATATATTTCACAATATGAGCATCTATATAACAAGAATATATTTTTATGGTTATAAAGGAGCAAGAAGAACCTTCTGAAAAATATATAAATGAATATAAATTTGTCTCTTAAGGGCTTATGCAAGAAAGGTAAGACAGTTTATCAGTGACTGACAAATACTTTGTGAGTCAGAGGACTTCTGAAGATGCTAGAATGGGGTCAGAATAACCTTAATTCAACGGAAAATGCCAAATTTTGCTTTTCTACATACTCTCTCAGCCTCTGTACACAGACTCCACCTAATGAATCTCTACCTTAATTAAGAAGTTTTAAAAATAATGATAGCTCCAATATAAAAAGATATAAATAATGACATAAAAATATAAAAAGGGTGAGTAAAAGTGTGCACTTTTTGTAGACAATCCAAGTTAAGCTGCTATCAGCTTAAAATGGACTATTTTATCTATGAAATATAGTCTTTAAGCCTCATTGTAACCACAAAGCAGAAACCTAGAATGGAAGAATGAAAGATAAAGGTAGAACAGAGTATACCACCATAAAAAAATTACTTTACAAAGATAGGAAGAAACACAGGAAAAAAGAAACAATGGAAATGGGGGGGGGGCTCAAACAGATATAAATCAATGATTTAATTATTAGTAAGTTCTTATCTGCCAATAATATCTTTCAACATAGGGAATTGAATTCGTCTATCAAAAGGCACAGAATGACTAGGTAGGTAAAATACAAGACCCAAATACATACCACATGCAAGAAACTTACTACAGCTCAAAGGACACACATAGGCTCATAGTAAAGGAGTATAAAAAGACATTCCGAGTGGAAATTAAAACAAAGTGGGGATAGCTATATTTATATCAGACAAATAGACTCTAAGCAAAATATGGTAACAAGAAATAAAGAAGGTTATTATGTTAATTAGGTTGATTCATCAGGAAGATGTAACAATTCTAAATATATATGCACCCAGCATCCGAGCATCTAAATTAAGCAAATTTTGACAGGTTTGAAGGGAGAAATAGACAATACAATAATAGTAGAGAACTTCAATAACAGCTTTCAGTAACGGATAGATTATTCATAAAATTAAGGAAACATTGGACTTGAACTATACATTAGACCAAATGTACCTAATAGATACTTATAGAACATTCCATTCAACAACAGCAGCATACACATTCTTCTTAAATGCACATAGAAAATTCACGACACAAAACAAGTCTCGGAAAATCTGAGAAGATTGAAATTATACCATGAAGAAAGCTGGAAAATTTATAAATGTGTGGAAATTTGATAACACATTGCTGACCAACCAATGCATCAAAGAGGAAATCAAAAGGGAATGAAAGAAATATCTTGAGACGAATAAAAATGGAAACACAACATATCAAAACATATGGGATGCTACAAAAGTATTTCTGAGTGGGAAATTGAGTGATAAACCCACATATTTAAAAATTAGAAAATATCAAATTAAGAACCCAACTCTATACCTCAAAGCTGGTTTTTTGAAAAGATAAACTAATATGATAAACATTTAGCTAGAAAAAAAAGAGAAAACTCCAAATCAGAAATAAAATAGAAGACATTACAACTGATATCACTGAAATACAAAGGAAAATAAGCCATTACTAAGAGCAATTATATGACAACAAACTGGATAACCTAGAAAAAATTAAATTCCTAAAAACATGCTACCTATCAAAGTTAAATCAGGATGAAATAGAAAATATGAATAGATTAATAATGAATAAAGAAATAGACTTAGTAATCAAAATAGAAACCCCTGGACCATTGGCAAATTCTATTAACACTTAAAGAAGAATTAATGGCAAATATTCTCCAAGTCTTTTATACTTCTGAACACATTTTACAATGTCAGGATTACCTTGTTAACCAAGCCAGATAAGGATACTACAAGAAAACGATAGGTTAATATCACCAATAAACATAGATGCAATAATTCTCAATGAAATATTAGCACTAATTCAACAGCACATTAAATAAATTATTCACCATGATCAAGTGGGGTTTTCTAGGATGTAGAATGATTCAACATATGCAAGTCAATAAATGTAATATACCACATTAATAGAATAAAATATAAAAATCATATGATTATGTCAATAGATGTAGAGAAAATGTTTGACAAAATTGATTTCTTTTTGATTCGGGGGGAAAATGGCATAGATGATAGAAGCTTTATTCATCCTTCTTGCAACCAAATCAAAGTTGTGACAGAAACATGGAGCAAAGAGCAAGCAAAGTTGCCTGGTATCTAGACAAATAGAAGCACTACAACTAGGGAGAGAAATAATTAACCTGCAATGGCAGAACATAGGAGGGAGTGAAGATGTGAGGTCGGCTCCAGCACCAGATTGGCTCCATGGGGGATACCAGAGACTTACAGGGGTCACTGAGTTGTCAAAGTGAGGGCCAGAGGCAAGGATCTCTTCCAGGCAGAGGTTCGGGTGGTATCTATTGTTCCTCTGTGGAGCCCTTCCCCACTCTCAGCATATGGACACAGTGTCCCCATATCCGAGACGTCATCAAACTGGATAAGAAGTAGCTCTGCTCAGAGGATTCCCTGAAATGCCACCTCCCCCAACTCAAAGCCCCACCCAAGCCATGTCCAATTGTGTCCTCCAATATCCAGTTTGCCCTGCTGAGCAGAGTGAAGACGGACACTGTAATAGCTGGCCTTGGCTTCTGGCATGGCCTCTTGAGGCAACTATAAGCACAGCATCTATAGATTACTTGCTGAATCTTAACAGGTGGCCCTGGAGGGGCTCAGTCTGGGGCTAAACTTGGCCTGAGCTGAACTCCTATTAGGACTGTGCTGCTGTACACTCACCATACAAAGCCATGCTAAAATGACCGGGAGACTTAGGAGCTTTGCTTAGTACATAGAAACAGACTTGGAAAGGCAGCCAAAATGGGAAGACACAGAAGCAGAAACCGTATGAGAGAACATAACAGAGATCTGATATGGAGTCAAGCAATCTACAGATGCAGAGTTCAAAATAAAGATACTTAATGAATTTAGGGAATGTGTAGATGAATTTAGTGAGAACTTTAACAAAGAAATAAAAAACATAAAATGGAAATAGAAATTTTAACAGGGAACCAGTCAGAAATGATGAACACATTACCTGAGATGAATAGTATATTAGAGGGAATCAACAGAGTAGATAAAGAGGAAGATCAAACCATTGATATAGAGGATGGGAAAACTAAAGACACTCAATTAGAATGGCAAGAAAAGAGAAGCCAAGACTATAATAATAATTTAAGGAGCCTATGGGACATAATTAAATATAAAACTATCCATGTCATAGGGGTACCTGGAGGAAAACAAGAAGCTGAAGAGCTGTTTGAAGAAGTAATGATGGAAAACATTCCTAATCAGGTGAAGGAAGTAGAGATACAACCTTAGGAAGCTCAGAGAGTCCCACAAAAGAGGAACCCAAAGAGGCCCACACCAAGACACATTATAATTAAAATGCCAAAGGTTAATTACAAAGAGAGAATCTTAAAAGCAGTTAAAAGAGAAAAGCAGTTAGTTACCTACAAGATAGCACTCATAAAACTGGCATCTGATTTCTCAAAAGAAACTATGCAGGAATGAAGTGATTGACACAAAATATTCAACGTGGTGAAAAACCAGGATCTATAATAAGAACACTTTATCGAGCAAAACTATCATTTAGAGTCAAGGGACAAATAAAGAGCTTCTCAGACCAAAAAAAAAAAAATCTAAAGGAATTTTTCATCATCAAGCCAGTATTATAGGAAATGTTGAAGGGAGCTCTTTAACAAGAAAGAAGATGTATCAAAAACATGAATAAAGAATGATAACAACTACATTCCTATCAACGAGTACCTCAAATGGAAAAGAATAAAGTGCTCCAATCAAAAGATAGGGTGGCTGAATGGATAAGAAAACAAGAACCCTACATATGCTGCCTACAAGAGACTCACTTCAGATTAAAAGACACACACACACACTAAAAGAAAGGGTATAGAAAAAGATATTGCCTTTTTGGACCAAGGGGGTATTGTGCCAAATTAAATGGATCAGATAGAAAAAAGCAAATATCGCATGATTTCATGTACATGTGGAATCTAAAGAACAAATTAGCAACAACAACAACAAAAATATTAACTCATAGATACAGAGAATATTTTGAGGGCTACTAGATGAAAGGGGGATTCAGAGGATGGTAAAAAAGGGCAAAGGGATTAAGAAATACAAATGGATAGTTACAAAATAGATATAAAATGTAGCATAAGGAAAATAGTTAATAATATTGTATAAACATGTGAGGAGACAGAGGGGCTCTAGATTAGTGGGGTAATCGCTTTGTGAGTTGTATAGATCTCTAATCACTATGCTGTACAACACTGAAATGATTATTGAATGCCAATTATAATTGAAAAAAAAAATCTAATTGAAACGCATCTATTTGACAGACCTGGAGCAGTTACTGTCTGCTGCTAAGGTTCCAGTGCAGATGCACAGAAAAAGGATAATCCTGCTTTCTGTCTGTCTGATGGTGGCAGCCAAGATTGAATGGGGGAGTACAGTGGAGGAACATGAAGTTTGTACAACTCAGAAATTATCTTGTAAATAGCAGAAGAGTGTGTTTTACTGCAAAGAAGAATCTAAAATACAAGTTTACAGGAGAAGTTTTGGGAAATTAAAAGAAAATTCATTGAATTATACAATGTAAATACAAGCAACTAGTTGTCTATTAAATTTCAATAAAGCTGGGGAAAAAAAGGAAAGGATTAAAAAACTACCTGCAGGATGACTGAACACATCACTTGCATGCTAAATGAAGTGCCATTATTGTGTTCAAACAGCCATGCCAGCTTGAAGGAAAATCACTGAAAACTGACATTTTAACTTCTGTAATGTACTCTTCATGGTGAAGTAAGGTTCTGGGTGTGAAACAATAGAGATAATTTCTAGAGACAATATGCCTCCAAGGACTGTGCCTGCTATTCTTTACATCTCTATTACACAGAACCACCATGGGAGGCAGAGGGGTCATGTCCGTTTTTACAGAGGACTCAGGTGGGGAAGTCTGTGCCCTTCCTAGGAAAAGATTTCAATAAAGTAATGTCACTTCAAAAAAAATACATTCTTTCATGATAAGAACTTTCAACAAACTGGGTATAAATGTATGTGCCTTAACATAATAAAGGCAATATAAAACAGAGCTATAGCTAACAGTATACTCAATGGTGATAAATTGAAATCTTTGCCCCTAAGATGGAGAACAAAAGTACCCATTCATCACTCTTATTTAATAGTACTGGTAGACCTTAGCTATAGCAATTAGACATAGAGAATGACAAATACTTTATGACAACATATATGGACTCTTAAAACATCAAAATCATAAAAACAGAGTAGAACTGCAGATACCAGATACTGGAAGATGGGGAAATTGGAAAGATATTGTTCAAGGTACAAATTTGCAATCAGTAGATAAATAAGTCCTAGAGATCTAATGCACAGCATAGTAATTATAGACAATACTGTATTATAAATTTCAAAGTTATTAAGAGACGATCTTAATTTTTCCCACTACCAGAAGAAATTGTAACTATATAACACACTGGAAGTGTTAGTTAACACTAAGGTGGTAATTAGAATGCAATATATAAATGTATCGAATCTACATGTTGTATATCTTAAACTTACATGGCATTATATGTCAATTATGTATCAATCTTTTAAAAAAAACATTAAAAAAGTGTAATAAATTATACAAGCACAATATACTCTAGACCGAATGCTTAATATAACTTTCTGTGTGGATGAAAATATTCTTGGCCTACAATAATAGCCTCTGGGTAAGAACTGAGTATTTAAATTGTGGCTAGTGGCACTAAGAACACAAATTTTAATTTTAGATTTTAATTACCTATTAAAAAGTAGTGAGTGAAGAGCAACAGAAAGTTGATGTGTCTCATTTCCTCAGCTGAGTAACTGAGAGATTTAAAAATAGTATAGAATCTTCTAATATAAAATCCGGGTAAAGGACAATGTAGTTTCTGAAGGAGAAACCATAGCATGGGTAAATTTTGCTGTTTTAAAATAGGATTAATAAACATGCGCGCGCACGTGTGTGTGTGTGTGACTTAAATTTATATTGTGCTTTTAGTGACAAATGCTGAAAGCTTTTTCACCCAGAGACCACAGAATTTTGAATTACCATGAAATTAGGATAATCTTTAATTAATGATCTGGAGACTAATTTCTAAAGTACAATAAATTTTTTTTTTTTACCTTCCTGCACCTCTATATTTATATACTATAACACATGTGGGGTGTTTATTTTCAGAATATTTTTTAAAATGAACTTTATCCATGATCTTCACTATTAGCACTTAATAA
Organism: Macroglossus sobrinus; assembly: GCA_004027375.1. Lineage (NCBI taxonomy): Eukaryota > Metazoa > Chordata > Mammalia > Chiroptera > Pteropodidae > Macroglossus > Macroglossus sobrinus. The sequence goes on along the minus strand of PVKZ01000097.1, from coordinate 991,552 downwards.
ATTCTACCCTATTTATAAACATTGAATTTCTTAATACCTACTTTAGATAAATAACATCCCAGAATATGCTCTTATCTTATGTTCCTACCACCCATCTTTAATTTATTCCTTTTTTTGTATCCTCTTCTACTACTTTCTTTCTATTGTATCTTTGGAACTTATCAAACTCTTCACTTAAGTAATTGATATCTCTATATTCTGTTAATCTGTAGATGTTAGTAGGAATTAAAGACACTCTTAGGGAATAATCTTAAAATGATCTGTTAATATATAATTATGTATTATATTCTTAATCATGTCAATGTAATAAAAGGGCTTTATATATCCAAATACTTTATTTCCTTATAATCTATTTTATAAACTATTGAATTATGAATGGGAGGATTTTTTTATAATCTTTGTCAAAATTTGGAGTTAATAAAGTACTTCAGTTCCCTGTCCATACTATAGCACAGAAACCTTCCATTTATTGAAAATTTAGTTTGATCTCTCACAAGATCATTGTGTGTGTTGATATTTAGAGTATACCAACTGGATTGAAAATGTTAGATATATAATATATATTTTGTTTATGACATATCTTCATTTATTTTTACATTAAATTATTTTTTATCTATTTTTTATTTTTATTTTATTTTATTTTAATTTTTTTCAAAGAATGCTTTTCATTTTTCAATCATTTAACTTTTTGTATCTCACGATTCATAATGTTAGAGTTCATCTTATTTCAAAATTGTATAGCTCTCTTCTCTAAATCATGGATTAACAGTAAAATTTAATTAAATTAAAATTGACAACTAAAATGAAGTATCTGTTTCAGATTTGCAATAAGTGTGACTTTCTAATATTGAGATTGTAGATTGAGTTCAATGTGTTTATGATGAATATAAAAATATTTGCTCTGACTTCGGTTAAAAAAATCAGGCTATATACATGTATACATCATTTCAATTTTTAAAAGGTCAGAAGATGATTTTCTTAAGAATATATTCTATCTGGGGAACTGTGTATATTTCTATAAAGAATCTAAATACTGACCCCACTCTGATAGGCAGAGATTGAAGAAGACACAGTTTGATTCAGCTATACTGCACAACCCCTTCTTTTCAGTCTGATCCAATGTTTTATAAAACATTTTAGCAAAACATACTATCATATCACATTTTGTCACCTTTACTATTTCCTTGATATCTCTGAAATGATTGGTTTGTTCATTTGTTAGTATACATATGCAACTATAGATATCAATCTTTGCTTCTTTCCAAACTCACATGCACTTGGATAACAGTGTACCCCATGGAAGCCAGTCTTCATGGGAAGCTCTCATGCTATTCTAATGAACAGAAATTTATCCATGAGGTTGCAACATCACAAAATAAATGGAATATATGGAAACACAGGTATTTGTTTTTTCATTACTGAACTATACCGACATTATGCATTAGTTGTTCAAAGAAACTTTTATACTATACTAGAAACCTAGGCCTAAAGCTTGTAAGAGATTCTATGTCAGGTGATTCTATTTTTTATTTACAAGATTTATCTTCACTGTAAATGTAATATTGGAAGAAATTGGAGGGAAACATCTCATAAAAATTATTTAATAAGTTATTATGTAACAAATATGCAAAACTTTCATGAAACAGAAATGTATTTGTAAGCATGCAAGTCTTTTTTTTTTTTTGCTACAAAGTAATATCACAATGCTTTCATCAAGACACAAAAGAAGTTGGTTGTGGAAAAAATGACAATGTATGAGAACCAAGCTTCTACATCCTTTCACAAAGATCAATGATTAGACAGCTATCCACAACCAAAAACATCTTTGGAAGTCTTCTAGAGTCTACTTAGGAAATTTTAGCAACACACACGGAATAACAACAACAAAATCACATAAGAAGAGAAGAAAAAGAACTTCATTTTGTCTTCATTATTATATCCCTCAAGCTGGCACTATTCAGTGCCAAAACGAAACTTTACAGCTAGAAAAAGTTCCCCTCATCAGGAAAGAAAAACTGGGATGAGCAACCAGCCTCTCAGAGCACTGGGCAAAAGTCCTGCTTTAGTGTTAACCTACCCGGACTGGCAAAACTGAGAGTTGCATAAAGCCAGGTAGGATTAAGGAAGAAAAGCAGAGGCTGTAACAGAATACATGCAGGGTCAGTGTTTCTGGTTCACTGAGAACTGCTTTGCAGATAAATGCAGCAGCTTCCGCCACTGACAAAATCACCAGCCAGTATAACAGCTGCAGATCCCCTACAGATTTCAACAGTTGCCACCTCGCAAGTATTTACCTTTAGGAATGCCAGCCAGCTCAGTCCCTCAGTCCCTCTCTGCTCTTCTAGCTGTTTATCTGCATGCCCTCATCATGGTCCCCAGGCTCCACAGCAGTGTGGAGAGAGTTGAACCACAGGAGAGCACACCAACATCCAGGGCCCCTGACCCTGTTTGAGTTCATATCCCGTTCTGCCAACTGTCACTTGCTGGCACCTATAGATAGCCCCTCTAGCTGTGCACTTGTGTGTTTCCATCCTGACCCCTGTCACTGGTCTCCACAACAGTATTTACACCCAGGGGCAAATTGTGTGGCCACGGGTGAGTACATTAATAACCGGGATCCCTGCAACTGCTTGAAGGCCTAGATTAGGACCTGCCATCTGTCACTGGCTGGCACAACTATGTCATCCTCTAACTAGCCCCTTCATCTAAGCACCTGTACAATCCCTACCCCCATAGCCTGATCCCTGTCATTGGCCTCCACTGCACTGTGAATACACAGGGGTATAATGTGCAGCCATAGGATAATACACTGACAGCAGGATATCCACAGCTAGCATGTTCATACTGGTCTTAACCTTGCTACCTGCTCTGGCCCCCATCACTATAAGTGTGTCTACATCTGGCCTCTGTCACTCCATAGGCACCTGCAGGTGACTCTCACACTGTTTTACAAACAGAGTTTGAAAAACACTGGCTCCAGCCACTACTGCTACCTGCCCTGGTTTCTAGTTATTGAACCTGGAAGTGCCACTTAGGATCCCAAAAGCCCTTTTAGCCATTGTCATCCCTCTGCAGTACTCACCAAGGACAAAACAATTGTTGATTCTATGGACCTCTGTGGCCTGAGTCAAAGAGACATCACACTGCCAGTGGACCAGGAGCTATCCCTGCACTCAGTGAACTATACAATTAGTCAGGGTCACATCACAATGTGATGTGTCCCCATCTGCAGATGAAAGGCTTCCCTTACCTGAAAGAAGTGACTGCTTCTTCAAAGGTTCAGACATATTTTCAAGGCTACTGGGATTACAAAGAATCAGAGGAAAATATCTACACCAAAGAAATATAGCAAAACTCTAGTAACCGACCCCAAAGAAATGGACATTAAAGAATTCAAAATAATTATTCTACAGTTACTTAGAGAGCTAGAAGGGAACAGAAATGAACAATTTAATGACATCAGGAAAACAATATAAGAATAAAATGAGAAATTTAATAAAGAGAAAAAAACAGAAATTTTGGAGCTCAAGGATACAATGACTGAACTAAAAAATATATTAGAGAGCTTTAATATTAGTTTTGAACTAGGAGAAGAGAGAATTAATGAGCAGATAGATTAAAATAATCTAATCTGAAGAGCAAAAAGAGAAAAGAAAAAGAAAAAAGAAAGCCTACAGGAATTAAGGGACATTATCAAAAAATAATGTATGCATTATTAAAATCTCAGTAGAAGAGAAGGATAAAGGAATAGAAAGCTTAAAGACTTAATGGCTCAGAACTTCACAAACCTGAGTAGAGATTTAGACATCTAAACTCAGAGCTAACAAGGTTACCTCAAAATTTCAATCCAAAGTGTTTTTCTCCAAGACACATAATAAACCTCTATAAAACTAATGACAAAGGAGATAATTTTTTAAAGCAGCAAGAAAAAAATACCTTTTCTCATATAAGGAACCTCAATAAGGTTATCTGCAGATTTCTCAGAAGAGACCTTGTAGGCTAGGAGAGAATGGGATGATATATTTAAAAGGCTAAAAGAAACTGTCAGCCCAAAATGCTAAACCCATCAAAATTATTTTTTGGAATTAAAGAAGAAACAAAGACTTTCTCTAATAAACAAAAACTGAGGGAATTCATCACTATTAAACTTTACAAAATATTAAAAATTTTTTAAGCTGAAGCAAAATATTACTGATTATATAATTTCAGTAACATGAAAATAAACACTGGTAAAGGTAATAATATAGTCAGACTCAGAATACCTGTGATGTATTAATTGCTTAATTTTAGAATAAAGTTAAAAGGACAAAAGTATTTAAAATAACTGTAGCTAAAATAATTTGCTAATAGATATACAGTAAAAATATATAAATAGTAACATCAAAAACAAAAGAGGGGAGAGTAAAAGGATAAAGTTTTGTGTGCAAAGTTAAACTGTTATAAGAGTGAAACAGACAAAGATATATACATATGTATGACATATCTTTCTTTCTGTATCACACAAATATTTAAATAAGATTTTTTTTGTAAGCTTCATGGCACCCAGAAATCTATACTAGATACACAAAAGATAAAGAGAAGGGAATAAAAGCATACTGCTATGGAAAACCACTTTATAAAAGCAAATAGAAAAAAAGAAAAAAAACTACAAAACAACCAGAAAAGAATAAGATGGTATCAGTAAGTTTAAATATCAATAATACTCTAAGTGTAAATAGATTAAATTCTCCAATCAAAAGTTATAGAGTGGCTAGATGGATAACTAAAGAAACAAAAACAAAAACAAAAAACAAACAATAAAACAAGACCTAACTATATGGTGGATACTAGACTCACTTCAGCTTTAAGGACATATATAGGCTCAAAGTGAAAAAAATGAAAAAAAAAATTCCATGCAAGTAGAAACCAAAACAAAGCAAGGGTATCTATATTTAACTCAGAGAAATAGACTTCAAACCAAAAGCAGTCACAAGAGACAAATAAGTTCATTAAATAACATTAAAGGGGTCATTCAGCAAGAAGATATAATAATTGAACAAATGTAATACCCAACATGAGAGCACCTACATATATTAACCATAAATTAACAAATATAAAAGGAGAAATAGAAAACAATACAATAATAATAGGAGGATCCAATTTCTCACTTTTAGCAATGGATAGATTACCTAGAGAGAAAAATAACAGAGAAACATTGGGTTGAACAATATCTTAGATCAAATGGACCCAACAATTTTAGAATTTTTTATCTAGTAAAAGTAGCACACACATTCTTTTCAAGTGCATTATACAGGATGAGTCATATGATAGGTCACAAATCATCTTAGCAAATAAAGAAGACTGAAATCATACCAAATATCTTTTCTGACCACAATGGTATGAAACTAGAAATCAATAACTGGAGAAAAACTGGGAAATTTATGAGTATGTGGAGATTCAATCACACTCTCCTGAACCAGTAGGTCAAACAAGATATCAAAAGCAAAATCAGAAAATATCTTAAAACAAACAAAAAATATAGAAGCACAACATATCAAAACCTGTGAGATACTACAAAAGTACTTTTATGAAGGAAATTTTAGAGATAAACACCTGCATTAAGAAACAAGAAAGATCTTAAATAAACAATCTCACTTTACACATCAAGATACTAGAGAAAACAATTTATCCTCAAATTTCATATAAGAAAGGAAATAACAAAGATCAGAGCAGAAATAAGAGACCAGAAAAACTATAGAAAATATCAATAAAATTAATATCTGGTCTTTGAAAAGAAAAATTGACAAACCTTTAGCTAGACTAAGAAAAAACTGAGAATATTCAAATAAAATCAGAAATGAAGTAGGAGATATTACAACAAATACTACAGAAATACAAGTAGATCTTAAATGTTCATACTTCAAAAAAAATAACTATGTGACTAGATATAAGTATTAGCTAATGCTATGGTGGTAATCATCTTGCAGTACATAAATATATCAAATCAACACTCTGTACAACTTAAACTTACAAAACATTGTCTGTCAATTATATCCCAATAAAGCTGAGTTGGGGGAGGACAAAAAGCAAAGAAAATCAATATCTTAGTGATCTCTACCATTATCAAATATTAGAAAACTACATTTCCAAAGTAATTTCAAACTTACAGAAAATTTTTAAGGGTATGTAATTCTAAATAACCTTCAATTAGATTCTCCAAGTTAACATTTTCCCTATTTTATCTTTTCATATATCTTTGAATATTTTTCTTTGAACCACTAGAGAATAAGTTGCAGATATAATATTTTATTATCCCAACAAGTTACTGTATATTTTCTAAAGAAAAAGTCATTTTCTTCTACAACTACCATGCCATAATCAAAATCAAGAAATTATCATTTGTATGCTATCATCAAAACTACAGATCTTATTAAACCAAACTCATCCCAATAATGTCTAATTAGAAAAAAAAAGTTATTGTGGTCCAGGAACTTTGATTCACTTATTGTCCTGCCTCGTTAGCCTCCTATAATCTAGAATAGATCTTCAGTCTTTATTTTTTTATCTTTCTTATCTTTGAACAGTTTTTAAAAGACATCCATTTATTTGGTAATCCATTTATTTGGTAGAGTGTTCAATAATTGAGTTTGTTTAATGATCAGATTCAAGTGATTTATATTTGGCCGAATTATCACAGAAGCAGTGTATCATTTTCATTGCATCTTGCCAGGAGGTGTGTGTGTGTGTGTGTGTGTGTGTGTGTGTGTGTGTGTGTGTGTGTGTGTGTGTGTTTAAATTTTTTTAACGCTGTTATGATAACGTTAATCATGTGGTTAAAGTGGTGTTTGCTAGGTGTTTCTATTTTTGCTTTTTAAATTTATAAGCATTTTCTGGGGAGATATTTTGAGACTATATCTCATTCCTCATCAAACTTTCATGAGTTTCATGAGTTTTAGTTTTAATTTATATTCCTTTTTTCAATTAGTGTGTTGATTACTAAAGTGTGAAATTTGAACTGTATCATTTCCTCTGCATTTAAAAATTGTTATTTCACTGAAAAGGGAGAGGAGAAATGAGGGAGGTAGGTAGGGAGGAGTGGGGGAAGGAGGGACAGAGAAAGAGAGACAGAGGGAGAGAGGGAATGGATAAACATACATATACTAACTACAATTCAATATTTAAATATTTTAAAATTTTTATTCTGAGAATAGAAAAAAACTGTATCCCAAACATACCTGTGTTTAAAGTTGCTCTGTAGTTAGGATATAAAATGTTGCAAGAGATTCCATACTACTAAATGTAAAATCTGAGTAACCTATGTAATCAAATACTTTAAAGCTCATTAGCTTGTCAGACACAAAACAGTAAGTTGAACTGATTCCATGAGGAGAGAGGGAGCTCATTACTGTGTTTCGATTAAACAGAGAATGAAAGGAAAAGAAAGTTATAAAAGCAAGTCCTTAAAACTTAAGTGTGAGCCTGTCTGACAATTGAGAATCAGTTTGAGTACCAGACACGATAGGAATGAACACCTATTTGACAATTTTTTGATGGGGCCTCATGAACAAGATTAGGAACAGAAAAGAGACTGAATTGGCATATCTTACTGAAACACACATGCAAATAGTGACTGGTTGTTACTGGGTGATTAGCCAGAAGTTATTCAATGTCTTAGACCTTTCTATCATAAAAGTAAAAAAATGACTCTTTCTAGAAGAGTGGCAGCAAATCTTTCCTTTCTTCCTCCTTCTCTCACTTGGGAATAAATGTAAGCAAAGGACTTTATTGTGGAAATGTCAGGAAACCTCTATGTACCAGATGAGTATTTAGGGTGGTTGTTTTGTAAACAATATAAATGTCTAACCAATGTACTGTATACTTGAAACTAATAAAATAAAATAAAAAAAAATAAAAGCCAATGAGTAAATAAAGTAGATTAGTACAATCAAAATAAAGAGAGAAGAAAAGGAAGAAAGAAAATATGGGACAAAAGGCAAATTATATTTTCATTTAACCATATCAAAATTTTTATTACATGAAAACCAATTGAACACTACAATTTAAAACAGAATTTTCAGTCAAAATGTAAAACCTAAGCATATGCTACCTATAATAAATTCACTTTTAATTAATTAATTAATTTTTATTTTTTTAATTAAGTTTATTGAGGGTAACTTTGGTTAATGCAATTATTTAATTTTCAGGTGTACATTATAAATTGACATCTGTATGTTCTATTGGGTGTTTACTGCCCAAAGTCCAGTTTTCTTCAGCTATCATATATTTGATCCCCTTTACCCACTTCATCCTCCCTCTATCCCCTTATATTTGACCCCCTTTATGCCATCTACCTCTCCCCTCCTCTCTGAATCTCTATCCTCAGGTAAATACTAGTCTATAGTCCATGTCCTTGAGTCTCTATTTGTTTGTTTTGTTTATTTGTTGCTTTTAGGTTTATATACCACTTATACATGATATCATATGATTTTCAATTTTTTCTGTCTGGCTTATTTCACTTAGCACAATTATATCAAAGTCCATCCATTTTGTCGCAAATGGCAGTATTTTATCTCTTCTTATAGCTGAGTAATATTCCATTGTATATGTGTACCACGGCTTCTTTATCCAATCATCTATCGTAGGGCGCTTCAGTGGCTTCCATGATGTGGCCACTGTGAATAATGCTGCTATGAACATCAGTGTGCAAATATCTTTTTGGATATGAGTTTTCAAGTCTTTGAGGGGGTAAATACCCAGTAGAGAGATTGCTGGATCATATGCTAGATCAATTCTTAGAAACTCCATACTGTTTTTTATAGTGGCTGTACCAATTTGCAGTCCCACCAGCAGTGTATGAGGGTTCCTTTTTCTCCACATCTACTCCAGAATAGCTATTGATTATAGCCATTCTAACAGGTATGAGATGGTATCTCATTGTGGTTTTGATTTGCATTTCCCTAAAAGATAGCGATGTTGAGCATCTTTCAAATATTTGTTCCCGTGTGTATGTCCTCTAAAGAGAAGAGTCTGTTCAGGTCCTCTGCCCATTTTTTGATTGGATTGTTTGTTTTTTTGTTGTTATTTATTCGTGAGGCATTGCTTGCAAATACATTTTCCCATTCAGATGGTTTTCTCTATATCTTGTTTATGATTTCTTTTACTGAGCAGAAACTTTTTAGTTTGATGTAGTCCCATTCATTTATTTTTGCTTTTACTTCCCTTGCCTTTGAGGTCAAATTTATAAAATCCTCTTTAAGTCCAAGGTCCTTGAGTTTAGTTCCTATGTTTTCATCTATGTATTTTATTATTTAAAGTCTTATATTTAGGTCCTTAATCTATTTTGAGTTAATTTTCTATGTGGTGTTGGACAACACCTATTTCCTATTTGGATGTCTTTTATATCTTTCTCTTGCCTGATTGCACTTGCTAGGACATCCAATGTTATATTGAATAACAGTGATGATAGTGGACAGCCTCGCCTTGTTCCCAGTCTTAGAGGGAACATTTTTAGTTTTACCATTAAGTATAATGTTGGCTGAGGGTTTATCATATATGGCCTTTATTATGTTAAGTTACTTTTATTTTATACTGATTTTGTTGTGTTCTGATCATAAATGAATGCTGTCACTTGTTGAAGGCTTTTTCTGTATCTATTGATATGATTATATGATTTTTATATTATAATTTGTTTATGTGGTGTATCACATTAATCAATTTACATATGTGGAATCATCCTTTTGCCCCTAGGATGAAACCCCCTTGATTGTGGTGTATAATGTTTTTAATATGTTGCTGTATTCAGTTCACTGGTATCTTATTTAGTATTTTTACATTTGTGTTAATGTGAAAGATTGATCCATAATTTTCTTTTTTTGTGTTATCTTTACTAGGTTTTGGTATCAGAGTGGTATTGGCCTCATAAAATGAGTTAAGAAGTATTGCCTCCTCTTCGATTTTTTGGAAGAGTTTGAGGAGAATAGGTATTAAATCTTTCAATGCTTTGTAGAATTCACTGGTGAAGCCATCTTGTCCTGGACTTTTAACTTTTTGGTAGATTTTTGATAATTGTTTCAATTTCCATACTGCTGATTGGTCTATTTAGATTTTCCAGTTCTTCTTGATTCAGTATTTTTCTGAGTACTGGTTGATTTCTTCTAAGTTATTAAATTTGGTGTTAAATACTTTTTCATAGTATTCTTGTATGATTCTTTGTATTTCTGCAATGTCAGTCTTAATTTCCCCTCTCATCCATGAGTTTGTATATTTGTGTTCTTTCTCTTTTTTCCTTAGTGAGTTTAGCCATGTGTTTGTCGATTTTATTAACCTTCTCAAAGAACCAGCTCTTTGTTGCATTTTTCTCTATTTTTTTTGGATTGTTTTCAATTTCATTTATTTCTGCTCTAATTTTGATTCTTTCTTTCCTGCTGACTTTAGTCTTAATTTGTTCTTCCTTTTCTAGTATTTTAAGATGGAGCATTAGGTTGCTTATTTGGACTTATTCTTATTTTTGGAAATAGGCCTGTAATGATATGAATTTTTCTCTTATGGCTGCTTTTGCCATGTCCCAAAAGTTTTGATATGTTGTACCATCGTTGTTATTCATTTCTATGTATCTCTTGATTTATCTTTTTATTCCTTCTCTGATCCAGTTATTCTTTAGTAGCATGTTCTTTAATCTCCATGTATTTGTGGTTCTTCTTAATTTCTTTTTGCAGCTGATCTCTAGTTTCAAAGCATTATGATCAGAGAATACAGTTGGTATGATTTCAACCCTCTTATATTTGTTGAGGCTAACTCTGTGTCCCAGTATGTGGTCAGTCCTTGAGAAATGGAAGGCTATGTAGATATCAATTATGTCCAGTTGGTCTAATGTGTAATTTAAGGATACTATTTCCTTATTAATCTTCTGTTTGGATGATCTGTTCATATTCGACAGTGAGGTAGATAGGTCTTTTACTACAATAGTGTTTTGGTCTGTTTTTCCCTTTAGTTCTGTTAGTAATTAATTAATATATTTCGGGGCTCCCTAATTTAAAGTATACATATTAATAAGTGTTATGTCTTCTTGGTGCATTATTCCCATTATCATTATGAAGTGTCTCTTAGTATCTTTCTTTATCTATTTTATTTTGAAGTCTATTTCATCTAATGTTAGTACTTCTACTCCCACTTTCTCTGACTGCCATTTGCTTGAAATATCATTTCCACCCTTTCATTTTGAATCTATATTTGTCTTTGGAACTTAGATGTGTCTCCTGGAGGCAGTATATGGTTGACTTTTATTTTTGATACATTCTACAACCCTGTGCCTTTTTACTGGTGAGTTCAGACAATTTACATTTAGGGTGGTTATTGAAATATGAGGTCTTCTTATAGCCATTTTATCTTTTGCTTTCTGGTAGCTCGGTGTTTCCATTACTTCTTTGTCCTTGTGTTTCTGTTTTCTTTATTTTGATCGGCTTTTGTGGGTTTTGCCTCTGGTTCTTGTTTTATGTTATATACTTCACTTCTGAATCTTTCGTGTGTGGTTACCATTATAAATATGTAAAAGATAGTTATATATACACAGTTCTTTTTCTTGAGCATGACTTTTTTCATTCCCTTTTGTGAATTTAGATCTGCTTCTATTTGCCTGATAGTCACTTTATTCCTAATAATGATTTTTTGTTTGTTTTGTTTTTGTCATTTTGTTTTAGGTGAGCTGACTCCTTTCAGTATTTTCTATAGTGCAGGCCTCATAGTGGAGAATTCTCTCAATTTTTGTATGTGTGGAGAGGTCTTAATTTCTCCTTTATATCTAAAGGAGAACTTAGCTGGATACATTATTCTAGGCTAGTAGTTTCTTTCATTTAATTGTTTAAGTATTTGATTTCATTTCTTTCTGGCTTATAAGGTTTGCACTGAAAAGTCCAACGATAATCTAAAGGGTTTTTCTTTATAAGTTACTGTTTTCTTTTCCCTGGCTGCCCTGAGAATTCTGTCTTTGTCATTGATTTTTGATAATTTTAATACAATGTGTCTTGGTGAAGGTCTTTTTGGGTTGAAATAATTGGGCATCCTGTTGACTTCTTGAATTCCAAGCTCCAGCTCATTTCTTAGATTTTGGAAATTCTTGTCCACTATTTGTCTGAAAATTATTTCTAATTCCTGTTCTTTTTCCTCCCTTTCCAGAATGCCCATTATTCTTATGTTTCCTCTCCTGATGGTATCAGCTACTTCTGGTATTTCCCTTTTATTATTTTTCATTCTTTGGTTTCTCTTTTCTTTTGATTTATGTCTAGATTTCTTTCTTCAATATCACTGATCCTTTCCTCAATTTGATTGATTCTATTTCTCAAGGTTGTTATTTTATTTTTCAACTCTTGCAGTGTGTTTTTTTTTATCTCCAGAAGATCTATTCTGTTTTTTTTTTTTTTTGAGGGTTTCAATCTCTTTGCTCTGCTCATCTAGGTGTTTTTCTTTTTTTTCTTTTTTCTGTTCAGAATACATTTTATTTAGGTGATATCACAGTGTGCTAGTAACTAGTTAAAATATTTTTTAGCCATGTAGTAAGAGACTCCATTCATAGGGATTTAATTTCAAAAAACCACAGCTTTTAGACATTTGAGTCACAAACCCATGCTTTGGAGAATGTTTTTGTTTCTATTTCCTGAAGAAAACCTGTGAAATACAAAGTTTGCAAGTATCTTTTTCATGAGAGACAAATGGCACATCATCTTAAACACAGTACACATTACATGACAGCAAGATCTTTAGTTCTCTTCAGCATATAAACTCTCTACAAAACGATTTTTGCATTATCCTACTTGGTACAAATTTAAAACATGTGAAAGGCCACTGACCTAAATAGAGTTCGAGGGGAAACTCTTAGAACACAACTGAAACCAATTTATGTCACCAACATAACCATTGGCATAACAGGGTGTGTTTTGAGCACCATGCCAAAAGGAAGCCAGCTGAATATATTGTGCTCAAGACAATGACTTTACTTCTTGATTATTGATCAAAATGATCTCCATTTTTATTTTTTATATTTATTTTTTAATTGAAGGTATGATTTAAATTCCTCCCTCTTCTAACCCCCCCCCCCATCTCTTCTGGTATAGGTGTTTTTTTTCAATTCCTGAAATTGTTGATATGACTTGTTTTGAAACTCACTGAGTTTTTTCAGAAGTACCATCCTGAATTCTCTGTCATTTAAGTAGCATATTTCTATGTCTGTAAGCTTATTTTCTTGAGATTTTTCTCTCTTTTTTTCTGAGATGCCTTGTCACCTTGGCTGTTCATGGTGTTTAATGGACTATTTCTCTACCTGGGCTTTAATGGAAATGTATTCTGCTGTTTTTCTAGGAAAAAGATTTATTATATAAAGATCTTTCTTTAGCCTGTTGCAAATAAGGCACTTTTATTTTGGTTTTCCGTAGGTGGCATCTAAGCCTATTGGATCTCTGCTTTATATAAAGCTTTAATAATGCCTTTTTATTTTTATCACTCTCGCTATCCTCAGTTTCAGTCCCTGTCAGTGTCAGCAACAGCCTTGGCAGCATTTGCTCAGATTCCCCTGGAGCTCCACAGTGATCAGTCTCAGAGGTTATGGAAAGAGGGGCCCAGTAGGCTGGGGGTTGGGGGCTGTGGCTCAGCCTCGGTTTTGCAACCATGGTTGGTAAAAACCAACTGCTGTTTCTCTGCCATCCTGCTTCTCAACTCTCTGTTCTAATGACTGGGCCATGCTGCATGGAACTCACAACTCTCCTAGGCAGGGATGTTCAGGGAACTTGCTGCACCTTCTTTCCTACTTCTCCTCTTATAGGGAGCTCTGGTGGCTGTGAGAGACAGCTTCTAATAAATTCACTTTAAAACAGAAAAAAAAACCAGGTGTAAACTGATGGAAAAATAGGTAACATACAAACACTAATCAAAAGAAAGCTGGGATGGCTATGTTAGCAATAGATAAAGTAAACTCAGAACAAGAAATATAACTGAGGATGAAAGGGACATAACAAAATGACAGAGAAAAAAATTTATGGAGAAAAATTAATAAATTTATGCACCTAATAACAGGGCTTCAAATTTATGCAGCAAACTTATGGCTTAACTTAAAGTAGAAATAGATATATCCACAGTTACAATTGAAGAATTTAACACTTAATTCTCAATGCTTGATGTAACAAGTAGGCAGAACTCTCAAGGAATGTAGAATACTTGAACAACTTTCAAAATGCTATAACAAGATGATATTTATAGACAATCTCTCCAAATATCAGCAAAGATAGATTCTTCTTAAATGCTTAGAAAATAATTTTTGATAGATCATTGCTGAGATATAAAATATGTTTAATAATTATATGATTAGACAGTATATGTACTCTGACTATAACAAACTAGAAATCAATGATATAGAAATCTAGAAAATATCCATATATGTGAAAATTAAACAACACAGTTTTAAATAATCTATGGGACAAAGCAGAAGTTACAAGGGAAAACAGAAAATAGTTTGAAATAACTGAAAATAAAACACATATATAAATTTTTGTGATTAAGCTAAAGGAGTTCTTAGAAGGAAATTGATAGCATTAAGTACTTAAATTAGAAAGAAAGGGCTCAAATAACTTGAACTTTTATTTGCAGAAATTTCTATTAGAAGAAACTAGGGAAAGAAACCAGATTAAATTGTAAATAAGCAGAACAAAGGCAATGATAAGAATAAGAGCTGAAATTAGTGATTTATAAAATATCAAAGGATCAGATAAAATAAATTAAAAAAACTGGTTTTTTGAAAAGACCATGAAAATTGAAAATACTAGTCCATAGTAACTGAAATAAAGGTGTGTGTGTGTGTGTGTGTGTGTGAGAGAGAGAGAGAGAGAGAGAGAGAGAGAGAGAGAGAGAGAGAGAGAGAGAGAGAGAGAGAGAGAGAGAGAGAGAGAGAGAGGAAGGACATATTACTTCAGATTCTAGAAAATATAATAATGAAAAATCAGGAACTTTTTTACCAATAATTTGACAATTAAAAAAGGCCAATTTTCTGAAAGATACCAAATACAAGAATTCATTCAAGAAAAAAATATCCAGAACCAAAATGTCCCTATATCTATTCAAAAGCGGAAGTCACAGTCAAAGAAATCTCCAGGTCCAGGTGGCTTTATCGGCTTTATCTGTGAATTCTACCAAACATTTAAGAAATAATACCTAGTATATATAAATTTTTCATATAATGGAAAAGGAAAAACATGTCTGTGTGCATTTTGAGGCCAGCATTGCTTTGATACCAAAGACAGACAAAACCATTATCAGGAAAAAAACTGAAAACCAGTTTTTTTTATCCCTTATTAAATCAACAAAATCCCTGGAAAAAAATTATCAAATTAAATACAGTAATAGAGTGCTTTTTTTACATGCAAGTCATGTGTTAGTATGCACAATTAAAAGAATAAAAATTATAGAGTCAAACTGGGTTCAATTTCAATGCTAGTTATAATGCACCTTAGTTGTATGACCTTGGGCAAGACATAGAATCTCTCTAAGTATAGGTTTCCCCATTTTTTTTGTGATAACACACAATTATTATGAGATTAAATAAGTAAAATATAATGTTTCTAATAATTTCCAGAACATAATAGGTATATATTTTAAATCTATAATTATAAATCTATAATACCTTTCTGAATTCCCCATGGGGCTTAGTAGAGTATTTTCGAATTGATCTTTTAAAAATTGGATTACTTGAAATAGAACTTTAAAAAGTGTGTTCCACTGTTGTCTTTTTCTTAGCTTGTATAGAAAACAATATTTTTAAACTATTGAAAAAACAAACCAGGTTCCTGAGTGTATGAAACAGAAGGAAATGGGGGAAATGATATTTAAGGACATAGATAAATTACTGGAAATTATTTTTTAAAAGTAGTTGAGGGGGAATACACAATTACATATTTGCATTATATTTGCATTATGGTCTCTTAGCATACTCAACATTTACCATGGAATACTATAAAGAAAAACACCGGCCTTTTTATTAAAAAATTATCCTGACGAAAAAAAAAAAATTGAGGAGAAAGTAGTTATTAGAGAAGGCCTTTGACTTATATTTTTTTGCCTTATGTTTGAAAAGACCTTTGACTTTATATTTTTTGCCTTATGTTTGAAAAGTTTGCATTTATTTTGAACCAATAGAAGAGGGAGCCACTTGATCCATGGGGCTGGTGTTCAACACTTAGAATTGCTATCAGAGGAAGACCAGCCATTTTTCATGTTGCCTTAAATAGATTATCACTTAATCATCACAACTATTCTGTGAAATAGAGATTATCATCAATTTCATGACTAAGAAACTGAGGCTCAAGGAAATTTAGAAATCATGCCAAGCTCACATAATTAACACATTCTGGAGTGAGTACTCAAATCCAAGTCTATATATTTGGGCTTTCTGTTGACAGTATTACAGTGTTTGATTTGGTTTAAAACTTTACAAAGTTCTCTTATAATCATCTTTATCCTTACAAAACCCTATTATGCATAATTAGTCCTTTATGATTTTGTAGGTAACAAAAATGAGGTCAAAAGAGTTTGAAATTCTCCCAAATAACACTCAATTGAAGACATAGGATTCAAATCTCAGGCTCAATCTTTCTGGCTTCAGTCTAAGTAATGACAAAATAGAAGTTAAGGATCTCCCTTCTCTCAAATGTCTTTTTATTTTGAATCTCTACAATTTCCAAATGGTAAGCCTTTTATTTGTTCCTGTCTGGCTTTGTTTTTTCTTTTAGTTGCCTAGAAGAAAGCAACTGTGATAACTATGCAATGATTGTGCAAATTCACCACAAAATAGAATGAAGACTTCAGAGAGAGGGAATGACAACGATCAAGTCCTGCTATTTCTTCATCTCTCCCTCAGACAATGCTTCTGAGTTGTTTTATAAAGTATAATTCTCAATTATGAGTGAATATATGGATTATAAGAATGTACTAAAATAATCATTATGAAGAAATAATTATCAGGAGTGCTACCCACAAATAGGAAATAATATTGATAGTGTTTAGACTGAGGGCAAGGATTATGAAATTCTGATAGGACATTAAAAGAGAAATAACTGTTATGTTGATATAATGATGTCATATTTCTATATCCTATCCATGTCAACATATATTTATAATTTTATTTAATTTAAATGTTTCCTTGTTTTATTACACATAGCAGTTTAACTATTAATTAGCAATAGTACTGAGAAGTCTATATGAATTTTGGCTTTACATTTTTCCAGTAAGACTTAATATTGAAATGTCCCTATCTGAAATTTTAATAGCTAGTTAATCCCTTAGAAAACTAATTAATTGTAGGATGCAGAAGCATCTACTGACTTTTCAAAGCTCTAAATACTTCAAACCTCCTTCCCCCCTTCATTTTAGAAACATGAATAGCAAGACTAAAATCTGGCAGCCAGATTCTTGCAGAGTATTTTTTCTCTCAAAATTTGAGGTAACATATTTCTTATAACAGTCTTTACAATGAGCAGTGACTGTGGAAAAGTCAAGTGTTAAATGAAGCCATGAAAATTAGCCATCTGGATAGAACAATATTGTCTTGCCTAATATCAAACTCAACAGATTTACAGGTTTATAGAGAATCTTCCTCCTTTAGCCTCTTCAATATTCCAGTATATGTGACCAATTTTTGTAATTCCTCAAATGGAAATTAACATTGAAAGTTGAGAAAAAATAGTTGACAAAGACATTATATTTCCTTCCAAATCTCACAACAGTTATTTTGGAAATTGAGACTAAAATAGTAGTGCCCAATATATATACTTAAGAAAAATTTTGATTTTTACTCGATGCTTTTTGTTTTTCCCAAAAAAATCCCTAGAATCCAACATCATGCTTCTATTTGGGTTGTATGAAATCACATGTTTAAAAGCTCTGCTGATGGTAATTGTGAGGAAGACTGATATAAACAAATGAACAGTGCAATATAATGGGCAGGGAGCTTATGCAAATCAGAGGCCAAACACATCCTACTATTTAAGGGGGAATCATGACATTTTTTCCTCCCATGGTTTGCTGGAAATTTGTCTTAACACTTGTCTGAAGATGTCACCAAATGTTCAGAAAGGAAAAAAGAAGGCAGGGCAAACAAAATAAATCAATGTTCCCTCATTGGTTCACAAATACTATGTAAAGTGTTTATTCTGATATTTTATATGTTCTAACACTAACTTTCCAATTTGTGCTGCAACAATTCCTGTTCATTTATCTTTTCTTTCAGTCAAATGGAACTCACCACTGCATCCCACATATGCCATATGCTTTCCTCCGTAGGTGCTTCTGGTCATGAGTTCACATTTTTCATTTCACACTTTCAGTTCACATTTTTCATTTCTATCCCCTCTCCTTAAAACCAATTTGTATTCACTGTTACTTTACTGAAGTATGATTTACAAACATGAAAATATACTCGTTTACTCACTGAGATTTGACAATTATCACTACATTCAAAAAATACAACACATCCACAAAATTTTACTCATGATCCTTACAATCAAATCTGCTCTCACTCCCACACCCTTTCACACTCAGCCTGAACCCAAGGAAAAAATAGATGTTTTCTGACACTATAGATTAGTTTTGCCTTATCTAGAATTCCACATAAATGGATTTATATAGTATATATTCTGTTATATCTTGTTTCTATCACCCAACATAATGTTCTTTGAGAGTTAGCCATGAGCCTTTTATTTCTCTTTGGTAAATGCCTAGTGGGATTGATGAGTCACATGTTAAGTTTTTAAGAAATTGAAAAAATTGTTTCCCCAAGTGGTTTCACCACTTAAATGCCTCCTGGAAATGTGTAAGATTTTTAGTTACTACATATATTCACCAGCACTTGGTAGTCTTTCTTATTTTAACTATCCTAATGAATGGCTAGTATATTACTGTAGATTTCATATGTATCTTCCTGATGACTAATAATGCTGAATATCTTTTCGTATGTTTTTAAAAGCAATTTAGGTATCATTTTTAGTTAAGTCTGTGTTTATTTATAAGTTTTTACTTAACTGTTTATTTTGACTTTATTTCTTTTTATGAATTCCTTAGAATTATGTCATCTATGAAAAGAGAATTTTTCTGCTTCCTTTCCACCTACACGGTGTTTTTCTTCTGTCATTGCACTGGCAAGGGCCTCCAGCACAATGTTGAACAAAAGTGTTGAGAGTGGATATACTTGGCTTTTTTTTTTTATTCTGTGTGAAAACATTTAATCTTTCAACATTAAGTATACTGTTAGCTAGTTTGCCACAAGTTATTGTATTGTGTTTGTTTTTTATCATCAGTGGATTTTGCATTTTGACAAAATATTTTTTCATCTATTAATTTTATGGCTTAGCTTTTTTAGTTTATTAATATTGTGAATTATACTAATTGCTTATAACAAACTAACCTGAATTCCTAGAATTGTACATCTGCAAAAAATCTTTTACCTGTATGCTTGGTCATGGGGTATTCTTTTAATATATTTGCTAGATTCAACTTGCTAAAGTTTCTTAAGGAATTTTGTATCTATGTGAATCTTTTCTAGCTTTGTTGAGGGATAAATAACACACAACTGTAAGATATTTAAAATGTACAACATGGTAATTTGATATATGTATACATTGTGTAAGGATTATCCCCTGAGTTGATTAACACATTCATCACCTCACATGTTTCCTCTTCTGATTTTGGAAAAGCATTCATAGAATTGATATTATTTCTTATTTTATAAAATTAACTAGTGGAAACATGGGTTCAGACTTTTCTTTTAGAAGATATTAAACTATAAATTCAATTAACTTAATAGATATAAATAATTCAGGGAACCTATATTTTAGTGTTTTGGTAATTTGGAATTTTATTTCACCTACGTTGTTGAATTTATTGACAGTAATTTGTAAGAGTCTCCTATTATGCCCTTAACATACATAGGATCCTTAGGATCTTTTTTCTTAAACTGTCCAGAGGTATGTCAATTTTCCTGAATCTTATTTTCCAAAAGATTGTGGGTTCATATATTTTCCTCTATTTTTTTTTGTTTTACTAATATCTGTTCATTTAAAATTATTATCCCCTTCCTTTTGCTTACTTTACTTTTTTCTTTTTTTAATTGTTTTTACAGTAGAAATTTAATTATTTCCATGTAATGCTGTTAAATATTTGTTGAGGCGCTTATTAAAATGCATTCTTCAAATTTGAATATGTTGTGTTTTAACTTCACTTAATTCAAAATGTTTTCTAAATTTGCTTGTAATTTTTTTCTTTAATCCATGAAGCAAAGAGACCCAAACAAGTTTTATTTAAAACTCTGAATAATAAGTGAGATAGGAAACCAAGATTGTTTGAGTGTGCACATTTATGGGGCAGTGATACTTCTTTAGGGAATGGCATTAAAAACTCCTGACTATAGTTAACTACTTTTACTCAATATAAGTGTGTGTGTGTGTGTGTGCGCGTGCATGTCAGAATTTTCACAAGATACTGAAACAAGATAAGATAAAATTCCTCCTCTCATGGTGATTTTAGCCTAGTGGGGGGAAAAGGCAAATATTTATACAGTGCTATACAATAGATAAATATTTAAAATTTGAAATTTTGTAGTAGAGACTTTAATAATTAAAGTAAATAGAAGTATAATTAAGTTTAATATATTTTATTTAACCCTATGTGTCTAAAATATTTTAAAATGCAGTCAATATAAAATTATTAATGATACATTTTGCTTTTTTGGGCACTATTTCTTCAAATATTCAGGATGCTTTTTTTGTATTTACAGTATATTGTTATTTCGACTAGTCATATTTCAAGTGCTCAATAGCCTAAAGTGGCTGATGCCTACTGTGTTGAAACATAATATTCTTGAAATATATAGAAAGTGCTAATTTAGTCCTCACAGGAATGTATCTCCATTACATTGGACACATTGGATATCAAAGATTAAGTAACTAGTCCATGATCTTTTAGCAAATAAGTAAAAGAGATGTGATTTTATTTGAACTAAAATTTTTCTAACTCCAAAACCTATGTTATTTTCATCACCCTTGATACATCTGCAGTTTCTTGCCTCCTACTATCTTTTCTCTAAATTATGTGCAATCATATAATCAAAATTGATGTGCTCTAGAACTACGGGGCAGAGAATTGTAGCAAAGTGCTCTTCTCTCTGATGTGAATAAAGGCTAAGAACAGGAATGTAATGATGCTTCTCTTGACATAGCTGGAGAGTGAAGTTTCTATTCTTATATTTTCTTTACTTCGTAAAAGAAGTATAAAAGTACATCACAGAAGTATAGTAATGTGTTCTGGCTGTCATATTCCTGAATCTATTACTCTGGCCAGAGTTTTTAAAGAGTAATTGAGAGAATTCTACTTGGATAGGCAGAATAAAAAAATTAAATGTATTTGGTTAAAATTATTTAAATTGACTTGCCTAGAAACAATTGGATAAAAAGTTTTTTTCCTTATTTACAAAGAAACTCAGAAGAGTTAATAAATTTAAGGCCCTTGTATTTAAACAAAGTACTTCAAGATGTCACTGGTATGGTCTAGACTTATTTTTAAGCCACTGGATGTGTCATATATTTGGAATTAACTTTCTTATGGCTAAAGAAGGTTTGATATATCATGGATGTGACATCTTCAAAAAAACCCATGCTAAAAACTAACTAAAGGTAGAACAAATTTAGATTAATTTATGCAGTCACCTATATAATATATATATTATACATACACATATTAAGCACGAGTGACTTGTATGCTGGAATTGCTTACTGAAATCACAAGAGTTCTATCTCTAAAAATTAATGTCTGATTTTGGCAAATCCTTTAACTTCTCAGGGCTGACTTCAGTTACTATAGCCTGAAACTATGAGCCCATGGTTTGTGCTCTATTGAGCACATGAGAGACAAAGTGATGTTTCTGCTGCAGTTCAATCACAAGGCTTAACTCCTCACAAAAAAAGCCCATGAGGAGCTCAGTTTGAGATTTCTGTTTATTAGCACTCAGATCTTCTCACATTCTACAGTATGTCTACTTGTTAGTAATATTTTTTTTAATTTAAAAATTTTATTAAAAGGTATTTTAGCACAGCTAAATAATGATATGCCATATTTTTGGAAGGAAAGGTCATTATAGTTTATGTGTATATATATATATATATACATAAATATATATATATTTATGTATATATATACATAAACTATGTAATTGATATATATATCTATCTATATCTATATCTATCTATATCTATATCTATATCATCTATATCTATATCTATATCTATATATACGCATAGTTTATAGATGTAGAAATTTATAGAAAGAGTTTTACATAGAATTTTATGTCTAAATTTATATATATATGTGTGTGTGTATATTTTAAAAAATAGTTTGGGTGCAATTTCAATTAAAATTCCAGAGTAAATTTAAATTTTATATACACACACATATATTAGCTGTCTTTTTTTTTTTTAATAAACTGTTCTAAGAATTTTTGTTTTAAGGTTCTCCTTATAGAATAAATTGTCCTGAACTGGCCAATTTTGTGAGATTTGACTACTAAGTTTTACCAGCAGGTCAGAACAAAAATTCTGGAGGGAAAATGCTGTATAAAAGGTGTCTAATATCCCTGCTTCCTTGGATACTAAGGCATTTGACATTAAAAAAAAATAATTGATGCATTGCAATTAATTCACCTTTACTATGCTATTTCTAAGCCAGTTTAAGTTTCCTAAGAAAACTGAGTTGGGTGTTAGTGTAAGTTTAAGAATTAGTCATTTACAACTTATTCTGATAACCAAAGAACTTTGCTAACCCGTAAGACTGAACCTCAGCACATAAAATCCTTCATCGAGAATGGATCAAGATAAAGTGACCCATGATAAAAACTGTGTCATAAGTAAAATACTGACAAATGATTCAAGCAAAAGATGGGCATGATTTTTACTAATATTAAACAAAGCAGCACATGACTTGGTTCAGAGTGCTGATGTTCAAGGCAATGAAATAATTACCTACTTGAGTAAATGTAGGTGAAACGAGGTATAAAACAAGCTCTACTAAGTCATACCTAAGAAGAATCATAATATGAACGCTGAAACGAAGAGCAATAAGGAAGGCAAAGCTTATTAGAGATGCTGATTATAGGCACAGGTCATAAAACTGAAACATGGCTTTTATGGTAGCACTGAAGGCAACTTCACATGACAGTATCCATTCAGAAACAACCAGAATCAAGCACATTTTTATTTCAGTTGCAATGATCATTCCTTTGCTAATACAAAAATATGCTTGGAGGTGACTGAATTTTCTGTGAAGGGACTGGCAACTTATCAAAAGCAAAGTGTCTGATGTTTAAGGGGAGCAGAGAAGGCTTCTATGGGGGAAGTGATGATGGTAACCCCCAGAAACTCCTGACCAAGTGTTGACTTGTTTGCCATTGAGCAGAGTTAGGGGAGAGAAAAACACATAGTTAAACCTATCCTTAATAATAACGCCTCCCAATCAATAACAGTTGACCCTTGAACAATGCAGGAGTTAGTGGTACTAATCACCTACGCAGTTGAAAATTATATATAACTATTGACTCCTCTCAAACTTAACTACTAATAGCCTACTGTTGACCAGAAGTTTTACCAATATTTTACCAACACATATTTTATATGTTACGTGTAATATATACTGTATGTTTACAATGAAGTAAGCTGGAGAAAAAAATGTTAAAATAAGGAGGAGAAAATATAGTTACAGCATTTGTTGAAAAAAATTCATTTATAAGTGGACTCAGGGCAGTTCGAACCTGTGTTGTACAAGGATCACTGTATATCCTTCCTTACCACTTGCCTCATTGCCTCCAAAACAACACTCTCTTAAATATCTCCTCTTTATTAGGCATTGTTCTTGAATTTGGGGTTTCAAAAGTGGACAAAATAGATTATATGGTTAGGTAGCTAGTCAGGCATGAGTGACAGTAGCCAAGGCCCAACTCTGAAATCATAGAAACTTCCCTTGAAGACATTCCTTAAGGAACTCCCAGAAACACCTCCCTTTTAGGGGCATAAATTACTCCAAATCCTAGAGCACAAAAGCCATAAAAGCTGCTGGCTAAACCAGCTACAAATGCATGTGCAGAAAGAGACCCATAACTTTAGCCTCAAATTAATACAGGCTGAATTCTGGGTAAGTACATGTGTAGTAAGCAAAGCATTATACAACAGCCAACTGTCAGTCAAGGTGACATCACATATGGATCATCTAAGCCCTCCCACCATGGACCAAATATAAACAGATCTTCCCATTTCCGCATGGTTATAGCTCTCCTGGCTGGAAACTCACCCCTCCCTTTGGGGTGTACTATCTTATCTCTTCACCTCCTAAATTCCACAGGGCTGCAGCCTTCCTTAGCAAGACCCAACTCTTTCTAAATGTACTTTCAATAAATTTTACTTTTTCTCACTCTCGCTGACTTGTAATTCTTTGCTGAGCCGGCAGGGTAGAACCGAGGAACAACACAGAACACCACCATCTACCATAATTCACTATCCACCTCTTCCTCCTCCATTTCACTGGAGTGACACCGGATTTCACATCATCCCAGAGGTGACAGTATTTTCTTACAGAGTCCATATTTAAATCAGAGGAGACAGTAAAAAAAAAAAGTAAAATATATTCACATGTAAGTTAGTAATTAGTAAAATTTAACAAGAGGCAAAGGGAATGAGAGCGGTGGAAGGTGTGCTACCTTAGAGAAGGTCATCAGGGCAAGAGTTTCTACTAGGGCAATGTTTGATACCTGAATAGAATGAGGAATGAGATGTGATAACTGAGGGAAGAGAGCGCCAGGCAGAACACAAATGTATGGCTTTGTTCACACTATTGTCTATGCCAGGAATGTTTTTGCATCTTTTCTGCTTAACAATATCTTATCTTTCAAGGGGTGACACTGAATGATTTTTCCTCTTTGGAAACTTTCTCAATTTTAACCAATCCATAAGAGTTTTCATGTACCTAGCTAATATAGCCTTTTATTCATATTCTGAAATAGCACTTGTTTAATCACCCAATAGTAAAGTATGCACTAGAGATAGGAAACATGAAGAATAGGAACACTTGGGCTCCAAGAGCCAGTGAAATTACACTCCTCTCAAGGAACTTACACTGAATTTTAATTTTCTGTGCCCCTGTCCTCCTTCTTTATGAGACTATAAGAAACTTCAGGAGAGAGACCAGGTGTTAATCGTGTTAATAGTACCATATAATTGTAACATGCCATATAAGTTGCAAAATCTTATGTAGTCTATAAATGTGTGTGATATTAATAAAGAGTAACACCAATATTTATCCAACAATATTAAGAAGTTGCATGTTGGGACATAGCTTCAGCTAAGACCCTAATTTGAAAGTAGTACTTTCAACTTAAGGAAATAAAGTTCTCCCTTTATAGTGAAGAAGGCAAACTACACTGAAGAAACTTACTGCTGGTATGGCAGACATCCTGAATAAAAGACATAAATCTTATCCATGCAGGAAGCATTTTGAAGAGAATGCTGAGGGGATCAAAGCTGCTTTGGAAATCAGTTGGAAAAGTCTGTTCTTAAATTTGGCTTTGAACAACTGCAAAACTGGAGACTAAGTCTATAAATATAATTACAGAAGAAGCCAAATCCAGTGCAGGTGATTGTGAAACAAGCTTTAAAGAAAATGCAGCAAAGTTGCCACTTTTGCCTATGCAGAATGTGTGGGCTGTATAACTCCAGGGGGCATTGTTAACATATACCACTGTCTGAATGGGACATTCTGGAGGTATGCAATGGGGCTGTTACTACCCTGCTTCCCCCAGCACAACCCAAATTTAGAATTCAGAATAGAACATGATTGGTTCCTTTGTCACCAAGGCCAAAGATTTTCCCTCTTTCATTTGTTGGAACACTTTGTAATTATTAGAATTCTATTTCTTATTTAAGTTGATATATTTTTAAAAATGAAGTTCTTTTTTTTTCAGTGTGGTTACTGTCAAGATCCACAAATAATTTTTCCATTTTATTAAGTCTTACCATTATTTACTCATTATCATAAATTGCTTACTGGATGGAGAGAACAGAATACTTCTTTATTACTATGCAAAAGATTTTGGTGCTCAAAAAGAGTAAAAAACATCTCTGATGGAAGGCTGTTTTAATAAAGTTTGTCTTATGAGCTGCATATTATAGTCATTCAATACTATTTGGAAATCATTGAATTTCATAACAGTTATAGCTGGCTTGTGGCCCCTAAAAATCAGTCCATGTGCTGTCTTTGATAACATGCTCTAGGCTTACTGCTGTCAAAACTTGATCACTCCTATTTAAAGTCCAACTGAATGTGGTCATTTTCTTTTGCAACACAGGTCATACAAGCTGAGACTTGGTTTTGCCTTCATAGAAAATGTTCTGAAATGAGGCAGAGATGTGGCACAGTATCGGGAGGCTACATTTTTTGCTGCTGCTCATGTCTACTTATTTGGTGTCCCACTCTTCCAATCTGGACTTTGGCTTTGTAATTGCTGAGTCCCTGAGTCCTGCTGCATTTGATCCTAGGCCTTTGATATTCACATGTTCCTGCTAGCTCTGCCAGGCTTCTTTGTGCTTCAGTGACTTCTGGTATAATAAGCACCTACTCTCATACTTCATTTCTGATTCTTCTTGGGTAGTTGATCCTCTGCTTAGCCACTACCACCAACCTGCAGACTCAAGGACCACCTTTCCCTGTCTTTCTGATCCCTGCCCCTAAACTTGGGTCTCCTGTTACCACTCCGACTTCTGAACGTGTGGGCTGTCGTCTATGGCCAGGCACTGACCAATTTTGAATGAGGCTGCTATATACTGAAAACCCTTTGTGTCCCTGGAAAAATATGGATGACCAGGAAAGTTATAGAATTTTTTAACTGAGTGTGATAATCTAATCAACTCTAATTTGTAATTATAGATGAAATGTTTGATACTTTTAGTAAAGAGAATTATAATTTTTATTGAAATAAAAAAAAACAATGTCCAATGCTGATTATGGAGAAAAATCACATATTTATTTTTATTTTTTTATTTTTTTAGGCAAGGCAACCTTTGGTTGACCTCACAGATTGCAAGGACCTTGTCAGCTTACAATCCCTTATTTTTTTATTTTTTACACCTATAGCTCTTGGTTTTCCTAGGTGGTCTTCCATCCAAGTACTAACTAGGCTCAACCCTGCTTAGCTTCCAAGATTAGATGGGATCGGGCTTGTTTAGGATAGCATGGCTATGGACAAAAATTACACATTTAAAAGACATTGTGATAGCATGCATTTGTGTAAAACTAGATATACATTTCTATTAAGAGCCAGGAAAGATAGCTATAGCTAAGCACAATTCTAGGTTTTCCAAATGTATCATTTAATTTTTATAACCAACCTATTAGGTAGAAACAATTATTAGCTCAATTGTAGAAATGAAGAAACTACTGCAAGAAGTAAAATACTCAGATTTGCAGAACTGATAAGCAACAGATTTGAACTCAATCTAGCTGACTGCATGGTATGATCTAATTGTTCATTATATTGTCATTCTCATACTACCAAATACATAGCAAAAGCCCAGAAAGGATACATTTCAAACTATTAAGAGTCTATTCTGGGAATGTGGATTGGGAAGTAGGAAAGATGTGTGAGGGACTGACTTTTCACTGTATATAATTCTGTAGTATTTTCATTCATCATTTTAATTAAAAACAGACATAAGAAAAGTTATTAGCACAAGCAAGGTTCTTTTTGTGGCTTCTTACTAACCATAAGATTTGCTTTTGATAGTCATGGATATATGACAATATCAAGCCTACAGAAAGCTCACAAATGCATTACAAAGACTTTCCCCCTGATTCTATTTGAGAATCTGTTGCTGACCTAATGCTCTACAACCCTAGAATATATTAGTGTCTTTTCTATAAAGAATACAGTCCCTATGTAACTGCAATATAGCCATCATAACCAAAAATTACCATTGGTACATTACTGCCATTTAAAGCACAGATATCATTCAGATTTTATCGCCTCAATAATGTCCTTTATAGAAGATCAATTCTAGAATCATACGATGCATCTAAAAATCATTTCTTTTCAGTTTATTTTGATTTTGAACAGTCCCTCAGTCTTTCCTCAGCTTTTGTGACCCTGACACTTTTGAAGATTACAGATCAGTTATTCTGTAATATGTCCTTGTCCTTGTAATTGGCTCACATTCCTCATGAAGTGCATAGGATACTGTTTTTATCCTCATATTCTATAAAGTGTCAAAGTATTTCAATTTATCTAGTTATTAATGATGTTCACTTAGATCACTTGATTAAGAATGTCTGTCAGCCTTCTTCACAGTAAATTTGCTCATTTTCTTCTTAGAATTATCAGCATTTTGTGAGAAAGTACTCATGTAAATACCCCATTTCTCATGAAACTTTTAATTTTTTCATGTATTTATAACAGCACAGACTTATGGATTTTTATTTTATTCAATGGGTTAGAATTATTAACTTTAATATTAAATTATTACTAATATTTAGAGTTCAAATTGCCCCACATTTGGCCTATGGGAGCCACCTCAAGCTGGCTTCTATATCCTTTTTACACATCCTCATCATTTTTGAAACAGTTCTTTATTTTATAGCCAAGGATGTTCTGGATTCATGTTTTTTACCTGCTGCAGTTATGTTCCTTTTCATGAAGAGATAGCACTAGATATACTCATTCCTTTTGAGGTGAGAGACAATGGAATTTTCCTAAAAAAAAAATGCTAGAATCAAATTCTGGATAGAAGGTAAAACTGAAATGATATCCAGGTATAGTTTTATGAATGACTGTAGTGCAATCCAGATTAATTTCAAAGTTCTTCTCAAAAACCTCATTTGGAAAAGTAGTTTTATTTTTCTTCTCTTTCATGATCACCAAGACTTTTTGTTTCTGAAGAACCTTGACCTATTGTCACCACTGTTCTAAATTCTTACTTCTTTTTACCACCACAAACCTCTTTCAAAACATTTACCTTTGCCCATCCCACCCTTTTAGAAAGACTTTTCAAAGAGTGGCTTTAAGTTTAAAACACAATTGAGAAGAACTTAGAGATCTCCCATACACTTCAGGCTGTGCATGCATAGCTCTGTCCATTATCAACATCATCCACAGGAATGGTATTTGTTTTTTAACCAAGGATGAATCTATATTGACATATCAAAATCATCCATAGTCCATAGTTTCTTTAAGAGTCACTCTTGGTGTTGTATATTCAGTGGGTTTGGCAATCAACTGATCTTTTAATTTTCTTCATAGTTTTGCCTTTTCTAGAATGCCGTATAGTTAGAATCAAAGTAAATAGCTTTCTCAGATTGTCCTATTACTTAGTAATGTGCATTTAAGATTACTTTATGTCTGTTCATGGATCAATAGCTTATTTCTTTTTAGCAATAAATAATATTCCATTGTCTGGCTGTGTCACAGTTGATTATCCATTCACCTACTGAAGGACATCTTGGTTGCTTCCAGGTTTTGTCAATTATGAATAAAGTTCTATAAACATCTTTGTGGGGGGTTTTGTGTAGATATAAGTTTCAACTTCTTTAGGTAAATACCAATGAACAAGATTGTTGGATCATAAGGTTAAAAGTATGTTTTGTTTTATAAGAAACAGCCAAACTGCCTTCCAAAATGGCTGCACCATTTTGCATTCCCACCAGCAATTCCTGTTGCTCCACATCCTCCCAGCATCTGGTATTGTCAGTGTTCCAGACTTTAGCTATTTCAATACACACACAATTGCTTTTTAGTAAGTTGTTTTAACTTTTTAGTTGTTCTTTTGAAATATAATTTTCCTGAAACTGATATAAGTAATATTAAAGTGTTCAAGAGATTACATTAATTTTTTAATGTTTGCAATTTTGTTTTCAAAACAGGTAGAATCAGTAGGCCCATGATTGTTTTATACACTATGTTTATATGTATATATCTCATGGGGATCTGTAGTCATAAAAATGATAAATTCTAATCCCTGGAGCTTTTACTAGCAAAAAGGGGGTGAAAAGCCATGATCCAAAGAAAAAAAACTAAAAACAATATAATGATTTCTGACAGTAGTCATTGTAGTAGAAAAGATTCTACAGCCAGAAGTAGGCTGAGATTTGGCTAATCATGAAATTAGATGCTGATGATTTGTTTATTCTAAATATTGCTTGAGTTCTGTCATGTCAAGCACTATTACAGTTGTTGTAAGAAAGCACTTTGACAATTTAGAGTCAATAATGAATGGGAAACTTAAGAGCCACATTTTATTTTGGAAATTTTGGCTATTTGGGCAAATACCAATGTTTCTCTCTTCCAGTGAATTGAAATGTCACACAGAGCTTCTTCAGCTACATTTGACCTAAGACAGGAGGGGAAGAGACTTCACATTTTTTATTTAATTGATATCTTCACAACATTCCCAAATACTCAGGAAGCTGAAAGAAACATTTTCAGTATTTACTCTTTCTCCAAATTGTATTTTCTGTAGAAGTAAGGAAGTTGAAAGGCATGTTCTCTTAATTACCACATGCTGCTCAGAACACTACAGTTTGTGAATTTTTAAGTGAAAATGAAATTTGTTTTCATTTCCCTGATTTATATTTGTAAGTTTCATGCCCCAAACCTGTGTGGCTTCTGATCATAAGTGACAGCTAGATGGAACAACCCATTTAAGAGTAACATATTGTATTATACTCAGCATATCTCTACTTTAGGGAATTAAGAACAAAACATATTCAAACAGAGAAGGGAAGATTAGCATTTATCTGACTTTTTTCTCTATATCCAAGTTAAAATAAAGGTAAACCTATATGTGATGACTTTAAATACGAGTCAAAATAAATAAAATAATGAGGTCAGAAGCACCTGTATCTCTTGGCCGCTTTCCTAAATACTCTATCTCAATTTTGCTGAACTGCCGCCCACAACAAATAAAAAGGAAGAAGCCACAGAAAGGATTAGAGGAAGTAGGAAAATTCTCAAAGGAATATCTGATTTGTGTTTTCATTTATAAAAACCAAATTGCCTTTGAATTTAATTTCTTTACACAGAGCTAGAGGCATTATTTAAGTAACTCAGAATTATATCAAATACTGCTGACCAGCTCAGTTTACAGACTAGTTTGATTACATTTGATTTCTAAATCTATATTCAAATATATTATCCCCTTCGTTTATGAGAAACAAAAGGAGATTTATTATTCTATATTTTTTCTTGTATTTTAAATTAGTTTTTTTGGGGGATATTATGTTTCTAGATAAATAAATGCATGCAGAAAAAAAAAACCTTTGTTCTTGTCTTGGAATGTCAGAATAATGCAATTTTGTCTTGCATTTAAAAAGAGTTTTAATAGGATCTCTTATACTGGATTCTCTTGAAATAAGTCTCTGAGACAGATATCTGAATACAGGTGGTGTTTTGGGGAAGGTAATCCCAGAAAGCCAAATTGATAGATGTGGAGAGTAAAATGCAGAGGGAAAACAAATAAAAGCCTGCATAAAATGAGTTGGATGTCACTATGAGTTACTCTCTGATGGTGGCTTTTGAGAAGTCTTACAAAATACCTCTTAGAACTATCTACCAAGGTGATGAAAGGCAAAAGCATTTGACCATTAGCTTCTGTACCACTTGGATCAAGGTTGACCCTGTACATTTTAATTACCCTGGACTTCCTGGGTACATATGGATGAGTGATAATTAGAATGCTGTAGGGTTTCATACATAAGGATGTCAAAGAAATAGCTGAAATCAGAAAATATCTAATGTGTTCTGAGATGAGGCTCTGTATATTGTTTTATGCAGTATACCCTTTATTGGGGTTTGCCAGAGGCTCCATCCTGTATTCTATACACTGTGGATAAGGCTAGTACCATGAAATCAGCTGGGTCACATAGCCTGAATGACAGAGAAACTTTCACCACAGTCTAGTCCTGTGATCTGGACTTGGAATTAAAAACAGCTTTCTCTCCTCTAGATCCTACTTTAGATGAGTTCCAAGTCAGCCATTAATACAGGGGTCTTCTATTGCAACACCACCACACCCATTTATTTATATATTGTCTATAGCTACTTTTGTGCTGCAATAGTAAAGTTGAGTAATTGTAATAATAAATATTTTAGACTTTGCAGACCAACTTGTTTCTATCTTTCTCTTCACAGAAAAAGTTTGCTAAGCTTTAGAATAATAAACAGAAGAGAGGGAAAATTTTTCTACGCATAGGACATGATGTTTCCAAAATTGAAAAGAAATCAAGTAAAGAGCCTCATTATGAAATGTAGATGTTGCAAGGTACAAGAACTTGTATTTTATGCTAATGGGATATCTTGGCCTGCCATGGGCCCTTAACTTTACCAATGTGGAGGATGCCACATTAAGGTTTATTTCCAATTTCTATTAAATCCTTTCCCTGATTTTAAGTATAATCGTAAATACAGATGTAGGAGATGAGACTCTCCCTAAAAGATGCCATACAAGCCACCTGGATCTCACAGAGAATATCCAGTTGATATATGGTTGACATGATCCTGAAACTCATTTATTCAATATGTCCATATTATTTAATAAACCCCAAATAATTCATATTAGTTAATAAACCTCAGTCAATTCATGATATTGTTCAAGTGCCAAAGCTACCATATTATTTTTTTCTATCACTTCACAATCTCCCATGGGTGAGAATCTTGGTAATTGTGATGAGATCTCACCATGAGATCTCACCATCTCATGTACTATTAAAAACTGTGTCACATTACTCTCTGACCTGTGAGCAATCCAGCTCTATAACCTCATGCTAAAGGTCTGCTTACTAGAACCACCTAGGATATAAAATTAGTCTAAACTTGGATTCTTCTGAAAGCAGAGCTGGAAACAAATATTTGCATGCAGGTCTTTAATTTCAAAATGTGATCTCAGGAAGTCATGACAAACTTAGGTTCTAAAGCAGAGAAGGGGGAAAAACCAATACAAAAGAGGCATTACTGAGCTCACCATTGCAACAAGTAAATGATACTTCATCATACAGCCCCTTGGGAACTTCTAAGCATCCTTTTGAAATGTGTCTAAAGCATTACATTTTAAAAATGTATCAATCTTAGGTGAATACTGAGCCATTTTCATGGGCATCTCACAACATAACTGAAGTTTGAGAGCAGTACATCAGAGATTCATGGCCTGGGTTCAAAGCAAGGGGATATAAGGTTATACTGTGAAGCCAGTAGCCTCATCATTTACTTGAAGATGGGAGACAGATATGCCTAATGGGAGATTTCTAGATATTATGTATGAATTTTGAATTTGCTTTTGTTGTTGTTTTAGGTAATAAGAGTGAAACCAACATAACAGCTATATATTTCATGTATTTATTTTCTGGCCATTTAGCATCTGGTACAGAGATATAAACACTGATTTTACTATAAAAATTGAGTCTACTACAAGTAAATTCTAAAATTTATAAAAAGTGTGAGCATAAGGAGTAGATTTTGAAGGGCCATGGACATTTAGAGAAAGCAATAATATGTTTTTATATTTTTGTAACTGGACAGAGGAATTGAATAGACTTTTTTTCAAAGATGGCATATAATGGCCAACAGGTACATAAAATGGTTCTCAGCATCACTAATCATCAGAGAAATGCAAATCAAATCCACAATGAGATATTGCCTCACACTTGTTAGAATGGCTATTATCAGAAAGATAAGAGATAGCAAATGTTGGTGAGGATGTTGAGAAAAGGAAATCCTTGTACGTTGTTGATGGGAATGTAAATCGGTACAGTCACTATGGAAACAGTATGGAGTTTCCTTAAAAAATTAAAAATAGAACTGCCATATAATTTGGCAATTATACTTTTAGAAATTTATCTGAAGGAAATGAAATTACTATCTTGGAAAGATATTTGTACCCACTTTTCATGGCAGCATTATTTGCGGTAGCCAAGACATGGAAGCAACCTAAGTGTCTTTCAACAGATGATGGGTAAAAAATTGTCACACACAGAGGAACTTTTTTTCAGCCATTAAAAAAGGAAATGCCATTTGAGACAACATGGTTTGATCTTGAGAGCATTATTTTAAGTGAAATTAGCCAGTCAGAGGAAAACAAATACTGCATGGTGTCATTTATATGAGGAAACTGTAAAATGTGAGTCAAACTCATAGAAACAGATTAGAAAAATAGTTGCTGGGGACAGGGACATAGAGAGAGGTTGATAAAAGGGTACATACTTTCAGGTATAAGATTAAAACATGATGACTATCGTTGATAACACTGTATTGTATAATTGAAATTTACTGAGTAGAACTAATGTTCTCACAAAAAATATGTAAGGTGATGAGTGTATATGTGTTAATTAACTAAGTGGTGCAAATTCTTTCATAATGTCATTAACAAATATTTTAGAAAAAACAATGTGATGTTTTAGATTGTGTAATTTTGCTGAAAGGCAGCTCTATTTGTGGAGTTGCAGTGTATGAAATTCTAATAGAACATCACCATTTTTCAAGTTAAAGGAAACTCAGGAGAGGGATTAGGGAAAACAAGACTGCTGTAGAGTGAAGAGAACTTCAGAAGAGAGAGAGCCAGGGAACTTCAATATAAAACCTATAATTCTAAAAAAAATACAATTTTATAGTCACCTGGTTATTCTTTCCTTCTCTAGCAACAGCACACTAATCTCTGTACATAACTGACTCTCCCCATTGTGTGCAGCCCCAAAGTGACCCTCAGTAGGTTTCTCTGCCCCTCCTTTATTAAGGAAGCACCTCGTAACCCAGAGTTAGTAAACTCTGTATTTCCCCAGGCATTGAATCTTGAGGATTAAAGGGGAAGAAGCAGTTGGAGTTTATTAATCCTGGCAGTAGCAACTTGGGGAAAAAAACAAACAATAAAGTATATCTGAGTTCCTGTAACTAGAACTCTGAGGCTGCCCTATTTTCTATTGTTTTTTGAGACCGGTTCTATATATATATATATATTTTAAATTTTGTGAAGTAGTTGTTACCTTTCCAATTATTTTTATACTTAATTTATCCAAGAACTATTTGGTTATTTATAAAAACCACAAAAGTTGTTAAAAGAAAAAAATGGGAGAACTTAAATTTTAGTGTCTTCTATTACTTTAATATTTTGCTGAATAAAACAAAGCATGACTATTTTAATGAAATAATAAAGATTGGTATGTTTTGAGAGAAGTGAGAGCTTTCAGTAATCCACAAGTAAGTTAAAGTTGGGTCAAAGACACTAAAAAAATTCTTTCAGACTAAAAGTAAGAATATTTCTATTATTGTCTCATTTTTCTTTCGTCTTTTTTGTTATGATGATAGAGGTAAAGAGATTTCACACATGTTTACTAATCATTCCTCATGTTAGAACATTTGCTTTTCTAGGCTTATTAGAAACAAGGCTGAGCTTTTATCCTAAATTTACAAATTTTTCTTCCCAGTCTCCTTTGTAATTATCTTCCTTGGTTATTCCCTGAATGTTATTTTTTGCACAGAGCTATTTTAGGTCCCCTTTTTTCTCTCCATACACACTTTTCCTACATAATCTCATTTATCTCTAAATGTTTTGATAACTCTGGTGACGTTTACCAATATTTTGCAGATCTCTCATATAGCTCCAGACTCATTAAGCCACCAGCTTGTTAGACCTCTCACTTTACATGCAACGTGGCCGACATGAACTTATTCCCTATCCCTACCACATAACTTTAAGTTTGTTCCTACTTTTGTTTTGCCAAACCACACAGTTACTCAAGCCTCTTTAACATCAAATATATAACATCAACATATATATAACAACAAATATATAACAACAAATATATAACAAATATATAACAACAAAAATCTATAACATCAAATATATTTTATAGTACCTTGGTTTACAAAAAGTATTAAATGGGGGTAAAATGTGGTACTACTCATTCTAGCAGCAGCATGAATAGACTTTGAGAACCAACACTTATTCTTATCAATAGTATTTTCTCAGTGGTACTTAGATTAAATGCAGAAAGATCTTGGTGAAGTGAACCAAGAGGAAACACCTACGAGATCTTTTATATGATAGTTAAAACTGTCCTAATGAATTATTCAAAGTTCAAATTATGTTTTTAGTGCAATTGGTGGTTATCTTTTTAAAATCCTGAAAAATAATACAACTTTAGAAACACCACCTTGCAGAAAGTATCTGCAACTCTCTTTTTGATAAACCAAAATATTTAGTTTTAACTGTACAGTGTAGTCAAATATACCTCTTTCTTATTGTGTTATTCTAAGTTTTTTGAAAAAGATTTATAATTAACAAATCACAGTTTGAAATGCTCAGTATTAACACAAATTGGATTATATCAGCTTACTTAAAAGTATACTTATTTTGAGGAACAATATTGATCTCACTTTGTATAATTCTGACCTGACAAAAAAGAACACAAAACCATAATAAGTAAAATATATAAACACCTTGTTCATTTTCTTAGTGTTATGAATGTGTGAGAGGCATTGTAAAATTATAGAGATACTCAAATTCATTACTATCTGAATTTTTCACTAAAAGCTATTTGACTTCATCTCCAAAGGAAAATTTCTTCATTCTACATAAATCACCCACTACTATGCTTGTAGTGGATGATTTATATAGAATAACATCTACAAAATTCCAATTTCAAGCCCCTCTTTCTTTCTGTCTTCTCAGTTTAACTGGATTAATTCACTTTTTTTTTTCATGATTAATCACTAGTTTTATCTTCCAAGTTAACTTTTGGGTCCAGGACCTATGTTTCATTATTAAAATCATCCATTTGCAAAAATCCTTATTTCTTGACATCTTTTCGTGTATGTGCTCATCTGACTAAACTTCAAATCTAAGTAATTTAATACTTTCATTACACTACCTCTGTTTCAGGAAGCTGAATATTGCTGTAGAAAATTACACAATCATGTTAAATGAATTGTCTTTCAATTCATAATCACAGGTCTCAAATTGGCAGTCAACACTATTTAGACAATTCTGTTACATTTCCAGGGCAACATTCTTATATGCCTTCTCTCAAATCTCTCATATCCCCTAGCAACTCTCAACAGATGACCTCACCTTATGTTTATTTACCAACACAGAAACAAAAATAAATGATTTAAGTTCCCTATAAACAAACCTATAATCTACTTAATTTGGTAGGTTTCTCCATTCTGTTTCTCCTCCTGACATTATGAAGATGTGTCCTTGGTCTGACTAAAGGCCAGTTCTGCACTGGTGACCTGGATCCTACCCTTTCCTGTCTTCCTATTTCAGTCTCTTTACCCTTACTTCTCTCACATTAACAATTTCTTTTGCTATACTGAATAATTATGCCAATGTACTCTGGTATTTCTAATCTTATAAGAAAAAATGCATTTTTATTTTAAAATATCACCTTTTTGCTACATTACATTCTAGCATTTGCCTCTCTTTTGTGCCCTTTCACAGCAGTTTAACTGTAAGCTATAGTTGCTATCTCCTCACACTCATTTTCCTTCAAATCCTCTTCAATTCGGTCTTTTGTCTTCTCTACTTTGCTGAAATTGCTCTCATTAAGTTTACTAGTGATCTCCATGCTCCTCAGTAGAATTCAACACAATTGACACCTATCTCATTTCCAAATATTTTTCTTTTTTGATACCACACTTTGGCTTTTTTCCCTTTCCTTCTCAGATCTTCTTCTTTATTAATCCAATCTTTCAAAATTGAATTGCCCCACAAATTAGTTTTAAGGTCTTATTTTTAAGCTCTATTATTATTATATTTTAAACTCTATAATATTATTTCTCTGAAAAGTCTTCCTATATAATCTCACCTAGTTATACTGTTTGAAATGTTATGAATTGGGCAATGAGTTCCTTGTGTCTAACTTTCCCCCTGGGCTACGAATTCATAAAGCCAACAATCATTTGAATGACTAATAGGTATCTCTAAAATAGAATTTTTTGATTTGTGCCTTCCTCCCCAATATGATTTTCCATCAATATTCCCAGTCTCAGTAAATCATTCACTCAGTTTCACAAGTTAAAAGAACTCTGTAATAATTTTAATACCTTGCTTTCACTCCCCTCAACTCACACACACACATCACTCTCATCACCATCACCCTAGTCTAAGACACTATCATTACTCTCTGACTTGTGGAACAGACATCTGAAATGAGTTTCCCACTTAAGTGAACTTCATCAGGTAGAATTTGTTCATTGACAGCAGCCAAATTCATCTTTTAAAATGAAGATGAAAATTAGATAACTTAAGCTCTTGCTTAAACTTTTTTTATAGGTTTTTATAGTACTTAGAAAATCTATATAATTATCATGATCTATACATCATTTCGTTACATGACCTGTTCCCTGACAATATTTGCCACCTGGTTGTTTAATCATTTACCATGTATTTTAGCTATTTTGATGTCTTATTGATCCCTATAGCTTCATATTTTTGTATTCTCTATTCCTTCTGCCTGGAATACTTTTCCCCCAAGATCTTTCTTGGGTTTGCTCCTTCTCATTCATGTCAAAACCTAATTGACAATCATAACTAATGTTGCTTCCTCACATCCTCTTTTATTGCTCAAATTTAGTTTCTTCTCAGCATTTTTTAAAATCTAAAATTATATTTTTGTGTATTTGTTCATTTGGTATCTTTTTTTCTTCTCTACCACCTTTCTTTCAGGATACAAATGCCATAAGAGCAAGGAATTTGTCTGTTACTTAACTCAGTGTTGAGCTCCAAACACAGAATTAAAAGTTAGAACGTACCTTAATAAAAATTAATTAAATGAATTTTAAGTATTGGTATGAAATAAGCAAAACTAAGGAGAAATTCTTATTACAATGTTCATTTCAATGGCCAAGTAATAATACTTTTGAAACTTTTCAAAATTCTGATTTTGAGAAGCAGAAATAACAATTTCAAAGTGATATTCTGTAGTTTTGATGTTCTGCTTACTCCAAATAATAATGTTATTGATAAGAAGTATAGTACTTATACAAGGATATTTGAGAAATTTCATGCACATGGGTATTTAAATTTTTATAACTATAAATATAAAAACTTACAATTCTAATAAACACATTACAGTTTTTCCTCTTTGTAATACTTCTTTTCCATAATATTTCAACTAATTTCCTTTTTTACCACTAATGAATAAAGTGAAAGACTTAAAAACAGACTTTAAGATTAGTGTAAACACATACTTATGTTCTACTAGAACCATAGTCAGTTAGAAACTAGGAAACTTGGAAAAATGGAAATTTTGCTTTGTTGCTTTTGTTGACTCATTTATAGAAAAATACTGATATGCTTGTTGAAGAAAAGTCAAGATTAATAAACATAATAAAGTGAGCTGCCAATCATAAAACATAAGCATATATGAATTTTTGAAAATTTCTTAATGGCAGAGTTAACATATTAAGTCACAATAACACTTAAAGATGGGAGACAGAGAATACTATATCATCTAACTTCCAAAGTATATTGCAGTGAATAAAGTTAATAAACTATTTTTTAAAATAGTTTTTCTTCTTTTTGAGCACATTTACATACTCATGAATGTTTCCCATTTAAGATTCTAAATGTCATATAATTCTTTTTTTAGCAGTTGAAATAGCTTATAGGACTAAAAAGTGTTGGAATTTTAACCTATGGGAACTTATTTTCTACAAATGAGTTAAGACACATTTAAAACATAGTCTTTAATTTTCTAAGTTTTTTAAATTGATATATATATAATGGAATCCCATTTTATTTTAGTTATTTTTATTATTATTATTTATGCCTACAGCACCTGGTCTTCTTATGTGGTCTCTCATTCAAGTACTAACCAGGCCTGACCCTGCTTAGTTTCCAAGATCAGACATCGGGCTTGTTCAGGGTGGCATGGCCATAAACCATGGACCATGGCTCCATTGGAGTGTGAACCCAGGACCTTCTGTGTGTAAAGAAGATGTGCTCACTGCTAAACTATGGAACCACATCTAGAATCCCATTTTAAAGTGAAAGAGTAGTATTTAAAAATGTATTCTGTGTAACTTGCTTAATTAATTTTTAACCTTAGAATAGGTACAGAAATATTGTTGCTATCCAAAGAGAAGATTTGAACAAGTTAGTATGGCAAATTAATCTTGGATATTTAGAATTTTTTTTTAAAAAGCCTCATTTTGTAAGACACTTGAACAGCTTCCCTATTAATTGTCTAGCTATGGATTCAGCTCTTTCTATACCAAGCGTAGTTCATATCTTTATCATTTGGGTCCTTCCTTTATTAAATTATTTTTATTCTATATTATGTATTCGAAATTGGGCACTTACAAACACTGGGGGTAAGCACAGACAAATAAAATAATTTTTCTTTCTGGCATAAGTTCTGACAGTTGTAATGATACAGAAGTAAAATTTGAAATCAAAAGCAGTAGATACCACAGAAAGCAAGTTCCAGACATGCTGACATGGGTTTCTGCTTGCTGTTATATCCTTGTTTAAACACCTGTCAGATTATCTGACCTTGGCTAGAGTCTTTATATCCTGCCGACATGCCTTGTACATAGATCTGTTCTTTCTGTCCCATTTGTTGTACTACATTCTAGATGATGCTAAGAACCTGAACTTCACCTAATGTTGTTATTGGTTGGTACCTTCCAAGAAATATCCCTCTCTCATTCTTTATATACCAGAGAAAGGAGACTCTGCACCTGATATAACCTCAGTCTATGTCTACTTTTACTTGCTTTCTCATTTCTATATCTATTTGGAATCAGTTATTAAAATTTCTTTGGGTCTTTTCTGAGAATTTTATATTTCTTCTAATCTTGGCTTTTTTCAGTGAGTAAAATTTTCTAATGCCAAAAAGTATAGCCACTAAACCAGCTGCTTGATTTATATGTATGTGTGTTTGTGTGTGTATATATATACACACACATATATATATAGTATACACATATACAAGTATATGCACACATTTATACACACATATATGTATATAAAAATATATATAACATATATAAATATATTTATATTATATATAAGAGCATATATGTAACACATATATAATACACACACATACATCCTTAAACAAGGGTAAGGAGCTCCATTAAATTTAGTCATATATATATATACACACACACACACACACATATATATATATAGATATACATATCCCTTCTTTAGAAATATACAGTCATATACACATACACACACACACACATATATATATATGTGTGTGTGTGTGTATGTGTATATGACTGCATATTTTTTCTTTTGAGTAAGCAGCTACCAACTTCTGTTTAGGTGATAATAATTTTTTTTCTTTCCTAAAATATTGTCTATATTGTTTACTCTATACTAGGTACTACTCTAACAATTTATTTATATTAACTCAATTCTTATTGAGTTAGTTATTATTGTTCTTATTTTATACATGAAAAAAACCCCAAAACACAAAGTAGTTAATTTCTCAAGGTTCTGAAGCTACTAGGTAAGAGAGCTAGTATTCACATCCAAGCAGTCTGTCACTGTTAAAGATTTTAAAGAGAAGCTCCATCAGATATGAGTTTTAGAAACTCCTTATGACAGCACAAAAAATGAACTAGTTTGAGGGAGAAGGGTTGTGATATAGAAAGGAAAAATAAAGAAAGAAATATGAGCTAGGAGACTATTTAAATCATAAAGACAAAATTTTCAACCTAGGCAGTATCATTGGGGATGAAAGAAATACAAAGATGAAATCAAGAGGACAAGATAACAATAATATGGTCTTGACTTGTCCTGACATTCTTGATGGCCTAAAAAAAAAAAAATCAAATGCTTGACAAAATCTCTTTCAAGAGTCAAGAGATTATACTTGACTTCACTTGGTTTTC
The DNA here is from genome assembly GCA_004027375.1 of Macroglossus sobrinus. Taxonomy (NCBI): domain Eukaryota; kingdom Metazoa; phylum Chordata; class Mammalia; order Chiroptera; family Pteropodidae; genus Macroglossus; species Macroglossus sobrinus. The sequence continues at coordinate 949,623 of PVKZ01000097.1, read as the reverse complement.
AGAATTATTAAAAATTTCATCTCTTATGTCCTCTAAGAATGGGTTGGTATCTTTCCCCTGGGCTTCATTTCTTCAAATTTGATTAAGTCCTTGAGAATCCCATCTAAAATAGTCTTTGCATTCCAGATTTATGTTGAACTAAACTAAAAAGAAATTCATGAACAGTAAATGGCATGACATTTTTCAGTTGTCACTATTAGTATATGGTAGATGCTAAATACAAAAATTGAAAATAAATAAATATGTTATTTTCATATGTTTGCTTGTTTAATCTTAAATTCATGTTTTTAAAGGAAAAGGACCCATAAATTCTATTGTCCCTTGTAAAATTATGACAAAATGATTTAGTCATGATTATGTATTCTGTTGCATGTTAACATTATTCTTTCTTTAAATTTATTTTAATTAGCTTCAAGTACACAATACATTGATTAGATATCTATATAGTTTGTGAAACAATTCCCCTAATTGCTCCCTCCCTCCCATGACCTTCACCTAGCCAACATATTAATGCTAACTGCATTCCATATGACATGCTCCCCATCCCTGTGACCATTCATCTGCTACTAATTTGTACTTCTTTAACCCTTTGCTCCACTGTCTCAGCCCCACAAAACACCCTCCCCTCTGTCCATCACCAAATTTTCCACTATATTTGTGAGTCTGATTTTGATTAGTTTGTATTTTTTATTTCTTAGATTCCACATATAAGTGAAATCATATAGTGTTTATCTTTCTCTGTCTGACTTCAATATCTTTTAGGTCTATCAAAGCAATATCTTTTACCATCTCCTTCCTTTTAGTTTGTGTGTATCTTTTAATCTGAAGTGAGTCTTTTGTATTTCTCCTTCTTAAAGAAATCCCTCCAATATTTCCTGTAATACTAGCTTGGTGGTGATAAATTCCTTTAGCATATTTTTTGTCTAGGAAGCTCTTTATCTGTCTTTCAACTCTAAATGCTAGTATTGCTAAAGTATCCTTGGTTGTAGATCCTGGGTCTTCAACCTATCAAATATTTTTTGCCAAGCCCTTCTGTCCCGCTTAGTTTCTTTTGAGAAATCAGCTGCCAGTCTTATGGGTGCTTCCTTATAAGTAAGTATCTGTTTTTCTCTGTCTGCTTTTAATATTCTTTATATTTAACCTTCAGCATTTTAATTATGATATGTCTTAGTGGGGGCCTCTTTGGATCCCTGTTGTTTGGTATTCTCTGAGCTTCTTGGGGTTTTATGTTCATTTCTTTCTTAGGAAAATTTTTTATCATTATTTCTTCAAATAGCTGTTTGACATCTTGTTTTCCTTCAGGTACACCAATGAAATAGATATTTTGACCCTTAATAGTGTCTCAGATTCTCCTTAAATTATTTTTATAATATTGGCATCTTATTTCTTGCCATTATAATTGAGTGTCCTTGGCTTTCCCATCCTCTAGATGTGGCAATTGATCCTTTTCTTTGTTCATTTTGTTTATTCCTTTGTTTATTCCATTTAATATACTTCTCATCTCAGATAATGGATTCTTCATTTCAGATTAGTTCCCTTTTATAATGTCCATTTCCATTTTTATCTCTTTGTTGAAATTCTCACTGAATTTATCTACACTTTTCCAAAGTTCATTGAGCATCTTTATAGTGTTTTGAACTCTGCATCTGTTAGATTACTTAACTCCATTATATGTGGATCTCTGTTCTCTTCTCTCATATGGTTTTTGCTTCTTTGTCTTCTCATTTTGGCTGCCTTTTCATGTCTGTTTCTATGTACTAAGCAAAGCTCCTAAGTCTTCCAGTCTTATTAGTGTATATTTGTGAAGTAGATGTCTACTGGCACAGTCTTGAGAGGGGTTCAGCTGCAGGCCAAACTTAGTCTCAGCTTCTGCCCCTCTGGGCCACCTGTTAAGATTCAGCTGAGCTTATAGTTGCCTCAAAAGTCCACAGCAGAACCAGGGGGCAGCTGCCTCTAATGTGAGTCTAGGTGCTGCTCAGCAAGGAGCACCTAACTCGCTGAGGATACACCTGGATGTGGCTTGGAATGGGCCGCAAGCCGGGGGAGGTGGGTTTCAGGGAGTCTTCTGGGCAGAAGGACCTGTTATCCAGTTCAATGACATCATGGCTATGGCGGCACTGTGTCTGGCACACTGGAAAGGTGGAGGACTCAACAGGGAACAATGGATACCGCTGCACTTCTGTACAGAGAGAGTCTCCCCTCAGCCCTCACTCCAACACTATCTCCCTGTAAGTCCCTGTGCCCCCTGTGTGCAGCCGAATTAGCACTGATGCTCAGAGTGAGCAGGTCTGTCACCGTGAAAATCCACTCCTGGACTGACACCTTTAAGAGGCTTCTGCCACTCCTGCTGCCTCGTCTCTCTCAGCCACTGGAGATGGAGCAGCTTCATGTCCTCACCCAGTCCTACCTTCTGCCATTTCAGGGTGATTTCTTGGATTTCTCTATAGTTGTATGGCTTGGTCATCAAGATCTCAGGAGATTTTTCCTTGCCGCTGCTCCTTGTTTCCATCACAACTTTGATTTGGTTGCCAGAGGGATGAACAGAGCTTCTAACATCTATGGCATTTCCCCCACTGTCTGGTAACATTATTCTTATCATATTCCTCTAGTTAGGCATTTTGAAAAGACTTATCTCTCAGTTTTCATATAAAACACTTTTTATGCAAGTGCTTCTTCCATTGATACCCATAGTTAATATTAGAAAAACTAACTCATAATTTTTAGTTGAATTATAATTATTCAGATATATTGAGTAAAATAAAATGAGAAGAGAATTCATAGTTCACAATAACCATATTATTTATATTACACTTGTTAATCTATGTTTATTTTTTTTTAGTTCTTAAAGCAACAGTATTTATCAGTAGCATTAACTAATTTTTTAAAGGTGCTAAGCATGGATTCTCTTTAAATAATCCTTATTATTCTAAGATCCAAATTCTTTTTAATATAAATTTTGTCTTATAGCAAATCAGAGTCCTATACATTCAGTAATTAAACAGCAAAAATATTTTACATTTTTCAGTGTATTATAGGTAAAGTTGCCATGATGGTGTATATTTATAAAAACAAAGATAAATTATGATATTTAGGTAATATGACCATGAAGTAAAATTTACCAAAACTTGTATTTCTGGTGCTACTACTTCATACTCTAGGACCTTAGGCAAGTTAACCTTTTTATGTTTCAGTTTCATTATATTCAAAATGGAGGTAATACTACCTGCTTCATAGGGTTATTTTAAATGTTATATGTGTAAGGTATTTAGAATATTCCTGGGACAAAGTGGGTGTTAAAGAATAGTTAGCTACTGTTTGTATATTATCATGAGGATAAATCTCATCTTTTAAAGTGCTTTTCTGAAAATGAATTGTGGATGATACAAAATACTTTAAAATAATATTTAAAAACTAATTACACAAACGTATATTCACGTTTCATGAGAAATCACTGTGTTGCCAATCACTGTGTTGCCAATCACTGTGTTGTGTTTCTTGGACAGAGATCCTAATAAAGGCAATTTTTAAAAATGCTCTGGGGCAAGGAAGAACAAAGCAAGGAATCATAAAAACAAATTTATTTAGGATAATTTAAGATACTACAGAGTGTCTCAACAAGGAAAAAGAATGAGTAGATTGGCTGGTATCTACTTCTCAGGGTGAAGCACATGGGGAGTGGAGTAGAAAGATAGATGAAAATTTATAAAAGGTAGGAAAGCAAGGCAGTAGAAAGAAATCAGAAAATCAGTCAAGTTTCCAGAAAAACTTTCTCAGCCAAGATGAAAGACACAGAATAAGAATACCAGAAATAAAGCAACTTGGTTTGAGATAACCCAAGAAGCAAAAAATATTTGCAATAACCTATTTTCTCAGAAAAAAAAACACTTTAGTTTTTTTAAAAAAGACCCTTTAGTTTTAAAAATAGACCCTATATGACCAAGCAAGCTCACTTACCAATTATAAATTTAGAAACCCTAAGTATGGGAAATAATTGAAATCTCAGAGAAAGCATCAATCACAAAAGTAAGCCGAAAAGGATTCTAATAAGCAGAATGTTCTTAAATTACAATTGCATATATTTAATTTGATAAAATTCCTTTTGAAAGAAAAACATTTATTTTGTAATGTATGATCATTTTGTAATATTTGATCATTTTTAAATTTATAGTAATACCCCAAAGTATGTATTAATGAAGTTATCCTACTTGCACCATCTATAAACAATTTAACTTTTTGATAACTACAAACATCTTTCTATGCATTTATACAAAAGAGGTAAAAATATAATTAACTACAGATAGACTGATAACAATTGATATATAAAGGGAATTTTTGAACTCTAGATAAAAATCTCAATAATGTTTATTTCTAAATATCTCTAAATTTTAATGGATATTAAGTGGATATTAAACATGTTGATAGGAGTGTTATTTTTAAAGCTTCCATGTTAAATTTTAGAGCACTGATTGACTCCCTGATATGAAATATGAGGAAATAGCGAACTTATACTCCTACACTCTTTTTTCTACTCTCTCCCCTTCAAGGATAAAAATATATTAAAAATATTTTATAGCTATTTTTAAAAATAGCACTGGCAATTTTTATAAAACATTTTATATTTTATTGCATTTAATGCTCAATAAACAAAATAATCAAACAGATTTTCCTCAAAATTTAATTTATAAGTGCTACTACATTCCTTGAGTCCCTGAATGTTTGTGAATGCCTAATTATATCAAAGCTTAAATATCTTTGGATATAATTTTATTAAACATTGTTCAATTGTTATTAAACATTGTACAGTGATACAGAAAAGTCCGAGGCCTACTTGATTTTTCTCCCTGGTGACTTGTTTGCTATGTATGGATGCATTAAAGTAAATTTTTTAAAAAGTTTATCTTGGAATCTAACTACTTAACAAGAATATGCCAATATGTTGATTATTGTTATTTAGAAATGATGTCAGTAATATCAATATTTAATTATCCTAAATATCAACAGAAAATATAACTATTTTTGGAAGCTAAATTATTTGTCATATTTTCTTGAGCCCATTATGGAGTTGTTCTGAGTTTAATCAAGCAAATAAATAAACTAAATTATAAAGAGCAAGACCCTCCATGGAGAGATGAGACAAATCCACTTTCATCTGTGGCAGAAGGTGAAAGAAAGATATAGCTGCCATGTAAGGAGATAAGAAGAAATCAACTAAAATTTAACACAGTCTTATAAGCCAACCAATGGGAATTATGAAATGCTAAGTTTGAAATACCTCAGGAACCCAGAAAGAAGAGGAATTTGCACTCATTTGCAAGATTTTTTTTAGTAGCCTCCACTAGGTACTTATAGTAAAGATTGGACAGAGCGGAGATCTAAGAGAGTCATAGAAATACAGAGGTGGTTGTCATGGGTGGAAGAGAAAGACACAAAAGTTGTCTTTCTTCTTGGACCTTTGTTTGTCATACAAGGAGAAAATGTTACTTGACCAGAAGAGGAGCAGTAGAACTTTTCACTATCAGGACACAGGAAAAAGGTCATTATTCTAAGAGTGACAAGTGAGCAAGAGCTATATGGAGGAGAAGAATGAAGATGTACTGATACACTACTTGGGTAGAGACAAAAGTCTGTTCAAGATAGATACAAAGCCCAGTTTGAATGACAGTGGAAGAAAGGCCAGGAATGCTGAACATGCTTTACCTCTGGGGTCCAGGTTTGTAAAATCTGCCTAAGATAGAAGTCGTACTAAAAGAGAAAATCTTGCCTAAAATAAGAACCTAGCTTTAAGTAAGATGCAAGACAAGTCTAACACTGAGGGAGGAGTAGGGCTGTAGAAACCTTTATCTTAGCACAAATTTGAAGAAATTACTGAAAGCTCAAAATGACTATGATTGCTGAGAAAAATCCTCTAGCACCCCAAGCACAAATTAAGATAAATTAAGAGGCAGCCTACCACTAGAGTAATTTGAATCATGTCAACAATAAACATAGGCCAAACTCAACCCACTGAATTGACTCAACCCTTATTCTCGATGTCTAATAAAAGAAGCAGTACCCATTAATGAGCATAAACTATTTTCATTGGCCTCTTCTTTATTATACAAAATCTGGTATACCATCAAAAATGGAGACATATAAAATCAAGCAAAAAAAATGTGACCCACTGTCAAGAAATAATCACGAGGACTAAAGTAAAAGTGACACAAACAATGAATCTACCAGTTTAGGATTTGGGATTAACTATGATTAATTTATTAAAGGATTATAGTGGATAATTTGGACAACATTTATGAACAGATAGGCAATTTCAACAGAAAGGTTAAATCCATAGAAAAAGTCAAATAAAAATGTTATAAATGCATACTTTATCATTGATAGAGAACTTCAATAGAATTATCAGAATAAACTTGAATTAATGTCAATAAAAATTCAAAATGAAACAGAAAAAAGTGAAAATAAAATAATGTACAATAGGCATGAGCCAATATCAACAATTTGTATCTGATATATGTATAACCAGAGATCCAGAAGATAGAACAAAGTATAACATCAGATTTCTAATCAGAAGCTATGCAAACCAAATATTGAGGAACTGAGTAAAACAGACTTACAACCTGAAATTCTATTCTAGCAAAAATATATTTTAAAACTAAGGCAAAATAAAGACTGTGAGACAAATAAAAGCTAAGAAAATATTGCTAGAAAAACTGTAAATGTTAAATGAGTTTCTTCAGTTAAAGCAGGATCACAGATGAAAATTTGAATCTACAAATAGAAGAGTAATTAATAATGGTAAAATCAAAGTAAATATGGAATACTTTTTTTTCTAGTTTTACTCACTTTAAAGGATAATTGGCTACCTAAAGCAAAATAACACTGTCTTGTGGTGCTTATAACATATGCAAAATTCAAATATATGACAAACAGCATAAACGATGACATGGAGAAGTTAGAGTATATAGTTGTAAGGTTTAAACACTATGTTAAATGATATAATATTGTTTAAAATTAGATTATGATATATTAATGTTGTACAGTTTAAGTGTTAAAGAAACCACTAATTTAAAAAATTAAAAATATAATAGCAGAAACAACATGGAATAAAAAATAATCATTGTTTTTCAAAATAAGGAATCAAAAGTAAAAAAGAATAGATGGGACAAATAGAAAACTAGCAAGATGGTAGATTTAAATTCAATATATCAGCTATAGCTTAATATAAAAACATTTTTTTTATTATAACAAATATGCTAAATGCCCAATAAAAACTTGGCAAATTAGATTTTTAAAAACCAAGATATTCTATAGTGTCTAAAAATGTATTTTAAATATATAAACACAGATACATTAAAATGGAAAATATGTTCAATATAAATAGTAATAAGAAGATGTGTTAGCTATATCAGTATCAGACAATGTAGACTTATGAACAAAAAATATTACCAGAGATAAAGAGGGAAAACTTATAATGTTCAAGAGACCAATTTACTAAGAAGATAGAAAAAAATGTATGTGTATATACACATTTCTTTAGAAACATATGAAGAAACTGATAAAGCTGAAAGAAAATTAAAAAGTTTACAATTTTAGGCAGAGACGCCTTTTCTCTCCCAGAGACAGGAAAACATTAAGAATATATGACTTGAACAATACCATCAATCAACATGACCTAATTGAACATTTAGGTCAAATAGTAGCAGAATACACATTATTTTCAAGCACTCATGAAACATTCACCAGGTGGCTGATACTTTGGAACTTTAAATAAACTTTAACAGATTTAAGAAATTGGAAAAAGAAAAAACAAACTACAGCAAATAATGAAAAAGATATCTGGAAAATTCCCCACAGTTGAATATTAGAAATACACTTTTGAATAACACTGATTCAAAGAGAAAGGAATAAGGGTAATTAGTGAACATTTTCAATTCAATTAAAAAATATATAAAAAATATAAGATGAAACCAAAGTGCCTAAATGAAAATTTATATATAATATATAAATATATGCTTATATTAGAAAATAAGAAAAAATCTCAAAGTAAATCTAATTTTGTATCTTAAGAAATTAGAAAAAGAGAAAATTAAAATCAAAGAAAGGATATGAAATTTAGAAAAAAGGAATATAAATGCAAATATAAAAATAATAAATATTTATTTGCAAAAGGCATTGATAAAAAATGTATTAAATAAAAGTAAATAACTCTTACAATTTGCCAAGGAAAACATAAATACCCAATTAAAAAGATTTGCACAGACATGTTAGCAAAGAAAGACAGGGATAGCAAATAAGGATATAAAGATAAAATTACTCAATATCATTAGTCACGGTGGAAATTCAAATGAAAACCATATTGAGATATCACAATTTATCTATTAGAATGGCTATAAAACAACAACAACAAAAAAACCCCCTGACAATTCCAAGTTTTGGCAAGATCGTGGTATAATTAGGACACTTATACATTAATTTGAGAGTGCAAAATGATGCAGCCAATATCATATTAAGTTAAATATACATTATAATATGATACAGCAATCTCACTCCTAGGAATATAATGCTTCCTCAATTTTTTCTAAGAGAAGGGGGAAGAGGGGAGGTAGACAGAGAAAAAATTCTAAATCATTTTTTTAATTAAAAATAAATTAAATAAAAAAAATTTTCAAGAGAAATAAAATGAGCCTTTTATAAAAAAGCTTATTGATGAGCTTTTAGCAGCTTTTTAAATAATTGGCCAACAAATCAGAGAAAATTCCAGTGTTAATCACTGGTGAATGGATAAACATCATAGTGTAGTTAATAATGACATGATATCCAGCAAGTGAAAGGAAATAACATACTAATATCTGCAATAACATTGATGAACCCCAATGGCATTATTTTAAGTGGAAAAAAATGTCAAATTCAAAAGGCTACATACTATAAGATTTTATTTATATAACATTCTGTAAAAGACAAAACTATAAGGACAGAAATCAGTGATAACCAGGAGCTGTGAGTGGGGAAAGGATGTGACCATAGAATGATTGAGGAATCTTTTGGGGCAATGAAAATATTATATAGCTTCATTATGGTGGTGGATATGCAAATATATATATTTTTTGTCACTATGTAAGACATACTTATAGGTGAATTTTCCTCTATGTAAAATATTATTTATTTAAAAAGAGGAAATGAGAGAATCTAGATGGTATATATACAAGTTTTACTGCACATTTTTCAGTTTTTTCTACATTAGAAAGTTTTCACATAAAATGTTGGAAAATTGGAACTGTCCTTTCTGCCCTAAATAAAATCTTTATGATAAGACAATGAGATAAAAATTAAAAGAAAAAATAAAATAAATGAATTTAGCATAAACAAATCACATAGTATATTAATCATTTTTCACTCCAGGGTTATGTGAGCAAATATTTAACTTATAGTTTATAGCTTGTACATTACACACATAGTCCCTTTTGATCTGATTATGTGAAGTAAAAAAAATTACATTACAGATCCAGAAACTGACACACAGAGCAGTTAGGCAACTTGCCTTAAGTCTGTGAGCCAAGACCTGTATTCCAAATCTTATGTCATTTTTTCTATATCTTTTCATATTGAAACATAATAAATATTCAGAAAAATGCACATATTGAAACAATATATATTCAGAGAAGTATATGTATAAAGGTATAATTCAATGGATTTCCATGAACACCCATGTAACTAGAACTGAGATTAAGAAATAGAATATCCCAAGCTCACCAGTCATCTCTCAGTGCTTTTTAAGGGGGATCAGTAAAAAAAATAAAAAATAAAAAAAAAATAAAACATTTAATTCTGTAGTATTATCGCAAATATAAATAACCTTCCCTTTAATGGTCCTTTAGGCAGTCAACTATTTTACTACATTTAAAATTATTCTATTTATAAAATATTTATTTGCACAGACTTTTATGAACATAGTTTTAGTCAGACCAATAGGAAAATACTCTCCCAAATAATATCAATTGGTAATTATCATTTATAATACCAGGATAGTCTATATAAAAAATTACCATATTACTTTTAGCCATAAACATTGGCCAAAAATTGTTAGAATGCATTGACTAATAGAATTCACATCACTGACCAATTTTTTTTTATAGGATTTTTAAAATTTGTACTTCTTCATCCATTTGCCTTTTCCATCCAGCTTTTCAACCCATCCCCCCTCTGGCAATCAGTAATCTGTTCTCTGTACAAACACAATTCTTAAGGCACTTATTAAGCATGACCAAGATGACCTTAATACTTCACTTAGCTTGAGTAGACTTTAGACAAGTGTCTTCTTGACTGTAGGCATAAGCACAGAAATACACTAATGCATATAAGGTCAACTAATATTTAAAAAGGAGCCAAGAATACTCAATGGGGAAAAGACACTCGTTTTCAAAAAACTTCTTGAGAAAATGGAATATTTACATGGAAAAAAAAATGAAACTAGACACCTATCATTCACCACTCACAAACATTAACTTGAAACTGATCAAAAACCTAAATGTAAGACTCAATTCTATAAAACTTCTACAAGAAAAATTTTATTTTTGCCAATTGAAAATCTTGTATTTAAAAAAGCTTCCCAACATGTATCTTGGCAATTTTTCTTTTGAGATGACATTTAAAGCTTAAGTAACAAAAGCAGAAGTAAACAAGTGGGACTACACCAAACTAAAATGCTTCTGCACAGCAAAAGAAATAATCAATAAAATGAAAAGGCAACTTACAGAATGGGAGAAAATATTTGCAAACACATATAAGGGGTTAATATAAAACATATAGAGAACTCATACAAATCAATAGCAAAAAAAGATAATTTAAAAACAGACAAAGAACCTAAATAAACAATTTTACAAAGATAACCAAATGGCCAACAGGTAAATGAAAAAGTGCTCAACATCACTAATGATCAGAAAAATGTAAATCAAAACCACAATGAAATATCACCTTGCACTTATTAGAATGGCTAGCAAAAAAAGACAAGAGAGAGATTCTGGCAGGATATGGAGAAAAGAAAACCCTCATACACTGTTGGTGGAATGTAAATTGGTACAGCCATTGTGGAAAACAGTAAGGAAGTTCCTCAATAAATTAAAAATAGAGCTGCCATATGACCCAGCAATTTCACATCTGGGTATATATCTGAAGGAAATGAAATTCCTATGTCATGAAGATATCTGCACCCCCATGTTAACTGAAGTATTTATAATATCCAAGACATGAAAATAACTTAAGTGTCTATCAGAGGATGAATGGATAAAGAAAATGTGATTAATACACACACACACAGAAAACTATTCAGCTATGAAAAAAGAAATTATGTCATTTGTGACAACATGGACATTATGCTAAGTGCAATAAGTCAGACAGTATAGGACAAATACTGTATGATCTCACTTATATGTGGAATCTAAAACAAAAACTCCAAACTCATAGATACAGAGAAGAGACTGATGGTGTTCATGGGTGAAGGTGGTCAAAGGTACAAACTTCCTGTTATAAGATAAGTACTGGTGGTATAAGGTACATCCTGATGACTATAGTTAACAGTACTGTATTGTTTATTTGAAAATTGCTAAGAGTGTAGATTCTCATTACAAGGAAAAAAGTTTGTAACTATATAAGGTAATGAGTGTTAACTAAACTTACTGTAGTAATCATTTTTCGATATATACATATTTCACATTGTGTTATATGCCTTAAACTTATACAATGTTTTATGTCAATTATGTCTCAATAAAACTGAAAAAAAAAAAAAGAAAACCTACCTGGAAACTGTCTCTTTGAAATGTAATCATCACAAAAGATGCAGCCACTATATCAGTCTCAGTGGGAGGGTAGCATCCCAACTTTGATAACTGTCAATTAGCAAACACAGATGGCAATGAACATGTAGACAGACCCTGGTCCTCCCACATCTTCTCCCACTTTTTCATTAGTTCATCCCAGAGCTTAAAAACTGGTAACTTCTGTTTCAGGAGAGTTGAATTCAATCTTTTGCCCTTATTGCAAGTCTTGAATAAAGTCTTTCTTGCCTGTTTAACTTCCTCTGGTGGAATTTTTCTTTGACAAGTACCTTCCTGTCTCTAGATAATAATCCATAATCTCAGACTTTGGATCTACTCAGTTAGATAACTAAGCAAATATAAAGGAGTGTAATAAGTGCAATGTTCACATATAAAAATGTGCTAGAAAAAAACAGTTAACAATATGGAGGCATAAAGTTGATATGTTTAGGAAATAAGAGGTCAAGAGTTGCTTAAACATGTTGTGTAAACTAAAAAGTGAGACTGTAGCTGGTAAGACTTTATTCAAGTTATAAAAATAAATAATCCTAAGTAATTTAGTTCCTAGAGTTGGGAAGTGAAGTACAGTTAACCCTCAACAACATAGGTTTGAACTGTGCTGGTCCACTTATATGTGGATTGTTTTCAATAAATACTTCTGTTTTCAATCTGCATTTGGGAATCTGTGAATGCAGAGGGCCAACTGCATGCATTGATGTATGCCATTTTATATAGGGACTTAAACAGATTTTGGTATCCACTGGGGTCCTCAAGCCAATTGCCCACAGATACAAAGGAATAATGTAAGTTTTGGGGGAGTCAAAAGTTATATATAAACTTTCAACTGTGCAAATGATAGGCCCCCGTAACCCCTGAATCCTGCACTGTTAAGTGGTCAATTGTATATCAGAAAGTGATTACATATATGTTTTTGAATATTTATTTGCTAGCAATGTAAAGGTTGCTATGTTAGTAAACTGGATCTCCAGCAGGACATGGGTGCAAGAAAGCCTTAATTTGTGCAGTTTACATTTTCCTGGTGTAAATACACACATGGTGGCTGATTTCAAACTGCCTGTGGTTTAATAACTAGATTTCAGAATTCTTGAATATTTAACATTTGTGTCTTCATGAGCCAGTACAGCTTGCTCTAGAATACCACTGATGGCAGGGAAAGAGAATGGACTCGGTCTAGGTAAAATCAATGAGAATAAGAATTTATAAAACAACTGCAGGTGTAGATAGGAGGAAATCCAGTCAAGGGACATTATATAGAAGAAAAGCTAACAGTCCACATTAGAGGTATTAGTCACATTATAAGCAGCTTTCTCTTTAAGAGCCTTTTAAGTAGTTAAGTGTGTCAGAAGTCATGTAATGCACCCATGGTCACCTACTTTGTTAGTAGAAGATTTGAACCCAGTTTGCCTGATTCCAGCATACCTAGATAGGATTAGAAGCTCAATTCAAGTTCATTTGGAAAATGAACTTAATAGAGTTGCTGTGAGGACGATAAAAGATAATTTTTATATGCAAAGCACCTAGGAAGATGCCTGACATCTATAAACATTTATAAAATTACAGTTATTATTAATATTGTAATTGCCATTATTTTTGTTTGACCACGATTGTTATGTTTTGTTGAATTTGTGAGGGAACAAGTCAGGTGGTACTAATACAGAAAAGAATTTTCTATGCTTAAAAAGTTTATAAGTTGGTAAGAATAGTGCATTTAAAATGCTGTGAGTTTTGAAGTGTATTTCTTCATGTTTTCCCCAAGTCTAAACTAAATTTTACAAACAAATCTTCGTCTATTGGAAAATAGGCTTCTTTTATTTCATCACAGTGTGGGGTAGGCTTGCCTGGTAGTGATAAGCTTGTCAAACATTACCCGAGGTTAAAAGCTAAAATAATGGCCCCGTAAACCATCATAGATCATTCTTTACATTGTCCTGCTAACATCAGAAGTAGAATTAAGTTCTGAATTATGCTAGTAAAGATTTATAATGTTCATGTAACTGAAAACTCTGTTTTCTGTGGAATATTTTACAAGAGAGAAGGATACCATTGTACAGCTCAGCTTTGACCACTGGAGATATATAACCTGTTGTCCATGTCACACACTATTGGGTTTTGGCATTTGTGCAAAGAGCTGCACCTCCACTGAGATAAACCTTTTAATCTATATACAGAGCAAGAATCTTTTGGGCCACAGCTTTATAGCCTCTGGTGCTTTGGACCTACAAATAAATCACTCATGAGATAGAAAATTTGGCAGAAAATTTTAGACTCTAAAATAGCCCACAAACCATTTAATTTAAAAAATTCAATAACTGCTATCAAACACACATGATGAAGATGAATGTATCTCCTGCAATTTTCACAGTTTGGACACCAGAGAATACCTGAAAAACAAGGTCACCAGAACTAGGATTAGGTTCACACTTTTAAATTTAAGTCTTTGATAAATATCTTCACTCAAAATTAAAGCATATATGTGTGAACAAGAATCAACATACACTAAAGTATTGCTTTTGACTCTAAACAATTTACAGAAACACTCAATGCAAATCAATGCCAAAAATGCATGTCATATTACTTACTGTAGGAAAATTGCTTCATTATATAATTACATTCTTTTTACATTCAGTATTTTTAGTTGATGTTCATTATTTCTTGTCACCCTAGGTTTCAGCCTTGGATATACATTTTCACTCTGAAAGCACAATGATCAGTTTGTTCTTACCAAAAAATACATACTACAGATTTATAATAAAAATTCTAATTGTGTTTTGCAAGGTGAGTATGAAAGGGATGTTTGCAATTCAAAGTGAGATATTCCAAAAAAAAAATTATTTAAATTCTGGCACAGAGAACAAATTGAATTTCTTTTCTAGGAAAAGTCTTATGAGAAAGCCTCAAATATTTCCCTATGTCTGTGGTGAACTTTGATTCTGTTTAAAAGGAAAGGAGATCACATGAGAATTCCGTGAGATAGAATTTTATATGGCATCTGTTTGGAATCTTTTTACCCTTAACCATCTCAAGCTGAACTTTTAATTCCAGTCCGTAGAAATGAGTTATTGATTGGTCTCACACACACTATGGTATGATTCTTTAACTGACCTTCTGAATCTTATGTGCCCTCCTCATGGAATGGATTGCGATAGAGAGGTGTTTTAAAATATAGCACAGTAACAGAAAATTTGAAGTATAGTAAGGCCAACAGATCACGAAAACAATTACCATTGAAAATAGTAATAAACTATTACTCATCGTTTCCAAGAAGAGGAGACATGGCACGCCATCACACGAGATACTACACAGGAAAGCACTGAGAGTTAGGTTTGTCAGGAGGCAAGGGACTTATGGGTAAGGGTTTTTATTAGTTTCCTCAGGGAAGGAACAGGTGAGGCAGGGTAAGCAGATTTAGGATTGGCTAGTTTGAATAATTTATTTGGAATCTGGGACAAAGGGGCTGTCCCTACTTATCTGGTACCTGGTCCTAGGGATCATTAGGGTAGGTATGTAGTGGCCCGAAGTATGACAGCCCAATTACTTGGCAAAGTGGACTCTGGATTGGTTGGTTTGTATTTAAAAATATGTACTCAGGTGGAGGACTCCTGAGAATGGCGACAGGGTGATGAGGAAGGCAGGAGGCCAAGGCAAGGTGATTCAGGGTTATTATCAGGTTTCTCAGAATGACACATGTCTAGTATATGCATGCAAGGCAGGTATTCAACTATCAAGCTTACTAAAGCTACAAACATGGTTAACACAGGAGGAATGAATTTACTGTAATACAACTGAAGCATTCAACAGGTATGATAGCTGCTGCTGGTGACCCACTCTGATTTTCTTATCAGGGATATTGAACCAACCATACTGTAAGGATCAGCTGCTAAAGGCTCACAGCTTTCTCTTCTGGAGAATTGCCCTCAGCCAGTGGTTCTCAACTTTAGTGTGTATTGGAATCACCTGAAGAGTTTTTTTAATTTTCATTGAACTAAAAATTGCTTGACCCTACACTCAGAGTTTCTTATTAGACAGGTCTGGGCTGAGACCCAAGAAATGATCATTTCTAACAAATTGCCAGGTGATGATCATGCTGGTCTGGGGACCATGCACTGAGAACAACTGCTATGGACTAATAGGAGTCACCTCCCTTAGGGATTCCTGGGAGGTTATACTCACCAGAATCAATGACTTGACTGATACAGAGTGTAAAAGTCTACCAGCCACCCTGCCTCAAGTCAGTACAGTTCTGTGATGCAATTCCTTCTCCAGAGATCCAGTCGAGATTAGGCTTTGGCCAGACAATCCAGCTCCACTTCCCCCACCCAGTGCAGTGCTGCTTGCCTCATTTCCTTACAGGTTTCTCTTTAGTACATCCCTTGCACAATACACACTATTCATGTTTTGTTTTTAGAAAACTCAACCTAAAAAAACATTATTTTTACCAAAATTATATTTGTATTACCAAAACCATATCTGAGAATTATTTTGCCATTTTAAGTTTTGTTTACTCCCAATATTTCTGTTGATCCTCAAACACAGCAATGCTTTGAGGGTGGTCAGTAGTAGTCAAAATGCACAGGAAGATAGAAAGTATAAATAGTAAAATAAAAATGAAAGATAATCAGGGCTATTTATTTGCAGAGTAGAGGGCAAAAAGGGAGGTTAGTTATCCTTGTCAAGAGCATTCCATGTCTACTTACTATTGGCATCATTCTTACAAGACAAATTAAAAAAAATGATTCCACCTCCTGGCACTTTACACTAAAAAGTGTTGTCTGGAAACAAATTTACATTTTGGGAGGAGATAAATTCATGCAGTGAATATCATGGGCAATATTTCCATATCTAAACTAACCCCCCACAGCTTATTTGTTTCAATTAATGAAATATAATTATATGCATGGATGAATAAATTTATTAATATACATTTAATAATCTAAACATGTCAGACAACAGGCTAGCCACTTTCTTATGCATCATTTGTTTAATCCTTATGGTTATAAACTCCCAGCAAGTTTTCCAAAAAAAAAAATTCTGGGTATTTTTAAAAGATAAAGTAAATAAACTTGGTAAAGAGCACAAACCTATTTTAATATTGACATTTTTATTTCAGTAATATAATAGTGGTAAGTGACTTTAATTAATATATATGTTTGAAGAATAATTAATGTTATTCCTACTACAGATTTTGGGAAAACAATGCAGAATTTGGGAGAACCTCTCCCTCTATTCCAAGCTTTTGACAATAAAACATTACATTTAATTCTGACTCTGGAAGAAGAAAAAACAAATATTTTTGACTTGTAATTTTTTATCAAAAGCCAGAACATGTGATGAAGTGGAATAGTGTGAAAAAATTTGAGTAAACGTTTCTTAAATTACTATTAAAGACAATTTATTTAATGGTCGTGTGATTCATATACTATCCCAGGAGGTGCCAAGGCTGTAGTTTAAGAAAGATAGTCTTGGACTCATCTGACTTTTTATGGTGTAGTATATTATAGTAAAAAAAATCTAATACCATGGGTTCAAATTCTGATTTTCCCATTTATTTTCTGTTTGATTTAAATCACATCCTGACTTCAATGAAGTGACAAGTTTCCAATTTTGGACATTATATGAGCATAACCCCAAATATTCTGGATGGCTCTGTTCCCATTGTTCTGCTTGGCTTTGTCTTTGTAGACAGATTGAGTTCTGTTTGAACCTCTAGCTCTTCTAACAAATATGTATGCTCCAGTCCCTGATATTTAAATTGTTTTCATGGTCATTGTAGAAACATGAACCACAGGCTTTTTCTATTTTATTTTATTAGCAAGAATTCATTTTCCTTTTAGATGCAAATATGTTTGGGTAAAAAATAAGAAATTCTATGAAGTACATATTTTTAAGTTCTATTTTCATTAGTCATTTATTTTTAAATTTAATTCTACTTTCAAAGGAAAATAAAGCAACCTAGCTCCTCATTGAAATGCTTTCTAACTTTGTGAGCTTATGCATCTTAGAGACAAGGCTTGAATAATACATAAAAACTAGACTTCATCATTTGCTTAAATTTGAAATCAAGATGCATTTCACTTTCATCTCAAGCATTAGTAGAGGAGACAAGAAACATAATTTTCTTAACTCCAAGTCCAACTGCATGGCCAATCAAGGTTGATTGATTGAAGATGTCAAAAAGAGTGGCAGCCAATATCCTCCAGTTTGCTGACCGTGCATTTCTGAAGACAGATTAAACTAGGCTCCTCTTTCTATATTCAAATGGATTGGAAAAAAAAAAAAACTTTGTATCTTGATCCATTATGGGGCTTGTGTTTAATTGATCATTGACTCATTACTGCAGCTGAAGAACTTAGTGAAACCAAGATAAAAATTTGTTTACAAAATGGTAAGCAAGGATAATACATCATCTCTGGCTTTGAAACAGAACAACTTAATAAACAAATGAAAACAAACTAAAAGAAAATTATAAAACAGCCCAATCAAACAGTCTCCTTTTCAATTACCATCATTTAAAAGTCATCAATAGCAGAAATAAATCGAATAGATTGGTATGCCCTATATCTATGCACCTAACGCACTTGCTGATACTTTTAGAAATATTTAATCTCAATATTATTTTTATTTATTTAATATCAATTTGCTACAGTGCAAAAACAATTTCTGTATTTAATTGATGTACAATGGCAATAATTACACATACAGCATAACTCACTATTCTTTGGTAGTTCAAGTTACATAAGAAATTTGGATAGCTATATGGTTTAAATTCATGTTCACTGTTAAAATTTTTATTTGGAAAAGCAATTCTTAAATGTTTGAAGACAAAACTTTGTTATAAAATTACCATGAACAAACATTTATAAATATTCTTTCATGATTATAGTTTTTCTTTATTTCTAGAAAATTAAAAATATTCAGTAGCTTTCTATCAAGTTACACCTTAGTTGTGAAATTTATGAGATTAATTTAAATTTATTTCCTTGATAGGTAGAAGAGTGAATTTTCACTGGATATATTCATAACCTGAGCATTATATATTCACCATCAAATTATAAAGTCTACATGTAATGAAAAACATACAGATAACACACCATGTGACTTTAGACTATCTTCCTACTCAAATATCACATGGAGAAACTCATTAATTTGTTTCCTATTCTTTAATATTAAAAAAAAGTGTTTTTTGTGGGATCCTCAAGACTCCTTAAGAATGCGTGTGTGTGAGAGAGAGAGAGAACAAATAACTGTTACTAACCTGCTTGTGTTGTATAGTCATCATACTAAATTTTATCAGTTCTTAAACGGCATCAAGCAAGATGCGCTATTACTTTATATACCAACATTACAGAAGAAGTCTGCCAATTAAACTGTGACATAGCCTAAGATGCCATCAATTATAAGGTGCATCCTGATTTTAGAGGTGTAAAATGTGAAAAAGAAAGTGTATCTGTGCATCTTAGACTAGATAAACTGTAACCTCTTCCTATATATAACACAACTAGGCTCTTCCCATAATGATTCCTGTGGCCAATAAGAATATGAACAAAAAACACACTCTTCAAGACACATAAGCTCACAAAGTTAAAAAATATTTCAGTGAAGGTTTTCCTCTTACTTTATTCATGCCTCAGACTCCTATGGTGAATCATTCTCTTCATTATTTCTGACTGATGAAGTATTCCAAAGTTCAGTCCTCAGACCTCTCTTCTTTGTCTACTCTTACTCCATAAGTGATCTTACCTAATCTCTTACCTTAGGTATCACTTGTACGGTGGATAGATCAATCTTCAATTTGTAAGTTCAATTCCAAATTCTCTCTGAGCTGTATTCCAACTAAAAACATCTCATAATTCTAAATCTAATACAAAACTCTTGGTAGATGCTCCTCATCTCAGTTCTCTTTATCTCAGTAAATTACACCAGCCATCTAACAGTTTAGACTAACGACTGAAGACACACCCATGATTGTTTTCTAAGTCTCCCTATTCACTCATCTAAGGTCTAACTTTAATCGTTTCAAAACTGATCAATTCCTTCATCACCTTTGCTACTCTCACTATAGTCCTAGGTACCCTCAGCTTTCTCACTACTGCCTTGTACTTGCAACTGGTTTTTCTGGTTCTATACTTTCTCACATTCTCCATAGTGTAGCCAAAGGGACAGTTCTACAAAGTAAATCTATTCATGTTATTCACCTACTCAAGTCCCTTTGTTAGCTTCCAATTAAACTAGAAAACTACAAACCTTTCTATAAGATGGCTTATAAACTGTACATTATCTGTCCCACAGGCACCTATTAATATTATTTCTTAGTATTCATTTATACACAGAGACAGACAAAGACATAGATGACAGACAGATGCACACTCACACACATACACAGACAGGCTGCCTAAACGATTGACTGACATATAGTAGATGCTGTATAAATATTGATAATCAAATGGATAGATGGATGGATGGATAGATGGATGGATGGATAAATGGATGGATGAATGAATAAAACAGGAAAATGCCTTGTGAATGTAGACTCATTGTCTCTTCTTCCCACCACTTTCCTATGGTGTTGGGTCTGGTGAAATAGGGAGTAAAAGTACATGTTATGCTGAATCTCTGGGAATACTGAAGAAACATACAGATCTATGAAGATGAAAGACTTAGCTTTTGTCTAGGAATAGAGAAATTTTGGTTAAAGATCTAATTTGAGACTGATGATGTCTTTAGGTCAGTGTTAACGTTTTTAGTATAATGGTCAGTTAAATATATATGCTCCTAAAAGTTCTTAAATAACATTAAAAACAAGCTATTTCAAATCTCACCTTCAGAAGATAGTTTCCCTTGTTTGTCAGTCTTGCAATTTTGAAGTTAACAATCTGTCAGATATTCAGCACTAAGGCAGGAAAGATGTCTTACCAGACATTCAAGGAGATTGCTGTCTCAACTGCTGAACCTAAGGCTAGGATTTGGTGTCAAGCTTTCTCACTGCTGTCCTGGCTATTAGGGTTGTGAGCAGCAGAATAACTGTTGTTACTGAAATTCATCACAGAATACTCTCTCTGAAACTTACACTGAGGCAGTCAGTGAAATCTGTCTCTGTGGGGCAGAGGGTCATCTGTCATTTTGAAAGCAGCTTATGTGAGCTCTGGGGCTCTGAAGAGGTTTCTCTAATATGAAATATTTATGTGAGAATAGGGATTGAGTGTGACTTTGGGGCTGTGGAGCAAATTATGGTACTATTTTTGCTGAAAGTCAGAATTACTTGCAGTAGATAAAGCAGTCTGGAATTCTGGTCATGGGATTTTCTAGTTTCACAGTTCTCACTTGAGACTGTATGCTCTTCTGCTGCTGTGAGCTTATTACCCTCTGTTAAGAGCAACCACTAGCAAATGTACTACAAGTAGAGATATCAGTTATGAAGACTTTCCCTGATGAAATGACTATTTTCTTTTCTTGCTAGAAATTATGTCTCTTAATGGTTCTGTGATATTAAGCTCTTTACATTGAAAACTGAAATCCATTTTAAAACCATTTATCTTAAATGAAGATGAGGATACGAAGGTTTGAGGAGATGGGTGGAACTAATGGCCCTAGCTAGGGAGAAATGAATAACATTTAGTTTCAGGATACCTCAGTCAAAGAAAGAGAAGACAGAAGATATCCCAAGAATTTCATGGTATTACAAAGGAAACTGAATGATGAATATTTGCAGGAGAATAATTTTGACAGAAATGACATGGTAAGTCAGGATCATTTCTTAGAATTTCTAGGAAGTTCTAGGTTGAGGCATGAATTAAAGCAATTGAAGAAGGAATTATTTCTCACAAACCCTTTCTCATATAAAACTCAGAGATAATAATAGCTAATTCACAAAATGATTGTGAGAACTCAAAAGAGAAAACACACAAAAAAAGCACTTGGTAAATTGTGAATGGCGAAACAACATTTAAAATTATTTTATTACATTTATTTAGTGGGGATGAATATCAATTATTATAATAGCTTCCTGAGATATGTTGAACTTAAGAAGGAAATGGCTAATTGATTGGACATTCAGATTTAGAGCATCAAACATAGTTTATATCTATATCTGTCTATCATCTATCTATCTATCTATCATCTATCTATCATCTATCTATCATCATCATCTATCATCTCTCATTTATCTAATCTATTTATCTATCTATTATCATCTATCTAATCTATCATCTACCTATCTGTTCATCCATGACATATACATACATATATTTTTTATCTATTCTCTTCTGGAAAAATAGTAAGATATCTGCTCAGGGATTAGTATGTGGTCTGAAAAAAGAAATTTACTTTTGTCAAGACCACATGATAAGATTTAATAATGCAATCTTAGAAAATGTCTTTAGAATAGTATTTAAACTATGTCTTAATATTTCTAGGAAATACTTATAGCCTGTAGGAACACTTTCTTATTGTATTCCTATAATGGGGCACATAAAAATGACAATATATCTTTAGCCCACAGATGTCAAGAATGAGGCTTCTCACGGTTGGAGGCAACTGATTAGGTGATTAGTGGCACTTAAGCTCTGCCTGGAAGCCTAAAAACTGAGATCAAAATATTGGAACACACTGCTTATGAATCTCTGGCTTTAGATCTAAAAAGCTCAGATTCTGGTATATCACTTACTAGTTTGGAAAAGTCACTCAATCGCTGAAGCTGTATTGCCACATCTGTAAGACACAGATAATAATCTTTTCCCGTAGGTATCCTACTTGAGATTCAAATGACATGGCGTATGAGAAAGATAAAAAAGTAAAGCAGTCTATAAATTTTTTGTGCTAATACTAAAGATAATTTGGCTTTTTACTTATTTCTTAAAGTTTAGATGCAACTGAGCAACTTGGAGCCATAACTGTACTTAAAAATGAAGAAGTCCTATAATAGAAACTGGAAAAGCATATTGGACAGGATGGAAATGAAAGAAAATGAACATGATTTTATTCATACATTTGTTGATGAAGTTGCCACCACCAAAATGAGATGGAATCTTGCTTGTGAGAATAAAAGAAAAAAATTCTCCACATTTCCAAAATATAAAATTTCTGCTTTTTTACTATTTTATGTTTAAATATTTAGGTCTCTGAATGTCAATCCTGAATATACTAAGTTGACATTTTGGTCGGTATCTGCAACCTGTACTCTTCAAAGAGGACAACTGTGAAATATCTGCTTTAGCCAAGTGATAAAGTTTTCTAAAAGAAACAAATTTGACTTATAGTTCACACATTAAATATTGCTCTGTAAATTTTTCCAGTCAATTACAGTGCTCACAGTTTTACTTCAGGAGTTGAAAAGTAGATTTGTTGAATAAAAGACTATTTAAATTCCCTTCTTACTGTTTCTTATTATATGAGCAACAATAATAAAAGAAGGAGAAAAAAAGAAGATGGGAAAAAATCTGTTTCACTTTCTCTCAATCTGGCCTAGCTGAAAATTTCAGCAGAGGATTGTCTGATGGTTAAGATTAATATTTACCCTCTCCCCTGGCTGAAGATCAAATCTTGTCTCATTTGTAATTTTCTCAGTACTTTTGGCTAAGGAAGAAGAATCCTGAGGTTGAACATACCTGCTTCAACCCTTGGACCTGGAAAGAGTAATCTCTGCTCTAACTAGGCAGATCTCTTTGCCACATGAGAATAGATAGCAAAATATACAGAAAAGAATAAAAATAATAAAATCCACACAGTGCCTCAAAAGAGAGACCTGAAGAGAGATGACATGGTATTCTTATTTCATTTTCAACTTTACAAAGACCCATACTTTAATAAACCAAATATGCACTGTCATTAAAATGTAGAAAGACTCTTTGGAGTTAGGGGAGAACATTTTTACTAATAAAAGCAATGATAAATTAACTATGTTATAAATGTGAAATCTTAATTTAAGTAGGTATTTATTATATGCAGCCTTGGTATATTATTTTAAATTTGTAGCAAAGCAAAAATAAGCTATATAACCTATATCCAAAATACATTATTTGGCATTGCTTTTAAGTTCTTAAAAATAAGATGAATCATACTTTCACTAAACATAATTAGAATAACTCATGTAAAATTTTAGTTCTCTCAGGGCCCTGAGTAAATAACAAAATGGATTCAACCAAATCTACCCTAAAAATATATACATATAATAATATATATAATATATGTAATATATTATATATAATAACATATAATATATGTAATATATTCTATATAATAATATATTACATATATATGCATATACACACACATACATACACACACACTCATGAAGTAATCACAACGAAAAAAACTATCTATGGATTATATAAAATGGGCCAGGAAACATTGTAAAAATAGTATAAAAAACTACATGTGGTGTAGTATTCAGTCAGGGACCAATATGATCTTGTTTCTTTGGTAATCTTTTTGGCCTTCTATTTTAAGTTACTTTGGCATCTCCCTACTAAGCTACCAGAACACAACTCAAACTCTGTCATTTACAGTTCTAACAAAATAGAAAGGAGATTAGTTCTTGTGTGATACATAGAACACTTCAGTGTCTTCTAACAATAATTGCATTCATTTCCCATGTGTACAGGTATGAGTGGAAAGGAAAATGTAGGCCCTAGGGCCTTTATTTCACAGGTTGTCATGCTTACTGAGAAAGGTTATTTGGTGTTGATATTTTTATTTAACCATATCTGTCTTTAAGTTCCATGCATTAATAAAATATCTATGATGATATAAGCTAGGAAGACATTTTGAATGACCTTTCTTAATCTTTATTTATCTTCTCTTCAGATAATATAATATAATATAATAGAAGAATTCTAGAGAAAGTGGTTGGTTACTTAGGGTAAGAAAAAATGAAGGATTTTTGGAACTCTAAAATAGAATGGGGACCAAGAAGGAAGAAAGAGCAGGCACCCAGAATTAAAATATAATAAATCTGTTTTCTCTGGCCACTCAAGAGTTTTGCTTAGGAAAGTATATCCTGGAAAACTGTTATTATTTATTTAGTTTAAACAAATAGATATTTACTCTCAAAAACTAGTGACCCAAACTGATGGGAACTGCACAGTTGCCTGCCTTTATGAGAAGCTGCATTGTCCAAAGTTTCGTCAGAGGAAGATAAGCACACTCAAGCTCTCTGAAGAGTCTAGTCTTGTAACTAACTTAGAGGCAACTTCAAAGCTGCCAGGTAAACTATTTGAAAAGCTTTCCAGTGAGTCAGATCCTGCTGCTAGCAAAAGGTCTTTCAAAGGCTGGCATCTGGGTCCTGTGATTGCCATTCAGAAGGGCAGCTGGGAGTTTGTGGTTTATCTCTGGTGATTATGTGCTTGGGCCATTAACAGTAGATTTGAACTATGAAGACTGTTGTCTTGATTCATGATAAAAGTCTATCTTCTGGTTTCACCTCTAAATAAGATTTCTTCAGGCTGTCCGTTTTTATGTATTTACCATTCTGTATTGACTTCAGCATATGGTTGCTGTGTGCTATGAAAGGACTAACATCTCCCTTTTTCACAAAATGAGGTTAAGCTAAATATCCAGCTTTTGCCATACATGTGGCTAGTAAATTTCATAAATAATGAGTTTCACATTCCCTCTTTTTAAAATACTGTTTTGAGAAAGTTCTTTCTTTGATGATGGATCCTCACATTTTATTCAGAATTTTTTAAAAATCCATTTTCACAAAGCAATTAGTATCATGTTGCTATTACACATATTTTAAAGTCACGAAAAAGCCTGTTCCATTTTTTGGTCCTCTCCACCATAACACTCACAATCATATTCCATGGTTGATGGGGTTTCTCATGAAGCAGGTTATGTCAGTAATGGAAATACTTAGGCCAGTATTTTAGAAAAGCTTTTATTCTAATTGATCTTAGGTTTGACTAAGGAGGTGACCAAAATTGCACTCCCCCAATCAGTGCTGATTTAGCCACCTATGGAGGTGTCTTGTAGGCAACTCAATTCACTTCCTTCTTTCTTACTGACGCACTACATTTGTCATCGTTTATCTCCCCTGCAGTGATTCTTGTCATACACCATCTTTCCCAATTGTACATACTTCATTAGATGATTGCATGCACCTGGAATTCTTTCACAGCAAGTGCTACAAATCTCCTTTAAGTGCATGTGCCATTAACTACTCAATATTTATAGGTCTTCTTCCTTCCAGGCCTATTTTGTTCTTGTTTTTAGATCATTCTGTCTTCTCAAATAACATTTTTTTCATATTTTATCTTATTATTTTAAATGATTTTTTTACTTTTCAGTTATAGTTGTACAATATTATAGTAGTTTCAGGTGTACAACACAGCAATTAGACATTCATATAACTTATGAACTGGTCACCTTTATAAATACAGTACCCATCTGACATCATACATAGTTATTACAGTACTACTGACTATATTCTCCATCCCAGATTCTGTATCTCCATGACTATTTTGTAACTACAATTTGTATTTCTTAATTCCATCTCTTTGTCACCCACATTCCTCAATCCCCCTCCCATCTGACAACCATCAAAATGTTCTCATGTATCTATAAGTTTGTTTCTGTTTTGCTTATGTTATTAATTAGATTCCACAAGTAAGTGAAAATCACATGGCATTTGGTTTTATCTGACTTACTTCACTCAGCATAATACCTTCTAGGTCCATCCATGTTGTTGCAGATGGCAAGATTTCAATTATTTATTTATTTATTTATTTATTATTTATAATGACTAATATTCCACTGTATATATGTACAACCTCGTCTTTATTCATCCATTGATGGACACCCAAGTTGCCTCCATATTCTAGCTATTGTAAATAATAAACATATGGATGCACATGTCCCTTTGAAGTAGTGTTTTGGGTTTCCTCAGATTAAATACTCAGAAGTAAAATTACTGGGTCCTTCTTTGTCTCTTGTGATAGCCTTTGTTTTAAAGTTTATTTTTTCTGCTATAAGTATTGCTACTGCAGATTTTTTTCTTTTTCATTTTCATGAACTATCTTTTTCCATTCCTCTACTGTCAGTCTGCATGTGTCTTTTGATCTGAAGTGAGTCTCTTGTAGGCAGCATGTGTAAATACTTTGTTTTCTTATTTATTCAGCCATCCTATGACTTTTGATTGGAACATTTAATCTACTTACATCTAAAGTCATTGTTTATAGATATGTAGTTATTGTTTAATTATTCATATTTTTAATAATATTTTTTAAATTTTCTTTTTCGAGAAGGCCATTTAACATTTCGCATAATACTGGTTTGATGAACTCCTTAAGTTTTTGTTTTGTTTTTTTTTTTTTTTTTCTGTCTGGGAAGCTCTTTATCTGTCCTTCAATTCTAAATGATAGCTTTGCTGAGTAGAGCAATATTGGTTATAGGGTCTTGTTTTTCATCACTTTGAAGGGATTCATGTCAATCCCTTCTGGACTGCAAAGTTTCTGTTGAGAAATCAGCTGACAGTCTTATGGCTGTCAGTTACCTTGTGGGTAACTAACTGCTTTTTTCTTGTTGCTTTTAAGATTTACTGTCTTTAACCTTTGATATTTTAATTATGATTTGTTTTAGTGTGGGCCGGTTTGGGTTCATCTTGTTTAAAACTCTCTGAGCTTCCTGGGCTTATATGTCTATTTTCTTCACCAGGTTAGGGAGGTTTTCTGTCTTATTTCTTCAAATAGGTTTCAATTTCTTGTTGTCTCTCTTTTCCTTCTGGTACCTCTATGATGTGAATGTTGGTATGCTTGATTTTGTTCCAGAGGCCCCTTAAAATAGTCTTATTTTTTTTTAATTCTTTTGTTGTTGTCGTTGTTGCTGTTTTGATTGTTTTCTTCTACTTTATCTTCCAAATCGCTTACTCAACCCTCTGCTTCATCTGATCTATTCTTGTTTCCCTGTAATGTATTTTTCATTTCAGGTATTAAATTCTTCATTTCTAAATGGTTCTTTTTATGTTTTTTATTTCCATTTGTATGTTTCCTATCTCTTTGTTGAAACTCTCACTGAGATCGTTGAGCATCCTTATAACTAGCATTTTGAACTCTGCATCTAGTAGATTGCTTGTCTCCATTTTGCTTAGTTCTTTTTTGGGGGCTTTATTCTATTCCTTCATTTGGAACATATTTATTTGTATCCCCATTTTGGTTGTCTCCCTGTATTTGTTTTTATGTATTAGGTAGAGCTGCTGTGTCTCCTGGTCTTAGTAGTGTAGACTTATATAGTGTCCTTTGGAGCCCAGTGGTACAGTGTCTCTGGTCACCCAAGCCAGGTGCTCCAGGTGCATCCTTTGCATGGGTTGTGTGTGTCCTCCTGTTACAGTTGAGCTTGAGTTGCTGTCTGTAGTGGGAGAAATTGACCCCCAGGCTGCTTGGTTGTGATGACTGGCCCATGACTACAACAGAGGATTTGTTGTGCAGGGGCTGACCCTGTGGAGCAAGATTCACTTTAGCAGAGATCCGGTGCCTATCCAGTCTGCTCTTTGAATGTGTCTTTTGTGGAGGTGGATGGGTGGTGTTCTGGTGTGGTCTGAAGCTGGCCATCAGGTATATTGGTTTTCAGGCCTTTTGGGAAGGGCTCTGTTGCAGGCCAAGGTCAGCGCTGCTTATACTCTGCCAGGGCCACTTGGTATGTGCTACAAAGTGATCTACAGAAGGCTGCCACCCATTCTGGGCTTGGCAGTGCCTGGGAGAGGTCAAGCTATGAACTGAGGCACACTGCCAGAGTTCTGGGCTTAAGCCTGCTTAGCAAGAGGTACAGGTTACACTGAGGCCAGATGCTGCTTGTTTGGTATTTATGAACCTTTAAGACATTTTAGGAGAGTTTGCAGCATGAGCCAAGACAGGTCATTTGTATAAAAAAGCCACTAGAAGTGGCTTGGGTGGCGCCACTAACTGAGTGCAGCAGGTTTCCAGGGAATCACCAGGGCAGGGCAACCTGTATTAACCAGGTTAATGGAGACTTTGATAGGGTGTTTGCCTGTGTCCCCCACTGGGAGAGGAGAGGGTTCAACAAATAAACAATGGATTCTGCCACCACATCTGTCTGGGAGATAGCTACTCCTCTGGCCCTCTTCCTAAAGCCAGACAATTCAATTCCTCCCAATATGTCCTGGGTGTCCTTCAAACTGCTGCTCAAGTGCTGGAGCTCAGAGCAAGTGAGTCTGTCAAAGAATAAGTTAATGCTCAGGTGCTTTAAGAGGAAGACCTGAGACTTCAGATGCCCTCCATCTCAATCAGCTACAATCTCCACTGGTTTTCACAGCCAGAAGTTGGGGAGACTTCTCTCCCCAGCACCTGTGCTGGGGAGCCTGGTGTGGGACTGAGAACCCTCATTCTTCAGGGTGGACCTCTGCAGCCAAAATATTCCTTCCAATTTTTAAGCACCACACACAGGTGTGGATCCAGCTTGTTCCGTGTCTTTGCCCCACCCACTAGTCTTCATGTGCCTTATTTTGTATGTCCTTAGTTATAGAATTTCTGTTCAGGTATACTTTAGGCAATTCTCAATTATGGCTATCCTGTAGTTTGGTTGTAATTTTGATATGGTCATGAGAGGAGACAAGGATAGTATTTACCTTCTTTGCCATCTTGACCAAAACTCTTATCACTCTGTAGTTTTAATCTATTTTAATGAAAAATCATGATCTTGACATTAATTAGTTACTTTGTAACTAGTTTCACCAGCTTGAGGCTCCTGTAATAATCTTCATGTTAGCAGATACAATTCAATATAAAACCAACATATGAAATTAAGAAAACTCTAACTGGAAAGTGGTACTCTTCTAAAAAGTCCACTCATTTTTTTATTGAGGGCGTAATTAGTATACACAAAACTATAGCATATTAAAGAACAGATTTTGAAAGATTTACTGATTTTTAAGATATTTACCAAACAATATCTGAAGATGTAGAAATATAGCCCTGGGACTCTAACAACTATACATGTCAGTAGTTATTTATATCTTTAAAATTTTTTTTTAATGTTAATTGAAATTTTAACTCACAGTCAAAGGAGAAATAGGGCTGTAGAGGTGGTTGTTGCCATTCTTAATCAAAACCCTTCACATTCTGTTATCTGTCGCTTTCCAGCTAATATTCTGACCACTTCAATCTAAGCAAAGCCTAATAGTAGATAAGCTACACCCATTTTTATAGCATGTGTAGCCAGATTTTCCATTTTGATATGCAGTTTATTAAGGAAACAAACTTATATACACAACAATAGAGGAAATGCATACTTGTTATTTAGATTAACTCAGTTCCTGATTTTTAAAATATAAACAAATAGTCAAGAATAATTAGAAATAAAAGTGAAAAACTAATAAAACTCTAACTCAAAAGACCATAATTACAGAGCTAATTCAAGAAGAAGAAGAGATTTTGGAAAATCTAACTGATATACAAAGACAAATTCATAAAATAAGAATAAATGTTATGAAACGTAACATTCAGATACTGGAAAATAGTTTCTTATAATTAAAACCAAAAAAGAAAAATCACAAGATAAAATCAAAAAGAAAAACAAAATGTTGTAAAAATTTTCTAGGAAAACATGACATGCCTTTGAGAAATGTACAAGTAATTAATGAGCAATTAGACTTTGCTCACTAATGTGATGTGTTTGAAAACAAAGGAGTAATGTCTTCTGAGTTTTAATAGAAAATAATTCTATAACAGTACAATATTGTCTTGGTGTATTTTATTTAACAAAAGAGGTAGAGAAAGAAGGTTTGTGGCTCTTTTTTATAACCACAATAAATGATATAAGTGCTCAAGAGAACACTAAATCTTGATTGGTGTTTCACTATTACCATTTAACACATGTTTAACCTTGGTTTTCATTTAACCTCACAGTCTTAGTTTCCTTGCCTTTGAAATGGTGATAGCATCTGTTCACCTTGCTCACAGCATAGTGTGAGCATGATGTGAAGTAATTATAATAACTGTTAAACATAAGTTAAAAATGAGTTACTCACCTCTATCTCTTACAAATTCTAATTAAAGAACAAGTCAATATCATTGTTTTATTTCATGAGTATTCTTGAGTGTGATTCTCTTTTGAAATTTTGATCTTTAGATGGTAGCTCTTCTGATACCATTTTAATGTCCCTGGAATCTATAGGAATTAGGAGAGAAAGAAAAATATTTTGAAGTTCTCTGTTAATTGTCCATGAACTATACTAGTAAAAATTTTCATTTTTGTATAAAAATTTAAGTTGAAATAGACAAGTTCTATTGTTATCCACTTACTTTTGCATCCACACTCCTTAGCCTTTTTGTAATTGATTTGGTATACTGGGTAAATGAAAATGAAATACTTTCTTGGTATTTGGATAATTTTATGGCCTAAGAGAAATTGAGTGCTCTTCTTTTCTATGAAACATATTTTTGATTTATTTCAGGGACAGTTTGGGAGGACATACTTGATGCTGGAAGTAATTAAGTCATTTAGTAAAGTAAAATGCTTTTTATTACCTTAAATCCTTAAAATATCCTCGTTCCTATATACAAATACCAGCCTGTTTTATTTAAGCCTAATAGCCAATTTCTCTCTTTACAGTTTCTCTTCTCTGAGAACTCAAAGATGCTTGTATTGCTTTCATTGAAACTTTGAATACAGTTTTAGCAAGTACTATCCTAGAAGCTGGTCTTTTCCTCTCATTTTCTATTCTTGTTCTTTAAAGGGACACTTGTGTGTTTCAATATATATCCCTATGGCCAGGCCAGTTACTTTTTGGTATAGGTTGATGAAACCATCAGACAGATTGTTTTTGATTAGAAGAGTTCCAATGATATATTGCTTTGTCATCAAAACTTAATGTCATCAGAAATGTTCAGTGACCCTTGAGCATTTTTCCTTTGGATGCTTACAATCCAAGTGCAATGTAGAGTCCAGTAGAAGGTTGAATAGTATGAACTTTTATATACTGAAAATAATGAGAATAGAGTTTAACTATTAATGATTATATGTATGAATATTTTTACATGTAATTGATTTTCAGCCTACGATTGTCCTATGTCATTTTCCCAACGCAAAATAGAGATCTTACATGATAAAATTCTCCTCTTGTTTGGGGAGAGACTTCAAGAAACATGATGAAAAAATCATATTGAATAAATACTATGTTTTCCATATATTCTTGCCAATTTAACTCTTTGGTTAAATAATTTTCCAAGTGCCTACTACATGTAAAGTAATAGTAAAATTTCAATTGTCTCTTGTGTTTCAGCATTCCCGAGGGGTGCGAAGATACGTGGATGTGTGTAGGTGCCCTTTGAAAGAAGTATCATTTAGCCTCTGCCTTCAAACACAGAAACAGAAACATAATATTACTTTCAATAAAATAATTTATTAGGGCTATATTCTTTTAATAAAAAAATGGATGTATAATTCTCAAAGGGCTGTATCTAAGAGAGAAAGCAGTGGCTACAGAGAGTAGTTACTGTACAGTGTCATCAGCAACTTATTTTATCTATGTCTTTGGAATGTCTGTCAATTCTATCTGCTTGTCTTTGTGCAGAGTGCATATATTCAATTGCATTCTCTGGTGGACACTTTAATTTGAAAATTACAATTTTACTATGCAAGTATACTCCTGACTTGTTTCCCATTATCTTTGTGTGACTGATAGGAATTTTACTTTTTTATCCCTAGGCCTTTAGAAATAAATAATTTAATTCACACGAATGAATTTCTTATGGAATACATTAGATAAGCAACTCTCTAAAGGAAGGTGACTTGTACATTTAATTGAATCTGATAAAGTCATTGTGAAATACATTTTTCAAATGAATACTACTTATGTATTTATTATTAATTTTCTACTTCCTTATAAACACATCCTTCGAAACTTAAAATAAAAGATATATGATCAAAAAACATTAAAAGAAGGGTTAAATAATAAACCAATATTATGTCCTCTTCCTAGATGACACACTTATATTTTTTAAAAGCAGCTTAGATAGAATACATGGAAATATTAACAGTAGTTTTCTCTGAGTCATAGTAATGTCAACGTTTTAACTTTTCTTCTCAATAATTTCTGCATTAAAAATGTTCAGCAATGAATATGCCAGACTTTTGTGACCAAAATATTTTTTTAAATAAATAATTTTATTTAAAATTTAAAAAATTATTTGGGAAAAAATCTCACCTAAATAGTACAAAAACATATGACTGTGTCAAATCCTTGGGATTCTTTACTACATAAATCACAGAAATCATACTATATTATAATCAGACTCTAAAACTAGTTGTGTTTTTTTTTTTTGTACAAATGAGTAAAGTCTCCAAAATATTAAATAATTTTCTCAATGTCTCAGTGGCTAGATGTAGGATTTCTAACCTTTCAACAGGCAGTTTTATACATTAAAATTTTCTTCTTTTGGGGGGAGGTACTTCTAGGAACACGGCAAGAAATCATACTGAAAAAATACTAATTTTTCCATATACTATCAATTTACCTCTTTGGTTAAACAATTTTCCAAGTGCCTCCTACATGTAAAGTAATAGATGATAACTAAATAATAAAGAATAATATGGAAAATAAAAAGTATATTGATATGGGTCCTGGAAAACAGAAGTTATTTAACTTTATTTGCTCACTAGCTGATAATATTTAACTTTATTTGCTCACTATCACCTTTTTGATAATATAATTTAACCACCTCAGATAAGATGTTTTTGGAACCTTTACATTTCTGGACTATTCATTTGCCTGATCTTATAAATTTCCTACTTTGGTTTATGATAATATGAAGGCTTTTGTTTTGATCACTTTTACTTAAAATATTCTTGATAAATGCAAGGACCTTATTTCCAGCTCTATCAGAGTGCTAAGGCTGCCAAAACAAAATGCCACAAACTGGATAATTTAAATAACAGAAATGTATTGCTCACAGTTCTGGCGGCTAGAAGTACAAGATCAAGGTGTTCGTAGAGCTGGTTCTATAATGATTAATGGGCAGAAACCTCATTTAAATTTGCATTGGGAGAAACTGTAGTGGGAACTTTCATGCCCTACTATGATCACAGAACCCAAAAAGAAGAATAACAGTTCTTCCAACTTCCTCTTCTCCTTTACAAAATGTTTCTCTACTTTGTTTCTCAGGACCTGTTAGTGGTTCACCATTAGACCACATGTCCTGAATTGTAATTCTTTGTGGTTTCTGAATAAACCTATTTTGCTGGAGAAATATCTGGCTATCTATTTGTTCAAGGTCAACAGTTCCTTCTGAAAGCTGTGAGGAAGAATTTGTTCCAAGCCTCTTGCTGAACTTCTGCACCTTTGCTATCAATTGTTTGTGTTTCTTGGCTTGCAGAAGTAACACTCCAATCTCTGATTCATCTTCACATAGCATTCTCCCTGTGAGTGTCTTTCTCCAGGCGTATTCGATGGGGGCCCACCCTAATATCTAAGAATCTCATTTTAACTTCTGTAAAGACCTTATCACATTCTTGTCACATATAAAATTTGGAAGGATGTAATTCAACACATAACAGCTCAGAACTTAAGATCAAACTGGGCTGTACCCTTTAACACTTTTAACTTTTAGAGAAGTGAGTCTAGAGCCTTTCAAAATCCAGATGTGAGAAACAATTTCCTTCTGTTCTGACATGTATGTATTCAAGAGTAACTGACTGATATTCTAAGTGTTCTCTCCTTGGCTTTTATTTTGCCTTCTGTGTTTCTCATCACCAGGTTGGCTCTTTTCAGTCTTCTGTCCCTTGCTGCTGAGAAGTGACAAGGGACAGAAGATTTGTTTCTCCTAGCTTCATCAGTTCCAGGTAGGCATGCTGCTCAGTGAAGCTGAGAAGCTGGTCTTCCTGGGGAGCTACTCTGCTTTAGAACCCAGAAAATGCCTTTGTATCATGTGAATATAAATTTTCTACAAGATCTACCATACCTGCCAGGGAGTATTACTTCAAACTTTCCTCTTTTTTTGTAATTGCCTTCTGGTAATTAGGGCTAGTTTGACAATCTCTCCCTTCTCTGAACTTGATCAATGGATGCCTTATGCTTTTCTTTGTGTACCTTCCCTCATTCATACCCATTCCCCATGCAAATGAGTCTGCCATTTTGTGAGCAGAGGTAATTTTACAGCAGCCCATACCAGCAAGTCCTCAGGCACCCACCTGGGGGCAAAATCAAATCTATTAATCTTCTTGTCATTCATGTCTTGGTTATGAAATCAACATGTATTTTCTTGATGAAACAAACACTTTTCTTTCACTGCTATGCTTTGAATTGATCATCTTGCTAAAGCTCACTCAAACTAACTCTCTACAAAAATCAATTAAGCTCTTTGGTGAGAGTAATGGCACAGAATGCCAGCTACATGCAAGGGACTCTGTAAAACATGTTATAGATATTGCATCTTTGATCCAGAAAAGATCCTTATGAAGGATGCATTATTGTTCATTGTTTATATATTTTGCATGGAAAAAATACAAACATTTATTGAAGATTTACTATTAACTAGGCACAAATCCATGCAATTCATGTATATTAACTTATTTAAACCTTACAAAACAACGTATTTTTGTATCAGTTATAGTCTCTGCAGGAAAAGGATGGCTCCAACTAAAATAATTTAAGACAGAGCTATGATAAAGAAACATACTGAGGTACCAGATTATCTCGAGATGAGAAAATTTATCATCCTGAGATTCAAAGAGACTAAAGAAGGAAAATATGAAAAATATGTGATGGAGCCAGGAAGCAGCTGGAGTCCTATTGGGAGCTGGAGAATGATGTGGGCATCCATTGGCTGATGCTATAATCTAGAAGGCATGAAGGTGCTGTCAAAGACAAGAAGGGAAAAATAATGACCAATTCATTTATCTTAAAGACCATTCCTTGAAGTTGTGCACATTATTTCTATTTCCAATCAGATCTAGGGAGAAAGAATATTACAATACAAAGGGAAATTTCAAGCAATTTGATTGAAGTTTGTTATGTTCAATTATTCTAGTACATTATTATTCTTATGAGGAATTAGTTTATTTCCTCTAATACTTATTTCAATGATTCTATTTTGTTTCACCCCTTAATAAAACTCATCCTTGCTCCCCTTCATAATCCTTCAATATATTTACCTTCTATACTTATTTACTTTTAATTTCTTATGCACCTCTCCCAGGTGAGTTAAAGCTGAAGAAAGATAAACTAAAAAGATCTTAAATAATTATAAATAAAATTTATGTTTGTGCTTATTTTAAGGGCTCAGAAAAATCTTACACATTTTTTTATCTACCTTCCACAGGTAATGGGTACTTGTCTGCAGATATGAGTTTCTTGTACTGAAGAAAATCAAGGTTTATGCCTACTTATAAAATACTTTTCTGAACTCTGAAAGCCAATTTAGCATTTCATGTCACTTTCAAAGTTTTTCTCGCTTCAATAAGAGTTACTCATGTTGCCTGGGATATTTGGTAATTGAGTTTCTCAAGGAATATGTGACACATTGTGATGTAGTGTAAAAGGATTTCAGAGTTATCCATTCTGAGACTCTTCATAATCGGCTAAAAATATATTTCAATGTCCCCTGCCTGTGACTGAGGAGGCCATACCAACCTCTTATTTCTTAATCTGATCTTATTTTCTGGTCATCAATTTGTTTCTCAGTGACTGGCAGCACTTGGTCTTTTTTGAATTGTCTCATGTCTATAAATCTTTATCTCTATTTTTACAATTTTCCTCCCAGATTCTGTTGATCTTAACTTCTAAATTTTTATTACTTGCAACCTGAATTACAGGTGACCTTTTTATTGCTCTCAGTCACATTTTTACTTAATAAGGCTAGAATGACCCTTTTCATTGAGAAAAGAATAAGAAGTTCTGAGTGAAAGGTAAGAAAGAGAAAGAGAAGGAGGGAGAAAGATAGAGTGTGAAGAAGAGAGAGAACAACCAAAAATGGTGCTTTAAAACCTGAGGGCATCACTGCCTATGTGGGGAGCCATTTTAAGACATGTGAAATGGCACAATAAGGAACAAAGGATGTTTATTTACTTGGCAACTATGTAAAAAGTTGAGGCTGTAAAATGCTGAGATTATAAGTCCTCAAGGACATGAGAAACTGTGGTATTGTAACCAAGTTTTAGAAAACGCCCTCAGATTGTATAAATATGCTGTGCAAAATAAACTCGAGGAGACAGATGAGGTTCTGTTCTCCCTCCTGCACTCTTTCTGTCTTCTTTTTTCTTCTTAGTCCCTGCTCCCCTATTCAGGACCCTTAATTACTTTGTCGGCTGGCCTCTGACATGCCTATGTATTTGTCCTTATATAATCTCCTCTATTCCCTGTTCTACATGAATAATCATTCACCTTTTCTCACAAAAAAGCTGGATAACTTGAATCCCATAATAAATAAACCAATTAAGTATTATTTGATTAAGGAGAAGCCCGACATTTTAACTACTGACCTAAATGTTCATTTTTATCATAACAAAAAGTGAATACTTATAATTTTGTATTTTCTGTGTAATTTTTTTAGATACTTGCTATTGCCTAATATACAAAGCCGTAACTTAATGGAAATGTCAGAAGAAAGTAAATCTCCTACAAGATTCAAAATACTTTAGTAACATGAAAAATACATGCTAGATTAAAATAATTACAATCAATATCAATACAATTTGGAAAGAAAATAAATGTTTGTGTGTGAAGTAAAATAGAATAGGCAACTTAATCAGATATGAAATCAAATGGTCATGATTTGAATTCTTGTTCTACTCGTTATTTTAGATTCAAGAACTGATTTTTCACAGATGTAATGACATAATAAATATAGAAGAGTGATGTTAATATAGGGTAGCTGATGGATAAGAAATCAAGATCTATACATATGCTGTCTACAAGAGACTCATTTGAGATCAAATGACACAAATAGATTGAAAGTAAAGGAATAGAAAAATATATTACATGAAAATAGAAATAAAAAAAGTTATAGTAGCAATACTTAAAATAGACTTTAAAACAAAGGATATAATAAGAGAAAAAGAAAGGTGTTACATAATGATAGATTAATACAACAAAAGTACATAACCCTAGTAAACATATATGTACCCAACACAGGAGCTCCTACATACATAAAACAATTATTGACCTACATAAAGGGAAAGATTGACAGTAATACACTCATAGTAGGATACTTTAACACCCCATTGACGCCAATGAACAGATCTTCTAGACAGAAAATCAGTAAGGAAACAGGAGCCTTAAATGACACACTAGACTAGATGGATTTCATTGTAGCCCAAAGCAGCAGATTATACAGTCTTCTCAAGTGCACATGGAACATTTTCTAGGATAGACTGATCACATATTAGACCACAAAAAAAAGTCTCAATACATTTTAGAAGACTGAAATCATATCATCGAGTCTTCTCCAACCACAATGGTATGAAACTAGAAATCAATTACAAAAAAAAAAAAACACCCTGGAAAATACACAAACACATGGAGGCTAAACAACATGCTACTATACAATGAATGGGTAAAGAAATGAGATCAAGGAAGAAATAAAAAGATACCTTGTGACAAAAGAATATGAAAAAAACTCAAAAATCTATGTGACACAGAGAAAGCAGTCCTTTGAAGGAAATTCATAGCAATAAAGGCCTACCTCAAGAAATGAGAAAAAACTCAAATAAATAATTTAACCTTACACTTAAAAGAACTAGAAATAGAACAACAAACAAAGCCAAAGTGACTAGAAGGAAGGAAATAATAAAGATCAGAACAGAAATAAACAAGTGGAGTCTGGAAAAACAATTCAGAAGTGCAATGAGGTGATTCTTTTAAAGGATAAAGAAAATTGATAAATGTTTAATCAGACTCGTCAAGAAAAGAAGAGGACCCAAATAAGTAAAATCAGAAATGAAATGGAAGAAGTGACAACTGACTTCACAGAATGCCAAGGATTGTAAGAAAATACTATGAACAGTTATATGCCAACAAATTGGATAATCTGGAAGAAATGGGTACATTTCTAGAAACATACAATCTCCCAAGATTGAATCAAGAAGAAACAGAAAACCTGAACCAACTGATTACCATCAATGAAATTTAATTAGTAATCAGAAGACTTTCAAAAAACAAAGTTTTTTGGCTTCATGGGTGAATTTTACCAAACATTCAAAGAAGAATTAACACCTATCTTTCTCAAACTATTCCAAAACATTCAAGAAGAGGGAAGTTTTCCTAATTCTTTTTCGAAGCCACTGTTACCCTGATTCAGAATCAGATAAAGACAGTACAAAAAAAGAAAACAGTAGGACAATATCTCGTATAAATATTGATGCAAAAATCTGCAACAAAGTACTAGCAAACCGAATTTAGCAATATGTTAAAAATATCATACACCATGATGAAGTTGGATTTATTCCTGGAATGCAAAGTTAGTTTAATATCTGCAAATCAATTAATGTGATATACCACATTAAGAAATTTAAAGATAAAAATCATATGATCATATCAATAGATGTATAAAAAATCATTCGACAAGATTCAGTATTCATTTATGATAACAATTCTCAGCAAAGTGAGAATAAAGAGAAAATATCTCCATAATAAAGGCCATACTTGACAAACTTACAGCTCACATAATACTCAGTGGGAAAGACTTATAGAGTTTTCCTTAAGATTAGAAACAAAATAAGGATGACTACTTTCAGCACTTCTATTTCACATAATATTGGAAGTTCCGAGTATAACAATTAGACAAGAAAGAGAAATAAAAGGTATCCAGATGACATGATACTATAAAGAACCCTAAAAACTGTTAGAACTAATAAATAAATTCAGTAAAGTAGCAGGATATAAAATTAACATTTAGAGGTCAGTTGCATTTTTATACACCAATGATTAACTATTAGAAAGAGAAATTAAGAAAATAATTTCATTTAAAATTACATGAAAAACAATAAACTACCTAGGAATAAAATTAAACAGGAGATAAAAGATTTCTTCTTGGAAATTTAAGTCATTGAAAAAATAAATTGATGAAGATACAAATAAAGGAAGCATATATTGTACTCATGGATAGGAAAAATCAACATTGTAAAAATTGCCATACTACTCAAAGCAATATATAGATTCAATGTAATCCCTATCACTTAATACTTTTTGAAAGATATGTTTTCATGGATATTTATCACATATTACTTTTGTACCTGCATAAAATATAAGGAAAATACATTGTTTAATTTTTTTCCAAAAATTTTTTATAGGTTTATTCCTTTACATTTAGACTTTAAATTCTGAATCACTCTTTTATCTAGAGTCAGGAATGTCCATATTTTTTCACAAAATACTGACTTCTCTTTTATCGAAGCGTTGGTGGCATAGAGTTTCTTAAAATAAACTACAGATGCATTGAAAGTCATTAGACATAATTCCTAAGGTGGCTTTACAACTGAATAAACCTAGCCTGCTTGATGTCTTGATTGAGAATAAAGCTCGAGGCCTCTGCTTCATCACATATTCCAACACATCTCACAGCCATTTGGTTACTAAGAAATAAAAGGGGACTACAGGATTGTCTTTAAGATTCTCTTCTAAGCCGTGGACACTCTATATGCATATTTTGATCTCATTGCACACATGCAGGCATTGACAACATTACCCCACCATAACTATAAGTTGCATCTGATTTCAAGAGACAGTAATATATGTGTGTGTGTGTGGGGGGGGATGCACCTCAGAACTCATAAAGTACATCATTCCTTTTAAAGGGCAAGCATGGCATTAGGATGGGGACATTTCTGTCCTTGATAAAACATTATGAAATCTGTGAGTGTGCAAAGGGATTATGGCAAATTTCTTTTAGTTAAGTTAACCTTAACTTTTCTATTCTTTAATGACAAAGAATTCCTCTTGGGGGAAGTCAACTTGAGAGCAAAACAGGACATAACAAGAAATACTGAACCCTAAAAATGGATTTTTTTCATGTGCTTAAATGCAAGTAATTTGTTCCATATGTTTTCAATATTCATCTCCAGGACTTACCATTTAGCCATGGGGGTGGGGGTGGTGGGGGAGCTCTTTTGAAGGGCTGAAAGATTATAGTTTAGTTATAACAAGTTTTTCACCTTATACAGAATACAAGTTATTGGCATGTGTATAAAATTAGCATTTCAAATTTCTGAAGGCCTTCTGAATATATTGGGTTAAATAAAAGTGACTTTTAAGAGAAAAAGTTAAACATTTTTTCAACCTTTAATATGTCTGCTTCCCAGATCTAAAAATCTACGTGACCTTAGCCAACTTCTGTTTTCAAGGCATTATAGTAGACGTACTTTTTTGTATTCTTCCTGCTAAATACAATGGAGAATCCTAGACATTTTATATGAACAATCATTAGAAGATACTAGAAGGTTGAGAAATCTAGGCAGATTAGCTAGGAAACCAAAACCTGAGAAAAGACACTGGTGGGTTATATTATTTTTGTTTAATGTTATTGTTTTTCTTTTGTTCTGTTTTGTTTTGCCTCATTCATCCCAGAATGGGAGCTGAAGAAACCAACAATCTGGAAATGCCAACAGGTGTGCACTAAAAGAACACCAAAAGAGTCTACTCTCTTTAGCTAAAGGAACAGGCGGTCTAGCAACACAGAAAACTTTTACACAATAATCACTCTACTCCAGCCAAAGACTGCAACAACAAACTAACTAAACTAAAACAAATCCTGTGACCTCACTCCTACTCTTTCTAGCAAAGGCCGAGTGGTAGCCTAGACTTCTGCCCTCATGGATTTATAAAAGGTGCTCCATAACCCTTTGAAGGCTGAGTAGGGAGGCAGGACTTCTATTTCTGCTAGATGATAATGAGTCTTCTCCACCACCTGTGACATTAGTGTTGCCTATGTAGGGATTCTAAACGTCCACCTTCATCTGGGTGTAAGGAGGTACCCCTCTTCTTTATAGGCAGGTGGTGTAAAGAGGCCTAGTGAACCCCTTAACTCTCACCATTTACCCATCTTTCTTTGCCAGCACAAGCTTCTAAGGGATGCTTCCCCTCTCAAGTTGGCTTCCTCTCCTTCATCTCTAGTCCTGAAAGCTTAAGAGGCTCTGCCTTTTGGTTCCTCAGCAGTCAGTGCTATTTGTCAAGTTCCAGACAACACTGATATCAAATATAAACATAACAGTATATGCCTTCTCTCTTTGCGGCCTATTGTTATCTAAACTTTAGAAAGTTTTGTGACTACAGCCTACAATAGCATTTTACTTTTTTGAGAATAAGTATTCGTGAATGTTAGTTGCATTTTGTTCAATGTCAGGGTAAATTTTTGAAATGGACAATAGACTAGTGGTTACCAGAAGGGAGTGGGAGAGGGAGAAGGTAGATGGGGGAAAAGAAGTTAAATATATGCTGACAGGAAGAAATCTAACTATGGGCAGTGAACACACAGAGCAACACACACACACACACACACACACACACACCTTAATGTTGAATTGTACACATGAAACTTACTGGATTTTGTTAACCAATGTCAGCATAATAAAAATAAATAAAACAACAAAAAAATAAAAGTTAAAGAAAAAAACAAAGAGGAAAACTTGAATGAAAGTTGTATACTAAGGAAGCCTGAACATAAAAGCTCAAAGGAACCTGGATTTTGATGGCTCCATGAGAGCAACAGTGGATTGCTAACATCCTATTTGCAAGAAAAAAATAAACTGATTAGTAATGTGAGCCACCATTTTCCAGGTTGTCTATTACTTGTAGAAAAATGCAATTCTAGTTGAAATACTTATCACTCTATGTTCTAAGCCCTGCAGTGGTGTGACTTGTTCATAGGCAGTAAGTTAGATTTGATAGTGCCATATAGGTGTTTAGATATTCAAAGGAAAAGCAAGAATAAGCTTTCTAGTGTGACCACCATTTTTCATACATGAACTAACATGGAATGTAATTAAATCAGAAGTGAGATAAAAGTCCTGAATCTTGACCCTATTTCAAAAGAGTGACATGGTATATATAAGCCTAACATT
This sequence comes from Macroglossus sobrinus, assembly GCA_004027375.1. Taxonomy (NCBI): domain Eukaryota; kingdom Metazoa; phylum Chordata; class Mammalia; order Chiroptera; family Pteropodidae; genus Macroglossus; species Macroglossus sobrinus. Next base: position 906,802 of record PVKZ01000097.1, on the reverse strand, counting down.
CTAAAAGAAACAATTCTGCACTAGCTCAGTTTTCATCTCTTGATGCTAGATTGATGGAAAAATTTGCCACCTGTCACTCTGAACAAAATTAGGGTGTAGGGGGAAGAATATGTTATGTGATGTATATCCCTCTGATTCTCAGCCTCCCTCTTAGTATAGCCTGGAAGTGAGTAACCTAATGGATTTGCAATGTTGAAATGTGAATAAAGGATTATTGTTGGAGTGTCTATGGGATTAGAGAGCTAAGAAACTTTAGAAAGTAAAGTTAAAAAATTATAAACATTTTATTGTGAGGTTAAAAATTCACAATAAAAGGAAAGCTCCTTAGAAAATAGAGTAACAACAAGATACTGCTTCATGCTTTACAATTATTGACACTTGTTCATTTTCCTTCATAGCATTCATTATATTCTGAAATTATTATATATGTTTTTCAACTTCTTTAGTATCTGATTCTGTCAACTTGAATGGCATTTTTATCAGGGTAAAAATTATATCTAACTTGTTCATTCCTGACTTCCAAATTCTTAGCATGTAGTAGATTGAATAAATGGAAGCATAAGTTATTAAGTAAAAATGAAAGTCAAAATTTATGACATGCTATAAATTTCAAGAATAAATATATAACTATGGTAGTACTGTGAAATGACTTGAAAAATTACATGAAATCCTGACCTATCTGGTATTAGAATAGCTCATAGAATTCTTACTAGCATAAGAAAAGTAATGTTCCTGCTGAGTGACCACTGTAATCTTTGAACATGCTTTTTAAAAAATGTTCTAAATGGTTTAATATTACTTTCAATTCTTGTATGTAGTTTCAAGAAACTTATTAAGTTACCTGAATTTAGACAAGGAAAGAATGTTGTTACAAAGGTAAAAGATCTCAGCTGGAATAATTTACTGCAAAGCTACAAACACAAAGAGACTTAAGGAATTATAAGAGACAGAATGGCAGAAACACTGGTTGACTGATTTTTTTCCCAAAGACCACCTGAAACTATAAATTTGTCCTTTGAACATAGTCTTTGAATCCATCACACAATTTTTTAGTAAAATAGTTTTAGCCTTATTTGAAAACCCATGGCATTTCTGAGAGGTTTTTAAGAAAAAGAAACCTATACAAGCTAGAAATAGAAAAAAAATTCAATTCTGCATTCTACATGTAGCCACAAATACAAAAACATTAACAAGTAGAGAATTGTTTCTTTGTTCGGGAGAAAATTACAATTATTCTTCAAAGTTAGTTAACAGAAAATTACTCTTGTGTTCCTCCATTCCATTGGGGCTTATGTCTTTTATATGGATCTTCACATGGATAATTACTGGGTAAATCACTTCTCCACTCAGGCAACATGGGTACTACATGTCCACATTAGAAAATTATTTTGCAAGACAATTAGACTTCTTTTCAATGGGAGGTTAAATAACCTACCAAACTCCCATATCTAACCACTACATGTTCTGTCACTTTTTTTAAAATTATTTTTTTATGCCTACAACACCTGCTTTTCTTAGGTGGTCTCCCATCTAACTACTAACCAGGCCTGACTCTGCTTAGCTTCCGAGATCAGACAGGATAGACGTGTTTAGGGTAGCATGGCCATAGCCTTATTTTGTGATTTTTTAACCTTTCTCAACTACCAATCATTAAGCTGATAATGCTATGGAACATTAAGAAAAATCAACCTAACCCTTTTTTCGTATTGCTTTAATTGTAGCAGATCTTAAATTCTCATACAGTACTCATAGTAAATATGTAGTAAAAGTTATTTTTGTGAGGTGCTCTTTATATGCATATGTATCTCTTTAGTAATACAATTTGCTTTGAGTGCCAAATGGCTTAAAATGTTTGACTTATAGTTCTATTAATGGACTTGAAATTATCACCATTAAAACCCATCTTTAAAATTTGAATTATAGTGTTTCCCAGAGTTCTGTGATAAGATACCAACATACTACTTTGGGAAAGATAACTGATTATGTTAATCTTCAGTCAGTTATTATTTGGCCACAGGTCAAATCTGATCCACTGCCTATTTTTGTGTGCAAAGTTTTATGAGAACACAGCCACACCTATTCAATCACATATTGCCAATACCTGCTTTTGTGTCACAATGACAGAGTAGAGTAGGTGCAACAGAGACTGTATAGGAAACATGGAAATATTTACTATCTGGCCCCTCAGAAAAAGTGGCTGATTCTATATTAAACAATTAGTGAAAACTAATGACAAACTTAACTATGCTTTTGAGATTCAATATACAGTTGACCCTTGATCAAAATGGGTTTTTAAGGTCTTCGATCCCTTGCACAGTTCAAAATCTATGCATGACTGTTGACTCCCAAAAACTCAATTACAAATAGCCAAATGTTGACCAGAAGCCTTACCAATAACATGTTTTGCATGTTACATGTGTTACATATAAGGAAGAAAAAATATTTTTAAAGTATTTAATGAAAAAATTTAAACCTATGTGAACCCATGTTGTTCAAACCCATGTTGTTCAAGGGTCAACTGCATACCACTTTGTAGAGAACAAGGCAAGTGAGAATATAAAAGGAATATAATATATGCCTCTGGTGCCACAATTGGGAAACCTGGAGAGGCACATGAGCTTCAGGCTGTTAACTCAGAGGTAAAATAAAAAAGAATTGAAGTCAATGGGAATGAATCAAAAATCAACTTCACCTACTCAATTATTTTGCCAGTCAATGCCTTGCTAAACAAAGGGGTAAAGTTAAAATAAAATGCATATTCTTAATTTTTGAGTCACTTTTAGTTACTATGGCTATGTTATGATATGCTTCCACATCAAGAATGATAGCAATAAAATATCAAAAGAAGTACACCTTCTGGTTCTCTGCTGAATAAAATAAGATGCAAAAACCAATTTTAAAGAGAAATTAACTACCATTGTTTTATATTTGAGACATCACACATTTAATTAGCTTACTCATATTTAGAAAAATATTAAGTTAAAAAACAACTTTAGTTTTATAGCATCTTAATAAACAATCCAAGGAATTTCAGAGAATTTATAATAAAATTTAATAATACACAAGAATAGCATTTTCTAGTGTCATCAACCTATAAAAACACAAGGAAAGCAAGTATAGATATGTGGTCTCATTACAAACCCCCAAACTGGAATCCAATCTTCAGTTAAGAATTTACATATTTCTAGGGGGAAATGTAAACATGTGTTTACAATAAAGAGATATTTTTCATCAAATATGTGGGGGAAAAAAACCTTTTCAATTTCCTGTCTACCTCCTGGAAAAAGAAAAGACAAATTAAAAAAAAAAAAAAGACAAACCAACTATGTTTGTGTTAAAAATGTTTCAAATTCTAGATAAAACATTCGTAGAATTGAGACAGACATTATATCATAGATGTGCCACAAGGGCAAATGCAGCTACAATTGTGGTGACCCAGCAGGAAGATGAAATGGCCATGGCAGTTAGCCAGCAAAAGGTCACACACAACATGAGTTTTCATTCAAGATAGATGAGTATGGGCCAGTTTAAAGTCCTGCCTTGAACGACTAAAAACCAGTTAAATATATGAAGCAATGATTTTAAGATATTGGACAATAGGTAGTACAGAACAATTATTCCTGAGAAAGAAGAAACAAATAAGATGAACTCTATTAGAGTCCTAGTTGACTGAATTGAGAGGGTTTTCTTTACATAAAGCTGGGATCCTCAAAAATCTTTATAGTGACCAGGATAGTCAGGTCATAAAATACGCACGATTTGAGCTTTTGTTGATTCTACAAAACAGTTTTGCAAAGAGGCTGTACAAATTTATACTCCCTGCAACAATGAAAGTATTTTTTCATTTTACTGTTTTTGGAAGATAGTATCTAATTTTGATTTTGATTTGTATTTCTCTAATGACTAGTATCTTTAAGAACTTTTTCAAATGTTTATTGGCTATTTGGATATTTCATTGTGAAGTGTCTCTAAGTAATATATATATATATATATATATATATATATATATATATATATATATATATGTGTGTGTGTATGTTTGTGTGTGTGTGTGTGTGTGTGTGTAATTCCCTTTTAGTTTTTTTTTTTTTATAATTGATTTACAGGAATTTTGTGTATTCTAGATCTGAGTTATTTGTTCTTTCTATTGCAAACATCTTCTACTCTGTGTCTTGCCTTTTTATTCTTTTAATGTTTTTCGATTGAAAGGTTTTAATTTTATTACCATCTGAATTGTCAAGTATGTTTTTCTTTAAAACTATTCAGTTTCTGTTCAAGAAATATTTATCTATTCACACAGTTAGGTATTTTAAAATAATCATCTCAGAAAGTAATAGCTCAACCAGAGAAGAAAAGTATTAGGGTCCATTTCCAACATTGATCACTGCTGCTCAGAACAAAGGATCCATTTTTTTTTTTGTACTGTTGACATTTTTATCTGCTTTTAACAAGAAAGGCAAGTGCAGATATGTGGTCTCATTGCATACCTCAAAACTGAAATCCAATTATTAGTTAGGAATTTACATTTTCTTTTTGGAGGAAATATAAACATGTGTTTATAATAAAAATATACATGTACAGATATAGATATATGTAGATATATAGATATATATTATCAACTATGTGAAGAAAAAACTTGAGTTTTAGTTTATCAGGAGAGAAATGAGTCAGTCAATGCCCTCATCAGCTATTACTTGGTGAGGTGGTAAAGAAACAAAATGTTCTATTTTAAACCTATTAAAAAAATGTAATTTTTACCTGGAAATACTCTGAAGCTACAATTGAGGGAAAAGGAGTGGAATTTCAGTTGCAGGGCAATGATTGTCTAATGCCAAGGAATGGAAATGAGTAAGTGTTTGTGTTGCAAAGCGGATTTGGCCTAGAGCAGAACCAGAGGTGACAGACCCCACCATACAATTTGCTGCAACTAAACACAGCTTGTTTTACAGACAATGTGCAGAGGCTTCTTTTTTTCTTTTCTCCCCCATTCTAAACCCAAGCCAACATTGTAATCATCTTCACCTTCACATAGAAAGAAAGAACAAGCTCTTTGGCTTTCTGCCCACATTCTAGTTAAATATCAAAAGTTGTCAGAATACTACTTAGTACAATGGTTTCTACTGCTATATTCAGAGAGCCTGAATGGAAACAAACTTTTATTAAAAAAAAAAATTAAGAAGATAAAATTGATTTCAAAAAAGGGTTAAAATTGATACATAGCAGAGATATTTTTGTTTTTTTCAACTCTATGAAATATAAAAGCTGAAGAAACATCAATAAAATATAAAGGAACTATGAAGTTTATTTGAAATTTACAATCCTAAGTGGTCGCTTGAAGTCAGCCTCCTATTTCTCAAAAATTACCTTGAGCAGAGTTCTTTATGAAACAATGTGCCATTTCCTATAAGCCTGTCCTGATATTCTGCTCTATTACTGAATACCTTCCAATGAGGTAAGGCCAATTTACAGAGTACCAATACTGGTTAAATTTTTTTTCTTCTTGATGATACAAAGGTCAAATGTTCCAGAAATTTTTGTTTGGGTAGACTCAGTTTTTTTCTTGTTCCAAATGAAACTCTGTACCAATATTTCTTGGTATACTCTCGATTCTTAGAGATGGCATTTGAAGCTCATGATGTTCATTCTGACATCCCTCTTCAGGCTACAGCTGAGCAACTGATGGATTAGTGACAAGGATTTTTACATCAGATAGCACCTCCTCTAACTACTGGCACAGTGGGTAGTAACAACGGGATTTCCCAACACATGTTGTTAGTTTTCAGTAAATTGGCAAACTTAATTTAGGAGAAGCAGTAATTAGTCAAGGTTGATCTCTGAGCTTAGTACAGAGTTGAAAGATTAATTCTTAGTAATAGATTGTTATGCAGTTTTATTTTTAATTGTGTAGGATTCTGTTGCTTTTGACATTTCTTTAACTAAAGACTTTCTGTCCAGAAATAATCTATAGTATTTTGATATTTGTATATATTGATTTTATACATTACAACAAATATCAGATTTTTATTTTCTGGTTGAATACTAACTTAAAAGTCTTCATATAATAACTTTTTTTCAATCCTATCTGAGAGGAGACAAGAGAAATAATGAATAAAATACTCAATACATTTAATACTCTTGGTTAGAGGTTAACATTTCTATTAGAGTGAAATCCCCATAAGGTTAACATCTCTATTTCCACAAATATAAACTAGATCAGCAAGGGTAGGGACACAATTAGTAAACTGCTACAGCTGGCTATTTTCCATTACTGGTCTCTTTTCTTATTGACTTATGTACATATAAACTCAACGTCTATTCAGCAATGGATAGTTAGATAATTATTTAATATAGCTTTACATTTAATGCCAATTAACATACCTGTCAATTTCTAAAAGTAACTTTGAGAAGGCCCTTGAGAAATATGACTTTTAAGTCATATCAAAAGTAAGATGTGATTTCAGTCAACTCGGATAGCAGAGTTAATCTTGATCACAAGTTAATTCTGTGTTATATAAATTTGAATTGAAGAATTTTGTATTTCTTAAAGTAGATTCATTTTTCTGATTCAGCTTGATTGAATGTTCATATATGAACATTCATATATGTTGGTTTTTCTTGGAGAGTAGAACCTGAACCATGTTGAGTGCAGGGTAATGAGCCTGTCATTGCTATTTCTGTAGCTCACTGTCCATGGAATTGATGGTTTGTATTTTTTTATAAATGAGAGCAAATTATATAGTGTGGTTGTTCTAAATATATTAGATAATAACAATTTCTATTAATTCCATCATTGTTAATGCATTTTAAAACACTTTAAAAATGATCTTAGTAGAACCTTTCACAAATTAATAAGGTTTAACATTGAGCATTTAAAAAAACAATTTGAGAATAAATTAGTAGTTATTAATGACCACAAAACACCACCTTTTTTAATATATAATAATGTCACTTTTTTCCTAAAGAGTTAATCCAAGAATGATATTAGCAATGCTTACCAAATTACAGGGCACTTTTAACATTTTATGTACTCTGAGAGTTTTATAATTTCTACTAGAGCACTATCAACTTTCTGCTTGTCAGCACTCAATCGTTTTTATTATATAAATGGAGGAATATCCTTGTCAGATGCTCATTTGTCAGACTCCTAAGAACATTATGATTTATAATCTATCACCTTAGTCTCCTATAGGAAAAATTATTGTTGCCTACTACAGTAATTATGCCTCCCTTGCTTCTCACAGATAAGTTTTGCCCCTAGGGCCATGCCATCATTCTGGAATCCCATCATCTTTATTGATATTAGGTACCCTAATTCCACAGCAGCACCTCTCACTGTCTCTGGACTGCAGAGGACTGCAATCACCACTTCTCAAAGTTCATATGCCTCCCTTATTAAGGCATTTCTTACCACCTTACTAAGTGTCTGTTGATCTATTTTGTGAGTAGAAAGATTGGTTGTTCTTAGGCATTTTAGAATAAACTTCCCTAACTTCTTAAGGCTTCTGAATCAATACTATGTCAAATAAATGTTCAGGATATCTATCTCATTTACTATAGTCTATTGTCATGCTCAGTCTTCAAGGAGACAGCCATTCCATAAAATTATTTGATCCAGTTACAACTATTTTGGCCAACATTTTGAATCCTGTGTCATGGGTAAATATCCTCATATGAATGAATTCTCTCCTATTTAGCTTTATTTTTGCATCTTCTGCTCCAATATCTCTAAGATCCATGACCACACATATTCACTTAGTGCGTGCTGCTTCATATTTTCCAGGTATTCTCTTCTTTCCATATTTATATTATTGCTTTTCAAACCATCAGGGATGTGTTAAAATATGATTCTGGTATTAGCCTAGATGCAATAGGTGCTGGTGGGTTTCAGGAACACAGAAACATTTTACTAGACACCTATTTCAGATGAGGTCTTTGCATGGCCTCCATGCAAAGGCGATGCTTGAGTAAGTGTTAAGGGACTGTTTATACCTGACAGGAGATGTACAAAGAATTTGGAGATTCAGTAGTCTTGGGCTAATCGACTCAAATTTTCTCATTCTAATAAATTTTCCTATTATGATGCTGGCATTGACATAAAAGACTTTTTGAAGCTGCTAATTTAATATTTATGAAGCCTCTGATACCCTTACGATCATAACCTGGGCCTGATATTAATCATAATCTGCTCTGTGGCTATGGCATATTGGAATCTCCTTTAAACCATAAAGAATCTCTGGCTTTCACAACATCCTTTCAGTTAGCTGCATTGATCCTATGGTTTTATTTTGTAAGTTCTCTGATTGTATTAAAACATATCCCTAATTATAGTCTTTATAGTTATCAATGTGTTCATAATGATCAAGTGACTTACCCATTTGATGTCCTTAAGCCTCAGTTTCTAATCACAGTTCATCAAAATTAACCACAGGTCTGCCTTCTTCACGATCTTGAATAAATAAAATGCCCTGTTATTACTGTCTTCCTCTTTTCTGATATTTCTGACTATAAAGCACAACTTAGCTAGACTCACAGAGGCTATGGCTCCCTGTAACACTTCCTAACTCAGGTATAAACTAGCTCATGAAATCTGGTTTTTCTAACTATTTCCCAGAGGCCTGAGTTATATAACTCAGAAGTCTGGGAAAGATAACCCACTTTCATGAATCAAAGACAGACAAGAAAAATTACTAACCTAGAAACAAGAGAGATCACAAACTACAAACAGGTAATCTAACTCTAAAATTTCCACTCTAGTAATTTACATTAATTATATTGTTTATTAGCCAGATTCTTTAAAATATTGAGCCTGAGGTAAAGATTATGAGCTGCAGCTTTATTTGTAAAAGCAGTCCTGAGGCTGCATGAGTAAAGGGGGAAAGTGAGAAATGAAAAAGTGAAGGAGGGAAGAGAAAAAGCAAATACAAATTGGTTTGTTATCCAATTGGTTAAAGCTTCAAAATATGAAGCAGTCAGTTTCTAGGTCATGAGGGACATCTGCCAGACAGGATGTCTTAACCTACCTTTTCTTGAATAGTTTTCCATGAGGAGTAATGAAAGGAGTTAATCATTAGTTTATCTTGTTTACATCCATGCCACCCTGAAAAAGCACAATCCCATCTGATCTCAGAAGCTAAGCAGGGTATGGCCTGGTTAGTACTTGGATGGGAGACCACCTAGGAAGACCAAGTGCTGTTAAGCGTAAAAAAGAAAAAAAATATATATATATATATATATATATAAAATTGTAAACTGACAAGGTCCTTGCAATCTGTGAGGTCAACCAAGGGTTGCCTCACCTAAAAAAAAAAAAAAAAAATTTTCTCCTGTTTGTCTTTGGTTCACAAAAGTGGATTATCTTTTCCAAACTCCTGAGTTATGTAACTCAGACCTCTGGGAAACAGAAAAACCAGATTTCATGAGCTAGTTTATACCTGAGTTAGGAAGTGTTACAGGGAGCCATAGCCTCTGTGAGTCTAGCTAAGTTATGCTTTATAGTCAGAAATATCAGAAAAGAGGAAGGCAGTAATAACAGGGCATTTAATTTATTCAAGATCGTGAAGAAGGCAAACCTGAGTTATCTGGAGAGACACATAAACTCATTCCAGATATTTATAAATTTTTCCAAATTTTCTTACATTTATTTGAAACTTTCTGTACTATCTATATATTGTGCAAATAATCAAATCACTTTTAAATGAAACAACATATAGCATAAATTTAAGATGTGCTGACTTTAAAGCAAATTAATTATAAAGGACATCTAGCTGAAGGTTTCTGATACATAAGATGAAAATTCAAAGTCTGAGATTGGAGTGAAAGATGTAGATTTGAGAGTCAGAAGTTGAAGATTTGGATCTGAATGAAATCGATAAGGTAGATATCACAGAAAGAGAAGGGAAAGCTGCCAATGATCAAAACTATATGTTTTACTTTATATAGATGTGTGGATTTGAAGAAGCAGTTTTTCAAGGTTACACAGGCCTGGAGACTAGCAGGGAAACTAACATTTCAATAGCAGTTAAGGAAACATTATCATAAATATTTTATTTAGTTCTTACCGCAAACCTAAAAGATAAGCATTAATGTGGTACTGCCTCTGAAAATACTGTATTGCCTCTAAAAATATTTATTTCAACTATCTTCTAGGTGGAGAAGATGAAAATCTAAAACCTAATGTTCAAGATTTCTTTAATCTCAACTACTTGATGCAAGATAGGTTTTACCAGTTAATTATATTGGCCTGAAATTTAAAAGACAAAGGTTTAAAGAGCTCATCCCCCTGGTAATATAGCTGCCGGCTATCACGAATGTGAAGATCTAGAGATTTGGAGATAGTTAATGGTGACTTAACTCACTGATTCAGTGTCTGGTGAGCAGGTCAAGACAAAACATTTCCATCACTACCAGAATCCCTCATTTTTCTTTTTCATAATTACACCTACTTCTTGTTATCTCCCAACCATTATTTAACTCCTTACAACCACTATGTTTCCCATTTCTGTATTTTTTTTTTAATTTCAACAAAGTTATTTTGTTGTTGGCTTGGAATGCTATAAAGAAACACCACAGATTAGGTGGCTTAAACAATAGAAATTTATTTCTTCACAGCTCTGGAGGCTAAAAGTCCAAGATAAAGTGTCAGCAGGGTTCATTTCCTCTGAGGGCTTCTCCTCTTGGGTTGTAGATGACCATCTTCTCTTTGTGTCTTCTCATGGTCTTCTCTCTGTGAATGCTTGTGTCCTAATCTCTTCCTGTAAGAACACCAGTCATACTGGATTAAGGCCCACCCCTAATGACCTCGTTTTACCTTAATTACTTCTTCATAGACACTGCAATGGTTGTGTTATATGGTAGTTAGTTATCTGTTTAGATTTTTAAGAAAATGTCCAAATATTTTGAGTGGCAGGACCATTTGATTTCTTTAATGGCTAATGATAACAGTTTTTTTCTGTGTTTATTTTTCACCTTTAAAGTCTCTTTGGTGAAATATCCCTATATGTATTTTGTCCATTTTCTTCTTTGATTATTTCTTTTTATCTTTTAAATTTTGTTAAATATTTTGGGGTGGCTTTGGTTAATAAAATCAAATAGATTTCAAGTGTACAATTAAATAATACATATTTGTATATTGCATTGTGTGTTCACCATCCATAGTGAAATCTCCTCCTGTCACCATATATATACTTGACCCCCTTTACCTTTATCTACCATCCACCTCCTCCCTTTCCCTCTTGTAGCCACTAAACTGTTGTCTGTGCCGATGAGTTTTTGTTTGTCTTGTTCATTTGTTGCTTTCAGTTTTATATTCCACCTATGAGTGAAATTATATGATTCTCAACTTTTTCTGACTTATTTCACATAGCATGCTATGCTCAAGACCCATCCATGACATTGCAAACGGCAGTAATTCATCCTTTCTTATGGCTGAGTAATATCCCATTGTATTTATGTGCCACACCTTCTTTATCCAATCACCTATTGAAGGATACTTTGATTGTTTCCATTTCTTGGCCACCTTGAATAATGCTGCAATGCACATGGGGGTGCATATAACTTTACAGATAAATGTTTTCAAAATTTGGGGTAGATTCTCAGAAGAGGAATTGCTGGGTCATATGGTAACTCTACTCTTAATTTTTTAAAGAACCTCTATACTTTTTTTTCATAGTGGCTATAACAATTTACATTCCCACCATCAGTGTATGAGGGTTCCTTTCTCCCCACAACCTCTCCAACATTTTTTATTACTTGTCTCGTTGATGAAAGCCATTCTAACAGGTGTGAAGTAGAATCTCATTATTGTTTTGATTTACATTTCTCTAATAGCTAGTGAAGTTGAGCATCTTTTCAGATGTCTGTTGGCCATTTGTATGTCTCCTTGGGAGAAGTATCTATTCCAGTCCTCTGCCCATTTTTAAATTGGATTTTGTTGTTGTTGTTGTTGCATTGCATGAGTTCATTTTATATTTTGGATATTAGCTGTAAATTGGAAGTGTTGTTTGCAAAGATCTTCTCCAGTGAGTTGGTTGCCTTTTTGTTTTGTTAATAGTTTCTTTTGCTATGCACAAGCTTTTTAGCTTGATAAGTTTCATTCATTTATCTTTGCTTATACTTTCTCTGCCTTTGAGGTCAAGTTTATAAAATCCTCTCTGAGACCAAGGTCTATAAATTTACTATCTATGTTCTCTTCTATGTATTTTATTGTTTCAGGTCTTATATTTAGGTATTCAATCCTTTTTGAGTTAATTGTTGTGTATGGTGACCCATAGCAGTCTAGTTTTATTCTTTTGCATGTGGCTTTCCAGTTTCCCTAGCACTGTTTACTGAAGGGACTTTTTTTTTTCCCATTGTATTTTTGATATCTTTGTTGAAAATTATTTGTCCATACATATATATGGGTTTATTTCTGGGCTCTCAATTCTGTTTCATTGGTCTGGACAAATATAGACTTAAAATGTAAGGGTTTATTTTTTTACTGTTGAATTTTAAGAGTTCTTATATATTTTATGTACTGGTTCTTTATTGCATATTTAGTTTGTAAATATTTTGTCCCAGACTGTAATCTGTGTTTTATCCTCTTAACAGATTCTTTGCAGAGTATACACTTTGATTCCAAAGAAGTTCAATTTATTAGTTTTTCCTGTTATAATTATGCTTTGGTGTTAAGTCTAAGCATTCTTTACTTAACTCTATATTCAGAAAATGTTCTCCAATCTCCTTTTCCCCTAAAAGTTTTGTAGTTTTACATTTTTACATTACATTTGTTAACCTTCCTAATTTTTTTTGTGTAAGTTATAAGAAGGACTTTTTTTCCTTTTTGTTCTATAGATGTTCAATAGTTCCAGCATCATTTTTGAAAAGATTATTTTTTCTCATTGAATTGCTTTTGTACCTCTTTAAAAAAAAATAAAATCAGTTGTGTATATCTGTGTGCATCTATTTCTGGCTTCTCTGTTCTGTTCCATCGATTGATGTGTCTATTCCTCTATCACAATCACACAATCTTCATTACGGTAGCTATATGTTAAGTTTCAAAACCAAGGAAATTTTATTTTCCTACTTCATTCTTCTTTTAAAAAATTGTTTTAGCTATTCTAATTCCTTTGCCTTTTCATATGAGTTTTATAATGATTTTGTCTGTGTCTATAATCTTTTTTTTTACGATTTTGATAAAAAGTTTTTTACACTTGTACATCAACTTCATGAGAATTGGCATGTTTCCTATGTTGAGCTTTTCAATATTTAAACATAGTATCTCTCTTTTATTTTTTTTAGATCTTTTTTATTGTTTTTATCAATGTTGTTTAGTTTCCAACATATAGGCACTATAAATGTTTTATTACATTTATCTCTAAGTACTTCATTTTTTTCCTGACAAGTTGTAAATGGTATTGTATTTTTAATTTTGGTATTTATGTGTTTATTGCTAGTAAAAAGAAATACAAATGCTTTTTGTAGTTTATTTTGTATCATATGAACTTTATAAACTTACTGATTAGTTCTAGAAATTTTTTAAGTATTCCTTTGGGATTTTTACACAATCATGTCGTCTGAAAATAAAGTTTTATTTCTTCCTTTCTAATCTGCATGCATTTACTTTTTTTTTTGCCATACTTTACTAGCTACAACTCCTAGCACTGTGTTTAATAAGAGTGATAAGAAGTAAACAACAAAAACAACAGTTAGCCTCTTTTTTCAAGGTTCCATGTCTTCTTTTTGGATGAGTTATTTCATTGAAAACAAATAAATTTGAAATAATCCCCTCCAAAAACAAACAAACAAACAAAAACCCGGAACCCACCAGCACCTGAAACGGATTTTACAAAATACCGGAAATCTTTTTGTGATACTATCCTACAGTATTGCTTTAGTTCAAGGGGACATTGAAAGATAAAGTAGTTACATTAATAAATACATGATATAAGAATTTACTGGAGCCAGGTGGATAGATGCATGGAACTGTCTGTTGAAGACTCTGCTTCCTTAACAGTTTAGCTTAAACATATAAGGTTTTGAGAATCTTCTAGGATGTGATATATGGTCTATTTCAATAGGTAGTATAATGCCCTGTGTCTGGATAGCTAGAATAGATGAGTCTGAAACCTATGTGTCTAAGTAGAAATGATCTGTTTACTATGGTAGCTAGTGACTTAAATTCATATGAAGAAAAATACTTGAAAAAACTAAAATAAGAACAGTAAATTTATCAAGCAAAATATACATCTAACATTCCACATAAATATTGGAGGTGTGCTTTTTAGAAGTTAACATAAAGAAACAAAATCCTTACATAATTCAATTAAAATTACTCTGTAAAATAGACATTGGACAATCCTACATTTCTTAAATGACTAACATTCTTTTTCTTTCATCTGTTAAATTTGTGAGACATAATTCTACTTAATGATATCCCAGAATTACCAGTTATTTTTATGAAGATTGGGAAATAATTCAGGCAACATTTTGTGTGCAATAGAAAATAGGTTTTAATTTAAAAAAGAAAAATTATGCCAGACGATCTAGTACGTGCTAGGTTCCAATGAAATAAATATTCCTGACATCAGAAACTCATATAAAGCAATGTTTGCATGTACATGTGTTTATGTATAAATTAGAATAACAAATTTTCTAATATAAGCAAGCCAGGGATATAGAGGGGACACAGAAAATGGATTAGTTAGCTCCATAAGAGGACAGCAGAAAAAAACAAAACAAAACAAAACAAACTTTATTGATGATGTAAATGTGAAAAATATAATAAAACTTGAAAAAAGTGTACACAGGAAATAAATCACTTGCCATATAATAGATCAATCAATAGATGATAGATAGATAGATAGATAGATAGGTAGATAGATAGATGTTATAGAATCATTTATATTATATAGGAATTTTAACTTCCCTCTTGAGAAACGGTAGTGGTAGAGAGAGTGTTTAATAGGTAAAGATAGAGCAGATTGCATGGAGCCATTTATACCAAGAAAAAAAATCTGTACTTCCTTATTGGGAACCATCGAAGCATCTTAAGCAGTGAGCTATATCATAAATTTCATTTTAGAAAAATTGCAGTGACAGTAATATGAAGAATGAAAATGGCTTTAGGAAGAGGTAGCAAAACTAGAGGTGAGAAATCATTTGAACGTTGTTATTATAATCAACTCAAGAGATACTAGAACTTGAATTAAGGTTTAGCAATGGAGAGATGAAGAAAAGAACTGCTGAGAGACGTTAGGCAGATAATGTGGAGAGAAGCATAACACTATATGGATGCAAAGGAGAATTGTAATATGATCATCATGCTAAAAAAATTATGGAAAGTTCACTTAGGTATTGTACTAAGCACATTTCATGAATAATATATTTAGGTTTAATCTTAGTTTGGTGACCAGATGGATGGCAGTTCAATTCAGAATAATTCAGTGTACCTGGGAAAAACAAGTTTATAAGACATATCCTACTTTCCTCTGCAGCTAAGTCAGACAGCTCCTCTGAGCTAAAAAAAAAAAAAAAAAAAAAAAAAAAAAAATTATTAACTGGGAACGTTAATTCCTACCTTGCAAAATCACTGTGATATTTAAAGAAGATAAACTCCAGAATGTGCCATGACACATAGTAGACAGTCAAAAAAATATTGTTTTCCCTGTCTTCCTTTTACTCATTTTTTTTTTACTAATACTTATGCAATAGAAAGTGCTTTATTTAGAAAAAATCTTTAATCGTACTCTTAAAATGCTAGGTTATATTATATTACATCATGGTTTTCAAATTTGGGTTATGATAGTAATCCCAGCCATTCTTCCTGCATAGTCTCATTTTTTTTTTTGCTAAAATTCTGTTAGAATAAATTAAAAACTAAATATTGTATATTTTGGGTTTAAAATTATAGCAAAGTTACTGTAATATTATATCCCAGTAGCCATAGTACACATTTATTGTTTATCTCAGAGATTTTTTCTCTTTTTTTATCAGTAAAAGAACAGCTTTGAGTTAGTTTAAACCATTAAGTAGCCTCTGTGTTTTAGCAGAATTTTGATTTGTTTTAAATAAGTCTCCCTTCCTTACTTTCCTCTTTCTTTTCTTTCTTTCTTCCCTTCTTTCTTTTTTTCTCCTTTATTTGATTTAATATCTCATTATCCAGATCAATCATTATTGTATCCACTAACTCTTTTATTCAAGCTTACTAAACAGTCAGACTATTATGAAAATGTGAGATACTATAAAGCATCTTTACTGGATGGATAGCAGGGCTCAATTGTGCAGAGCATGGATTCAATCTCCTTTAAAGCACTTCTGCCTTGTTTGTGATAGTTTGCTATTATTGCCATGTAAATTATGTTTGTCTCTAGCACATGAAAATGTAAAGAATGCAGTACATGCTTTTTGTGCATTTATTGCTGAACCTCATCACCTTTATGAAGGACAAAGTAATAATTTTTACAAATAATACTCTTTCTTCTCATGCAAGTCTCTGGAGGGTATAAGAAATGCCCTGTGGAATCCCTGGAGATACTCAACTCACTGCTGAGATCTTAGCTATCTCCTCACTGCTTTTTAGTTCTTTATAGATGACCAGACTCTACTAATATGGTAAGTATTCACTGAGATTACAATATCTATTTTGGAGTCTATGGTAGTATTTTGACCACAAAGTGACCAATTAACTCACTTTTATCATCACTGACTAAATCACACATGTTTATTGGTTTTCTGAAAACAACCAGACCATGGAAATTTACTGAAAGCAAATCATAAATTAGCCACTCCATGTTCCTGGGGGCAGATATTTTAGAGGTAATGAGATTTCGAGGGGACAGCTCATATCGTAAATTGTCAAATATTAGAAAGAAAAATAAAGCTGGAACTCAATTATTCCTAGAGACTTCCGACTAGCAATGTTTTGCTTGATAATAATTGGAAAATGTCAAGTGTAAACTATCATATCAAAGTTAAAAAATATAGAAAGTCTGTCTACTTGATTAATATATTTCTGCAGCTAAGATATTTATAGACCTAGAAGTTATAATCCTGATTAATAACTTGTATCTCTCTTACTTTATTCCCAAATTGAGAATAATCAGATTTTTATATCAAATTATTGTTACATGTTTTTGTTAAGGAAAACACAACTTTATACACACTTTAGCTTTTATTATCATTATTGAACCATACTAAACTCTTCATAAAAATTTTGTTTTAACTAAGATCGTCTGACTTATTAAGACTACTTTTGCTCTGAACTATTAATCCTTCTTTGGATTTTTAATCATAGAGTGAAAGAGGAAGAGAAATAAATGATCTTTCTGCTTGTACTGTTATTAAAAATATAATTTTCTTGTGTAAACACAGCTTGAATGACTTATTGCAGTTAGTGTTGAATGCAGGCTAACTTCTTGTTTTAATCAAAGAGCATTTAGCCACAATAACAAGAAGCATATTGTGCTCCTGCTAAAGGAAAACTTATGTTTTTGGAAGTGACATGTCAGGAAGCACCATCTTTTACTCTGTGTTTTTTTTTCCCTTGAGTCTAGAGCAATAATCCTGCTACAATGTGCCAGCATGAAACATCACAGCTATACTCACCAGGTACATTCAAGATACAGGTTGAGTGAGAACAAAAAATTGAAGTAAACAAAACAATCAGCCAGATTTTTCTTAAGTAAACAATGAGTAGAAACAATTCTAGGGGTGGGAAGTGGAACATTTTACATTTAGTAATACTTTTATCTTATAAAACATTTACTTCTTCCAGCTTCTTAGCCTAGGATATGAATAACTACTAATAAATTCACCCAGCATGTAAATGAATTTTCTTGATTTTACAAAATAATTCCTGTTTTTGTTAAGAAGCCAATTACATTTTCTATTCTGTGTTGCTTAACATAATAAATTTTTCATGTTGTAGTTCTATAATAAGTACATTTTAATAGTATTTCACTCATGTTTATAAAAGTATAAATAAAATATATGCGATAGAGTACAGAGTCTTAATTTTCAACATCTCATTATTGGATTAAGATGTAAAGAAAACTGAATCAGCAACAGAATTTTATTTCGCATATGTTCTGTTGTATGTTTCGTCACTATCATAGCTAAAAATAGGATAGAGGGACATTTAGGGGTAAGAATGATGGAGATCAATGAAAAGAGCCATACTTTTGGTAAAACACAGTTAAAGGTTTTATATTATAGATACTAAAAATTGCCTAGTGGTGTTGATGTATTCTTTCTATTAAAGATATATTATTCTCTTTAAAGGTATATTATTTTCCTTTCAAGCTATATCAGTACGTCACCAATATTCTTATTTTAACAAGTATATTGGAAACTTATAAATCTTTGAAAGAGTTTCAAACATGGGTGAAATTTTTCAGCAGTCTAAAAAGTTACCTAAAAATTTAAAAGAGATTATCATAAAAAAAATTCATCTTAAAATCAAACTGTATAAACTTGTAGAATAGTATGAGCAAGTCTACATTAAGTAACCATATATGTGTAGGCCAGGAAAAGCATATTATAGCTATTTAAGTTGTACAGGAGAGTGACATAAGACACTGTTTTACAAAATCTTTCCTTTTGGCTACCTCAATGGTGCACAGAATAGCACATAGTAGCTAAGAAGAAAAACCAAATTTATCTTATTCACTTATTCAGAGAAAAGATTTCTTTAATTTTGGAATTATGTCAAAGTGCCTGTAAGTCTAGTCTGTATTAAGGCAGAATCCAGAAACCATATCTTCATTTATCAACAGGGCTTTTTCCCTTTGATTCTATATGAAGATCTCTTTCTGAAATCCTATTCAATTAGTTTCCTCTTTGCAAGATTATATTTTTAATGTCCGTAGACCTAGATTCTTGGTGTTTATAAGCAAACAAATGGAAGATTTTACAGATAAAACTGTATTCTTGTAACTTGCTGGTATTCTATGTATATAAACATGTCATTGACTAGGAAGCAAAAGAAAATTCTGAGTATTATCTTCAAACATTTTGTGAAAGGATTTGACTGGCTCTGGTATGAAGAATTTGTGCCATATATGTTATTACACACAATATAATGTATCAGGAAATTTACACATAGATTCAGTGACAATTGTATGAACCAACATATGCATTACACTAAATAGATTTTGTCCACATTGTTAATCATCATAGCTCAGAATCCATTTATGTTTTTAAAAATGTATGGAATTTTCAATAAAAATGCTTCAAAGCTTTTGTAATAAATAAAATTATGGTTATAAGTGATTTGTAAATTGTTAAGTTTTCCTAGCTAGTATTTATACATTTTAGTTCTTATTAAGCCATATAACATGGATAAAGATATAATATCCAATAGTTGACAATCCTGGCTATTTATATCACCTAGAGAGCTATAAAAAATATTGATTCTTAGGATCAACACCCCCCAGAGATTCTGATGAAGTCAGTCTGGGATGTAGCTAAATATCAGATCTTTAGGTAATTGTAATAGGTGCTTTAAGGATAAGAACCTTATTTTGAATATTTAATATATGCTGTTATCTGCCTATGTCATTTCTGATCTCTGCAATGACTAGAAGTAATTATTATTTGCATTTTAAGAATGAGGAATCTGAAAATCAGAGAAGTCTCCAAGTTCATATTGGTAGCAAATGCAAAACCAGGATTTGAACTCAAGTATATTTGTCTTCATACATAGACATGAAATTTTTACTATATTATACTATATATATGATTATAAAATAGTATATTTGAGAACTATGTTTTCTGGATAAAATAAAAAATCAAATGCTTAAAAAGGCAGGACTTCATTGCTGTATATTATTAGTGCAATGTTAATTAGCATAATCATTTTAGAAAAGTGTTTTCAAAATTTGTAAAAGGTTGTTCATGGTTATTGTATAATAACTAACAATAATTATATGGTTACCCTATGATAATCCATTTTCAGGTAATGCATGTGGGTTACCTCATTTACCTAACACATGAACTTTGTAAGATAAATGTTATTTCTTTTTTGAAAAAAATAAAAATATATTTTTTAAAATGCTTGGAGGGTTTAATCAACTATCTAGAAGTAACACAAGTATTCAGTGGCAGAACTTGATTCGAACCCATCAGCCTGCAGCTTGACCCTACTCTCTTTTAAC
Organism: Macroglossus sobrinus; assembly: GCA_004027375.1. Taxonomy (NCBI): domain Eukaryota; kingdom Metazoa; phylum Chordata; class Mammalia; order Chiroptera; family Pteropodidae; genus Macroglossus; species Macroglossus sobrinus. The sequence continues at coordinate 886,673 of PVKZ01000097.1, read as the reverse complement.
CAAGTAATTTTGTATTTATGAACATATAATAAGGCAATGATCCAGAATAAAAAACAAGCTGTGTACATGAATATACTTAATGTAATATTATTTCTTTTTTTTCATGGTGGAGCCTTTAAAAATTTTTAAATTTAAAATTAAAATTTAAAATTTAAGATTTTTTATGTTGCTTTATTATACTTTTTTTATTAAATTAAATTTATTGGTGTGACATTGTTAATAAAATTATATAGATTTCAAGTGTACCATTCAATAATATATCATATGTATATTGCATTTTATGTTCATCACTCAAAGTCAAATCTCCTTCCATCACCAAATACTTGATCACTTTACCCTTATCTACCCCATTCTCTCTGGAAATCACCAAACTGTTCTAAGTGTCTATGAGTTTTTGTTTGTCTTGTTTGTTTGTTGCTTTCAGTTTTATATCTCACATATGAGTGAAATCATGTGATTCTCATTTTTTCTGACTTATGTAAATTAGCATGGCAATCACAAGATCCATCATGTTGTTGCAAATAGCAGTAATTCATCTTTTCTTATGGCTGAGTAATATTCTATTCTATATATATGTACCACAGCATCTTTATCCAATCATCTGTTGAAGGACACTTTATTTGTTTTCATTTCTTGGCCACCATGAATAATAGTGCAATGAACATCAGGGTACATATGTCTTTACAGACAAATGTTTTCAAATTTTGGGAGTAGATATTGCTGAGTCATATGGTAACTCTACTCTTAATTTTTCAAGAGACTTCTATACTGTTTTCCATAGTGGCTGTACCAATTTACCCATATACCAGTCCTGTATCAGAGTTCCTTTCTCCCCACAACCTTTCTAACACTTGTTATTTTTGATCTTCTTGATGACATCCATTCTAACAGGTGTGAGGTAGTATCTCACTATGGTTTTGATTTCCATTTCCCTCATAGCTAGAGAAGTTGAGCATCTTTTCATATGTCTATTGGCCATTTGCATGTCTCTTTGGGAGAAGTGTCTGTTCCAGTCCTCTGCCCATTTTTAAATTGGATTGTTTGTTGTTGTTGTTGTTGAGTTGTATGAGCTCTTTACATATTTTAAATATTAGCTGCATTGTGGAGGTGTTGTCTGCAAATATCTTCTTCTATTCACTTAGTTGCCTTTTTCTTTTACTGTGCAGAAGCTTTTTGGTTTGATATAGTCCCATTCATTTATTTTTGCTTTTATTTCCCTTGCCTTTGAGTTTGAATTCATAAAATCTTTAAAACAAAGGTTTGAAACAGAGGTTAGTACCTCTATTTTCTTCTATGCAATTTATTGTTTCAGGTCACATAATACGTCTTCGAGTTAATTGTTGTATATGGTGACCAATAGCAGTCTAGTTTTATTCTTTTGCAAGTAGCTTTCCAATTTTCCCAGCATCATTTATTAAAGAGGCTTTCTTTTTTCTCATTGTATATTTTTGGCTCCTTTGTGAAAAATCATTTGTCCATATATATGTTTATTTTGGGGCTCTCAATTTTAAATAGACTGATCAACAGTAAGGAAATTGAAATAACCACCAAAAAACTCCTCAAAAGTAAAAGTCTAGGACCACTTGTCTTCACTAATTAATTCCACCAAACATTCAAAGATGATAATACCTTTCTCCTCAAACTTTTTCAAAAAATTGAAAAAGAGGCAATACATTCTACCTCATTTTAGGAAGCCAACATTACTCTGAGACCAAAACCTAGTAAGGATAACACACACACAAAAACTGTGGACCAATATTTCTGATGAATACAAATGTATAAAAAGATTATACATCATGATCAAGTGGCTCAAGGATGGTTCAACATATACAAATTGATCAATGTGATACACCCCATAAACAAAATAAAATATAAAAATAATGATCATATCAATAGATACAAAAAGACATTTAACAAGATACAGCACTGATTTATGATTAAACACTTAATAAAATGGGTATAGAAGGAAAGTACTTCAACATAATAAAGGTACATTTTTTTCCAAAGATGAACCTACCTCATCACATTATAATCATCCAAAGTCCATAGTCACATGATTCATTCCTGGAGTTTTACATTCTATAGTTTTTAACAAATATATGACATGTAGCTATCATTATAACATCATCCAAAGTATTTTTACTGCCCTAAAAATCCTTTTTGCTGCACCTATTCATCCCCCTCTCCTACAATTCCTGAAACACAGATCTTTTTGCTGTTTTCGTAATTTAGGCTTTTTAAAAATATCTTATAGTTGGAATCATATAATATGTAGCCTTTTCAGATTGTCTTCTTTCACTTAGCAATGTGCATTCAAGTTTCTTCCTTTTTTTTTTTTTTTTTTTATAAATCAATAGCTCATTTCTTTTCAGAACCAAATAGTATTTCATTGTCTGGCTGTACCATTATTCATCCATTCACCTACTGAAGGATATAATGTTTTCTTCCTAGTTTTGGGAACTATGAATAAAGCTGCTATAAACATCTGTGTACAGGTTCTTGTGTGAACATTTATTTTTAACTCATTTGGGTACATACAAGTAGTACAATTGCTGGATCAGTTTAGTTTTATAAGAAACTGCCATACTCTCTTTCACAGTGTCTACCATTTTGCATTCCCACCAATGATAAATGAGAGTTCCTGTTATTCCACATTGTTGTCAACATTTAGTGCTGTCAGTGTTCTGAATTTGGGTCATTCTCATAGATGTGTGGTAGTATTTCATTACTGTTTCAAATTGCATCTTCCTGATGACCTATGATATGGAACATCTTTTTATATATTTAATTTCCACCTGTATATCTTCTTTAGGGATTATTAACTTTGTTTAAACTATTTTTTTTTTTTTACAAATCCACATGGGAAGGAATTAAAGATACTATAAATATATATGTAACTCTGTATATACTAGGTTCTATGATTCCATATTCTGCAATAGATCTTTGTCAGTTCACAAGGAAAAGATAGACAGTGAACATTTACAATCCATCGATTAATTCTGGAACTCCTTAGTGTAGATTCAAATAATTGCTATATCATTTTTCTTTTCTTTTTTTAAATTAAGTTTATTGGGGTAACATTGATTAATACAATTATATAATTTTCAGGTGTACATTATAAATTGACCATCTGTATATTCTATTGTGTAAATACCACCCAAAGTCCAGTTTCCTTCAGCTACCATATATTTGATTCCCATTACGCACTTCACTCTCCCCCTAACCCCTTATATTTGACTCCCTTTAACCATTTACCTATCTCCATCTATGCCAACCCCTACCTTCTAGTAACTACTAGGACATTGTCCATGTCCACGAGTCTCTGTTTGTTTGTGCTATTTATTTATTGCTTTTAGGTTTTTATCCCACATATAAATGATATCATGTGATTGTCAGCTTTTTCTGTCTCACTTATTTCACTTAGCATGATTATCTCAAGGTTCATCCATGTTGTCGCAAATGGCAGTATTTCATCTCTTCTTATGGCTGAGTAATATTTTATTGTCTATATGTGCCACAGCTTCTTTACCTACTCATCTATCATAGGGCACTTTGGTTGCTTCCATGTCCTGGCCACTGTGAATAATATTTCATTGTCTGGCTGTGAATAATGCTCCTATGAACATTAGTGTGCAAATATATTTTCAGATATGGGTTTTAAAGTTTTGGGGGTAAATACTCAGGAGAGGGATTGCTGTATCATATGGTAGATCAATTCTTAGTATTTGAGGAAACTCCATACTGTTTTCCATAGTGGCTGTACCAGTTTGCAGTCCCATCAGCAGTGTATGAGGGTTCCTTTTTCTTTGCATTCTCTCCAGCATTTGTTATTGCTTGTCCTTTTGATTACAGCTATTCTAACAGGTGTGAGATAATATCTCATTGTGATTTTGATTTGCATTTTCCTAATAGTTAGTGAGGTTAAATATCTTTTCATATATTTGTTGGTCATTTCTATGTCCTCTATGGAGAAGTGTCTATATTCAGGTCTTCTGCCCATTTTTTGATTGAGTCATTTGTTTTTTTGTTGTTATTGAGTCGTATGAGTTCTTTGTATATTATGAATATTAGGCCCTTATTGAAGGCATTGCTTGCAAATATATTTTAACATTCGAATGATTGACTCTTTACTTTGTTGACTGTTTCTTTTGCTGAGCTTTTTAGTTTGTTGTAGTCTCATTCATTTATTTTTGCTTTTACTTTCCTTGCCTTTGAGGTCAAATTCCTCTTTAAGTCCAAGGTCCTTGAGTTTCATTTCTATGTTTTCTCCTATGTATTTTATTGTTTCAGATCTTATATTCAGGTCCTTAATCCATTTTGAGTTAATTTTGGTGTGTGGTGATAGACAATAGTATAGTTTCATTCTTTTGCAGGTGGCTTTCTAGTTTTCCCAGTGCCATTTACTGAAGAGGATTTCTTTCTCCACTGTATGTTTTTGGCTTTATTGTTAAAAATTACTTGCCTGTATAAATACAGGTTTGCTTCTGCACTCCCATTTCTGTTCCACTGTCTGTGTGTCTATTTTGCTGCTAATACCATGTTGTTTTTATTATTGTCACTTTGTAGTATAATCTGAAGTTAGGCAGAGTGATGACTTCAGCCTCATTCTTTTTTCTCAGGATGGCTTTGGCAATTTGTGTTTTTTTGTGCTTTCATAGAAATCTGATGATTTTTTGTTCTATTTCTTTAAAAAATGCTGATAGGATTTTAATGGCGATTGCATTAAATCTGTATAATGCTTTAGGTAATAAGGTCATTTCAACTATGTTGATTCTTCCAATACAAAAACATGGAATATCTTTCTATTTCTTTGTATCTTCTTCAATTTCTTTTTCTAGGGTAGTTTTCATTATATAGGTCCTTCACATGTTTGGTTAAATTTAATCCTAGGTATTTTATTCTTTTTATTGCAATTGCAAAAGAATTATTTTTTCCACTTCTTTTTCTGACACTTTTTTGTTAGATTATAGGAACACTATGGATTTTTGAACGTTGATTTTGTATCCAGAGACTTTACTGTATTTGCTTAATGTTTCTAGTAGTGTTCTTATGGAGTCTTTAGGGTTTTCTATATAGAGAATCATGTCATCTGCAAATAGTAAAAGTTTGACTTCTTCAGTTTCTATTTAGATGCCTTTTATAACTTTCTCTTGTCTAATTGCACTCACTAGGACCTCCAATGTTATATTGAATAACAGTGGTGATAATGAACAGCCTCACCTTGTTCCTTCTCTTAGAGGGAACATTTTTAGTTTTTCACCATTAAGTATAATGTTGGCTGAAGTTTTGTCATATATGGCCTTTATTATGTTATTTTCATTCTATACAGATTTTGTTAAGTGTTTTGATCATTAATGGATGCTGTATTGTGTCGAAGGTTTTTTCTGCATCTATTGATATAATCATATAATTCGTATTTTTTAATTTGTTTATGCAGTGTATCACATTAATTGGTTTGCATATGTGAAACCATCCCTGTGCCCCTGGGATAAAGCCCATTTGATTGTGGTGTTTAATCTTTTTAATACGTTGCTGTTTTCAGTTCGCTTGTATATTATTTAAGACTTTCGCATCTGTGTTCATGAGAGACATTAGTCTGCAGTTTTGTGTGTGTGTGTGTGTGTGTGTGTGTGTGTTATCTGTACCAGGTTTTGGTATCAGGGTAGTATTGGCCTCAAAATGGGTTGGGAAGTATTGCTTCTTCTTCGACTTTTTGAAAGAGTTTGAGGAGAATAGGTATTAAATATTCTTTGAATGTTTGGTAAAATTCACTGGTCCTGGACTTTTACTTTTTGGTAGGTTTTTGATGATTGTTTCAATTTCCATAATGCTGATTGGTCTATTTAGATTTTCCAATTCTTCTTGATTCAGTCTAGGAAGATTGTATTTTTCTAAATACTCATTCATTTCTTCTAGGTTATTAAATTTGGTGTTATATACTTTTTCATAGTATTCTCGCATGATCCTTTGTATTTCTGTGATGTCAGTTGTAATTTCCCCTCTTATATCCCTGATTGTGTTTATTTGCCTTTTCTCTTTTTTCTTTAGTAAGTCTAGCCAGAGGTTTATCAATTTTATTAACTTTCTGAAAGAACCAGCTCCTTGTTGCATTTATTTTTTCTATTGATTTTTTTTGTTTTGTTTTCAATTTCATTTATTTTTTATCTAATTTTGATGATTTTTTAACTTCTGCTGACTTTAGGCCTCATTTGTTTTTCCTTTTCTAGTTTTTTAAAATGAAACATTAGGTAGTTTATTTGGGCTTGTTCTTGTTTTGGAGATATGTCTGTGATGATTTGAACTTTCCTCTTATGACTGCTTTTTCCAAGTCTCAAAAGTTTTGATATCTTGTATTATCATTATCATTTGTTTCTATGTATCTCTTGATCTCTCTTTTATTTCTTCTTTGACCCAGTTATTCTTCATTAGTGTGTTGTTTAATCTCATGTATTTGTGGTTTTTCCTTGTTTCTTTTTGTAGTTGATCTCTAGTTTCGAAACGTTATGATCAGAGGATATAGTTGGTATGATTTCAACTCTCTTATATTTGTCGAAGCTATCTCTGGGTCCTAGTATATGGTCAGTCCTTGAGAATGTTCCATGTGTACTAAAGAAGTATGTATAAGCAGTTTATTTGGGACGGAAGGCGCTGTAAACAACAATTATGTTCAGTTTGTCTAATGCGTCATTTAAGGATGCTACATCCTTACTGATTTTTCTGTTTGGATGATAAGTCCATATCTGACAGTGGGCTATTTAGGTCCCCTACTACAATAGTGTTTTGGTCTGTTTCTCCCTTTAGTTCTGCTTTACACATTTTGGAGCTTCCTAATTGGGAGCATAGATAGATGTTAATAAGTGTTATGTTTTCTTAGTGCATGATTCCCTTTATCATTATGAAGTGTCCCTCGGTGTCTCTCATTACTTTTTTTATTTTGAAGTCTATTTCATCTGATATTAGTATTGCTATTCCTACTTTTCTCTGAATGCCATTTGCTTGAAATGTCATTTTCCACCCTTTTACTTTGAGTCTATATTTGTCTTTGGAACTTAGATGTGTCTCCTGGAGACAGCACATGGTTGGGTTTTGTTTCTTGAACTATTCTGCAACTCTGTGCCTTTTTCTTGGTGAGTTCAGTTCATTTATATTTAAGGTAATTATTGAAATATTAGGTCTTCTTATAGCCATTTTATCTTTTGCTTTCTGGTAACTAGGTGTTTCCAATGCTTCCTTGTCCTTGTGTTTCTGTTTTATTTATTTTGCTTGGCTTTTGTGGGGTTTGCCTCTGGTTTCTCTTGTTTTATGTTATATACTTCAGTTCTGAATTTTTGGTGTGTGGTTATGAATATGAAAAGATAGTGTTTTATATATATATATATATATGTGTGTGTGTGTGTATATATATATATATATACAATTGTTCATTTTCTTCTGTGTGTGCCTTATCTCCTTTCTTCTTTGTGAATTTGGATCTTTGAATCCTCCCCTTTTCATTGTTCTCTCAATTTGTCCCTATGTATTCTGAATGTTCATCTTGCCATAGCGATTCTCTTCTATTATTTATGTGTATAATGCCCTATTCTTAGTAAAGTTTGCACACTTTTGCTTCTGTTGGCCTGATAGTTATTTTACTCCTAATTATGGTTTTTTGTTTTATTTTGTTTTATTTTTATTTTTTTGTCAATTTGTTTTAGATGAGCTTACCCCTCTCAGTATTTCCTATAGTGCAGGCCTCATAGTGCAGAATTCCTTCAAATTTTGTATGTCTGGAAACATCTTAATTTCTCTTTCATATTTAAAAGAGAGCTTAGCTGGATACATCATTCTAGGCTTGTAATTCCTTTTACTTAATAGTTTAAATATTTGATTCCATTCCTTTCTGGCTTGTAAAGTCTGCACTGAGAAGTCTGATGATAATCTACTGTGTTTTCCTTTATAAGTTACCATTTTCTTCTCCCTGGCTACCCTGATAGAATCGTTGTTACTTTTGATAACTTTAATACAATGTGTCTTGGTGAAGGCTTTTTTGGGTTGAAATAATTGGGTGTTTTATTGACTTCTTGAATTCTAAGCTCTAGCTCATTCCTTAGATTTGGGAAATTCTCATCCACTATTTGTCTGAAAATGCTTTCTAGTTCCTGCTACTTTTTCTCGTCTTCAATAATGCTCATTATTCTTATGTTTCTTCTCCTGATGGTATCAGCTAGTTCTCGAATTTCTCTTTTATTAATTTTCATTCTTCGGTTTCTCTCTTCTTTCTTCTGATTTGTTTCTAGATTTCTTCCTTCGATATCACTGATTCTTTTCTCTGTTTGGTTGACTTTATTTCCCAAGCTTTCTATTTTATTTTTCAACTTTTGCAGCCTGTGTTTTTTTTTTTTTTTTAATCTCCGGAAGATTTATTCTGTTCTTCTTGAGGGTTTCAATCTTCTTGCTCTGCTCATCTAGGTGTTTTTTCATTTTCTGAAATTGTTGATATGACTAGTTTCAGAACTCATTAAATTTTTTTCAGAAAGACCATAATGAATTCTGTCATTTTAGTTACATATTTCTATGTGTGTAAGCTTAATTTCTGGAGATTTTTCTCTTTCTTTCTGAGATGCCTGTCACCTTGGTTGTTCATGGTGTTTAATGGACTATTTTTCCCCGCTGGGGTTTCATGGTGATCAGTCTTGAAGGGTGGGGGGAGGACCCTCTGGGTTGGGGTTAGTGGTAGCATCTCAGCCTCTGTTTTGCAACCACAGCCAGTAAAAATAAACTATTGTTTCTTTGCAGTCTTGTCCCATTTCTCCGCTTTCTGCTCCAATGACTGGACCCTGCTGCAGTCTATGTAGAAGTTACTGCAGTTCCAGGCTTGGCTATTTAAGGAATTTGCCAGACCTTCACCCCTCCCCAAATCCTGCAAGGAGCTCTGGCTGCTACAAGCTCTCCCAGTCTACCGCCTGACACCCAGGGTTCTGACCTCTGGTAGTTCATTAGTGCAGATCCTACACGCAGATGTGCTGGTGTGCTGTTTGTGCTGTTTTCATGTTCACCTTATTGTTTTTTCAAGGAGAGAGGTTAGGATGTCTCTCACTCTGCCATGTTTCCCAGAACTGCTATATCATTTTTCAAACATGTTACTTCTCATTCTAGTGGTGAGTGAAATCACTTTACATAGTATTTGACAGTAAGACCTTCATTTTAAGAAGGCTAAGATAATTTTTTCCATTGTATTACATTTATGTAATAAAGAGATTTACAGATATACAAACAGATCACCCAAAAGGAAAACAAATAACATACAAACATACACACACAATACACATATATAATGTTTGATCAGTATGTATTTTCCTGAGCTACGGCTTTTTTAGCAAAGATTTTGGATGATATTGTTTCTACCATCTGTATACAATATTTAGAGATGGTGAGGCATTTTGTGAAATAGGATGACAGTAAGTTCTAGTTTGTCACACTCATTGAATCTGGGAGACAAGTTTGAATTAATCTTGAGTAGCTTGACTGGTATGAAATAAACCTTCAGAATAAAACTGAATTGACTGTGTCTGTGTTTTTGCAAAAGTCCTTCCAGAATGAAATTTGACATTTTCTCCTCTCTCAGGGGTGGCAGTTTAATGTTGGTTATTATTGCTGTTAAATGAAACTTAGGCTTTCAAATAGAGAAACTAATTACTATATAATTTCAAGTGGTTCTTATTTTCTACTTCATTTCCCTCCCCTCTTCACATCTCACCCCATATATGCAATGTGGGAGAATAGAGTTACATTCATTTATATTGAATACAAACATGTTCTAGCAATAAGGCATTTTCATCAAGTGCAAACATAAGTAATTGAGAACTGTGTTATTAGTTTCTTGGAGACCTAGGCTAAGGTCAAGCTCAGGAAAATAAGTGAATGGCATGGGCATCTGCCACTGTGGGTTCCCATATGACTCTGTAAGTAGCAGAAACCAAATATATCCCAGTTTCTTTGAGCTAACAATTTAAATTCTAATTCTGGCTATTCATCTTTGAAGAAACAGGAGGCACCCAGCTCTCACCCAGCATGTAATTGGACCTAAGTCACAGTTTCTGCCTGTAATTATGTCCCTGAAGTCAGATGGTTTAAACTGGGAACAGGGCCATGTTTTTAGCTTCTTAAGTGTACGTTTATATTTTTGGAATAAAAAGTGTTTTAAAATTAATTTTAGGAAATATATGCTTTAAATATTTAAAAATGAACTACTAAATTATAATAATTGATAAATTGAAAACAGAGGTAAAGAGTGTGAAAAATAAACTTAGAAAAATAAAATACATCAAACTAACAAAAATACCTGCTGCTAGAAATCAGTCATGAGAGAAATGGCCACGGGATTTAGTTACTATCTAAACACTATAGAAATATAGTATGCTATGGAAAACCATGCTGAGAATTTACACTTGAAATGGTGGCAGGAGACCTTTGATGTAAATTAGAGAGTACTCAAGCTTAGCAATTATTTTATTATTATTAGATTTCACTATGAAAAGTGGATAGCCAATTCCTACCAGCAGACATTCCTTAGAGAAGGATTCTGGTGAAGCCCCAGAAAGAGACTTTCTCCATATCAGTTAGAAAATTCCACAAATAGAAATAAATTCTACATTAAAGGAAGAGAAAGGGTCAAGTTGGATTAAACAAAGAAGAAACAGGCAATGAGAATGACAAGAGAGAGAGAGAGAGAGAGAGAGAGAGAGAGAGAGAGAGAGAGAGAGAGAGAGAGAGAGAGAGAGAGAGAGAGAGAGAGAGAGAGAGAGAGAGAGAGAGAGAGAGAGAGAGAGAGAGAAAGTGGCATATTGTTTTAGAATTTAACAAGGAATTGGCACATTTCCCAATAATTTTTTTTTCTTGTAGTTAGTGTCCTTAATTTAATACCCCATGAGTGCTCATTAAGAAAAAAATAGTATTTTTCTCCTTGTGAAGTCAAGGATTTTAATTTCTGGGAAGACAAATCTAGGTAAGCAGCTGACCATCAAAGAAATTTTCCAAGGCAAGAATAAGATTTGTGTCTTTATCACTAAAATTGTTGCGAATGAATCTTCTATTCTGAAAGGTTTATTAAGGTAGAATCATATATAAGGACAATAAAAATAATAATCCTTTCATTGGCATGATGGATTTATGTATTCTCTCATTTGCATTCTCTCATTTGAATCCAATGGCTGAGGCCACTGTTTAATGAAGTGACCCTAGAAAGAGGTATGTATATCTTAGTGTTAAAGTCACTTAATATCTAGAAAAAATCACATGATTCTTTATGTTTAGTTAAACAGAAACAAAGAATCTGATGTCTTCCAAATACCTGGGACTGAGATTATTTCAACTCTAATCCACTTTCTGTTACAGCATACCTCAATACACAGTATTTCAGTGCACTGAAGGGCAAACTTCATGACTTAATGTTTTACTTATTTTGAGAGTTTTCTAGATTAGTGGTCTTCTTTTAATCTTCTTTTTATTTTTGTAAAAATCTTATCCAGTGCTATACTTATCAGAGTGATCACTTTGTAAGGTATATAAATGTCTAATCACTATGTTGTACACTTGAAACTAATATAATATTGAATATCAGTTAGAACTAAAAGGTAAATTTAAAAAAAGGAAAAAAAATCTTACCCAAGGATGTTCTGATTGCTAAAATATTGAATCTAGTCTATATCATATTTCTCTTTAAAAAATAAGCATAAAATAAGCATTCTCATATTCTAAATTAAGCTATGTTTGTCAGTAACAACTTAGCCTGTTTTAACTTATTGTCTGTTTATACTTATAGCAACCAAATTTATGTATAGTCTTTCTGTCTGAAAAATAAAATTGGACAGTTTTAGATATTTATGGGAGTCACTTTACATGAATAAAGAGAACATGTTTTCAGCAACATAAACTTTAGATAAGATTTGCATTCCATGTGTTTATAATAAACTTTGAGAATGAAGCAAAAATAAAGTTTCCTGGAAGAAAGAAATGACCTATGACTAAATCAAAAATATTTTTTAAATTATTAGAAACTATAAGAGCAAAAAATATGAAATACGGTTTATAAGCTAAACTATTTCCTTGGAATTGGACCACCTATTAAGGATATAACCATTTTCCATCCAAGAAGTTAAAAGGATACATAAAAGTTAGCAAAGTAGCAAATGTGTATATCTTAATCCAAAACAAGTGGGTTTTCAGTCTAGATCATACGATCCATTAACATGCCACTTTTATAGATACAAATAGATAAAAAGTTATTTGAATTTAAAAATGGAAGAAACAGTGCGAAATTATAATATAAATCTCAACAATATAGTTTATCATTTTCACTTTGGGAAACTGGAAAATAAACCCTATACAGGTAAAATGGGTTGGTCTGAAGTCTGCTAACAAAGGCAAACAGACTTAAGGCTTCACCTATGGACTATGACCCTATGGACGAACCCTAAACCATTCCTTTTTTGTATGCCCACTTACAACACTATTATCTCAAAAAAAAGAGCACATTATTTTTTTATAGATTCCTTGGATATAGGGCTAGCATATATCAAAATTTCCCCAGTTTCTGATTTTCTTTTTCAATCAAATTCTTAGGTTGAACAGAATATAACCTCTTTATTCAATAGACATTTGGAGTTGGATCAAAAAGAAAGTAAAGATTAGGAGAGAAATGAGGAGCTAAACTTGACCTCTTCTTGTCAATACCATCCAGGTGGCATGACACTGGAGGAAGACAGGCACTGTTGTAACTAAAACCTCAGATACCAGGAGATATATAACTCTTCTTTGACAAAATTTGCAGTTTGAGTAATTCTGGCTCAGCATATCTGCTAATTTCCTACTTTTCATTGACTAGAGGATATTTTAGCCAATGATCAGCCTAACAGGTTTCAGAGAAGAGAAACTCTAAACACTAAAAATAAGTATCTAACAGTCATTCTGCAGTACCTACACAAATTAACTCAGAAGTGTGATCTAGAAAGCAATGTATAATATTTTTTTATATTTACAGTCATATGCAATATCTGAGATTGTTCTAGAATAGCTAGCATCTCATATAAGTCAGTCCAAATCAATGTTGTCCCTGTTAAAACAGGGACATTTGAGCCTTAAAAAGTTTCCTCATTATCTTCACATACATCTTTGGTAGATACTGTGGGTGCAGCACAAGTTGCTCTTCAAGGAAGAACCTGATACCCAGCTGCTGAGAGTGCTGACAGGAGACAGCTTTCCCATCAGCTCATTCAGCTGCAGAGAGCTACCCTACCCAAGGTCATGATTCTTCCTGGGGCAACCCATGTGCAATGACTATGTATTGGGTATACAATGTGTATGTAAAAGCTTGGTTATCTCAGTCCAACTCGGGATGGCTGTGACGGATCATTCTAACTTCAGAACTCCTCAAGTTCACACTGAAGTTGGGAATGCACAGTAGCTTCACTTTTCCCACTGCCTGATTCTTTCTTCCCTTCCCTTCCACAGGTGTTAGTGGATGTTCAGGTGCATTTTCAACTCTCCAAATCTGCTTCCCGGGAGAAACTTTGCTGTGACAGTATTGCATCATCTTTTTATTGACCTCCAGATCACTGGGCTAGGATGTACTTTCAAAAGCAGACAGTTACAACTTCTGTATAGGATATCAACCTGAGCATATCTATTTAAGTATCCCTGCCCATTGCCTTAAGATGATTCATAATGCCCAGAAGAACATAAATATGAGAAAATCTTCACCATAGCTAGATTTGAGAGATTAGTGAAGAGTATAAATTGTTAACTTAATGTAAAATAATAGCAAAAAACAAGTAATTATAATTTATAAGTGTAAGGAAGATTCAGTAATAGAAAATCTAACAATACTGATGTCCAGAATTACATAATAAAGTACTGTGTAATTTTATTACAGTTACAGAAAAAAACATCAAATATATTTATACATTGATTATTAATTTAAAATATCATAAATGAGGAACAGAAAGGAAGATTCATAATTAGACAAAGTATATTTGCTAAGACCATTAAGAGCTTTAGATATTCATACTAATGTTAAAAACAAGTCAACTGTTAGTTTTCTATTGCTGCATAACAAACTATCATAAAATTAGTGGCTTAAAACAATACTTCTTTATTAGCTCACAGTTCTTTAACTCATCATGTATACTGAATAGTAGATCTACATTTTAAAAATAAACATCATTTTATCCACCAGCAATAATCAATTAAGAATATAGTAAATAAAAAGGGTATGATCTACAGTAGTAAATATATGCATATTTATATGTGTATATAGAGAGTAAAAATATATCAGGGAAATATCTATTACTATATTATGTAAATAGCATACATATAAATTGGGAAATAAATGATGAAACATGCTATTTAGGAACATGAAAAATCTATAATTTGGAATATATATCATTATCATTGATGAGAAGACCCCACTAGCCTCAAATTATTTACATATTTATGAAACTAGGATCAAATCTTTAGTTTTCCATGGAACATAAAAATAATTTTTAAAAATTTATTTAGAGAATTAAAGTTCAAACATCATTAAAGACTAGATTCAAACTAGAGGAAACATGGCTGGCTAATAAAGGCATGAGAAATATACAACTGCACAGTGAAATAAAAATCAAACCACTAATGAGACACTAATTTACACCCACTGAATTATCTAAAAAGTGTAAAAATTTGATGATGCTAAATATAGTGAAGGAGGTAGAGAAACAGATAATTACATATATAATATATTGTGTAAAAACTTTGAAGTCTATTCTAGAGAGAAATTTGATATTAGCTAATGTTTAAATGTACATGAAATGAATACCAAATTGTTTTATTTCTTAGAATAAACCAGCATTCTGATAGAGTAGCTAACAGCCACATGCAGCAATTTAAATTATATTTATTTAAAAACAATAAAATTAAAAATTCAGTTTCTCAGTCTTACTAGATATACATCAAGTGCTAGTGCCTACCTTAATAGCACAGATTATCGACTAGTTTCATTATCACAGAAAGTTCTTATTGTACAGGTCTGGTATAGATCCCGAAGAAACTCTAATACATGGGTATTGGAAGATAGAGATACACAATGTTTTATATTATGTCTCAGGCTGTAATTATACATGAAAGAAAAAGAAAGAAAGAAAGAAAGAAAGAAAGAAAGAAAGAAAGAAAGAAAGAAAGAAAGAAAGAAAGAAAGAAAGAAAGAAAGAAAGAAAGAAAGGAAAAGAAAGAAAGAAAGATAGAATTGAAAAAGTGGTGGGGGCTCTAGGAAAAATAAGTTAGGAGAGGAAGAGGTAGATATCAAGAATTCTGTTTGGGTCATGTTAAGGTTTGATGTGCCTATTCACCACCCTAGCAGGTATGCTGAGTAAGAAATACACAGGGTTGGAACTTAAATACACAGGGGAGGTGTGTTTTAAGGCCACAATCAATAGAGTTGAACTTGTTGAATTGACCCTTGACAACAGGGAGTTTTTCTGAATGGTTGCTGTATCCCCATATAGTTCTAGTAAAATGAAATAAAGGATTAAATCTTTGTAACTTTTTCTTCCATCATTCACACTAGCAAGACTTCAGAGTGTACATCTGTGTGTGTGTGTGTGTGTGTGTGTGTGTGCATGCAAGTGTGTGTGTGTGGTGCTTGTGGGTGCTTCAGAGAATGGAAACAAAGTTTTCAATGAGGATATAACGATTTTTTTTTAAAGTAGATATATTGCAATCAAATACTCTGAGCTTTGTTTAAATAATTTCTTTACATATGCAAAATTTGCTTAAATGCCATATCCACAAAAAATGCTCAAATGTCATATTCACAAAATGAAAGAGTTCATTGTATACTCTTCTCAAACATCAAATAATTAGAAATATTTGTTCTTTTTATTATGAACATGAGGCGGATAAAAGTGATGGGATTATTGTCATGTTCAGTTATTTTCAAATTTACAGCAAGACTCAGGCGTCCATTCCCATGAGGTATATTTTATTGAAATAAAACCTAAATTACTTTTAACCCTGTTTCAAAGAGAGCCTGGAATTTTACATCTGCTTTGTAAGGCAATCTTAAGAAGTCATGCTGGCAGCGTGACTAAATGACATTATGAGAAATTCTGATAAAAGTCTTAAAGATGACTTTTCTTTTGACTATGAACAATATTTTATATTGAATAATAGTTTAATAAAATATAAACCTCTAATGTTTTACAGTATAGCAAGAATTTGTTGGTTCTTTTGCTTTGTAAACATCTTTTAGAAATGTGTTTCTTGAGGCTATATAACATTAGTAATCCTTTTTCTAATGAAAAATAAATAAATAAGTAAAACAGCATGGGTTGAAAAATTCTGCTTCTCTTATTCTTGTCTAGCTTCAGGTGATGGAACTTTTGCAAATAATCATTAGAGCAATTTTTTTTGTCACTGTAGTCAAATATCTAATAGCATTTCTACTCAAAAATGCTTATGCCTATGATTTGTAAATTCAGGTAAACACATGTAGATACACATGCCTAGTAGAAGATTCTCCTGGTTTTCTTCAGGAGCTTGCATCTGCTTATGAACTATTCAATGCTAAATACAGTAAATAAGCTATAATTATGTGATAGGTACAATTCATTATACATCTTCATTTTGAAATATTAAGCAACAAAACAACGTGATTTCTCAAAGGAGCTTGACATCTGCATTTCGCACTATAAGTTGGCAACAGTGAATGTAAAAGGTAATATGACGATAATGAAAATGGGAGTTGTTACAGACCTAATAAATTACTGAAATGATCGTCTGGCATTATTTCATTGCTGCTTGTATGTGCCATCTCTAGAGCTCTTGAGACCAGGAAAGAGATGGGTGTGTGCAACCAGAGTAAAGGAGGCAGCTATAAAATGCCACCTCACACTCCCAATTCCTTATTTTTGTACATTTTCCCCCTTTTTTTCTCCTTTGCTTCTCCTCTCTTTCTGTCATCAACTTCCACTCTTTCCTCTTTCTCAAATACAAAACTGCGTGTGTTTTTAGGAGGTTTATGGGACAATCATTATTTCTCTATTTTCTACCCTGACTTGAAGTCTTTAGTCATTGTTGGTAGTGATTTTACAGCTGTAGATTTATTCTAAAAATGTTTACCACATGTAGAGACAATATCCAGAAATCAATTTCAAGGGCAGAAACTTCATCTTTGCATTATAACTGCTTCTTGTCAATCCCCTTGTTAGCAAAGAAGCAGCATGTCTCTTTTCTTTTAGTTTACCTTTAGAAAATAGGGATTGAAAACTTTGGGTTTTACTGTTGACAATATATTATAAAAATAATCAAAAAGTCATTTTCACTTTTTTCCCAGACTTGGAGTTTTTGTGCCTATGAAGTCATCAGCTCTAAGCCATTTTTGTATTTTTTTAATTTACTAATAATTTGATTAGTCCATCAGTGTAGAAGTCTAAACATAGCTGAATGTTCTTGTTTTTGTGTGTTATTAAAATTTTTTTCAGAATATATGATCTTTCATAATGTGTAATGCAGGTAGCTCTGTTTTCTACACATTCCTGAAACGTGATATTATAAACAGTTTTGTCACAGATAGAATAAGTAGGAACAAGTACTGATGAGGTCATTTCTCAAATTTTAAATGTAATCTTTCATTCTTACTCCTCAGCTTTCAACTGTCCCTCATCCTGCCAACTAGTCTACTTTATTTCTTTTGGGAAGGAAAGCCAGATTTTATATGATTACACATCCTTACTTTGTCATCTAAATATTACCTAATGGTCAATATCTTTTGATATTTCAAGTCAAGCTTTTTAAACTCAGAAAAACTCATTTTCCCCCACCTCAAAAATATGCATGATTAAAAAAATCCAAAACAGATTTTAAGTATATTGCTATGAATTATAAGAAATACATTTAGCTTTTCAGCTGGCATTCTAATTTTTACTAGATTATTTTATATTTTCCTATCCATGTGGCAAATATGTACTTCCCGAAGTAATAAAGACTTTTGGACAATGGCAAAAATCTATGAAGGAACAGATTATGAACTAAGTATTATGTCCCCTGTTCCATTAACATTGCCATAACTCAGAGAGCTAATGAAGTATTCTTCATAAAATCTCTTTGCTACTCATTCCGAAGGACTAAGATTCTACAAGTTCATTAGAGTAATCTCTAAAAAGTTTGGTGGCAAATAATTGCTTAACTTCTATCTTAACTCTTCTTTATATTATATCTATAAATAACAATGTGTTTAAAACAAAATTATATTATTTTTATCATAAATAATCTATTAGGAAAAATATTATAGGCCTTTCCTATAGTATATATTAAGTAGGCAATGCTTAATTGACTTGTCAAATAAAATTATATTATAGTAATAAATATAATGTTTAAATATAGATACACACATGCAAAGAGTCTAATATTTCCCTGAAACCAGGTGATACGTATCACAAAGGGATAGACTTTAAGGAACAATCTCACATTTTTACAGACAAGAATTCTGTTGTTATATGTTCACGGAGTGAGAAATTAAGCATTTTTGAAGCAGGAGTTACTGAAATGAACCATAAAAGAACTTTCTGAGGTCATGAAAATGTTCTGTGTCTTGACTCTGGTAGTGGCTACATGGCCATATAAATTTGTCAAAATTTATTGCACCTCATACTTAAAATAAGTGCACTTAAGTATATGAAAACTATACCTCAATAACATTTATATAAAAAATTTTTTAAATGAAGTTATCATATCTCTAAAATGATAATATGGATAAGCTAGAAATTAAATTTGCCTCTATAAAAATATTTGCATAAAGACTCTTAGAATACATTGATATGTAAAGAGATCTGTGTAACAGAAATAAATCTGAAGTTGCATCATATTGGCAACAAAATTAAGAAAGAATTGCCATTTAAAAATCTGTTAGGATAGACAGTAGACTGAAAGAATCAGTATGCAGTTGGGGAGCATATTCTGACACATACATTGCTAAAAAAAAAAAAAAGAAGAAGAAGAAGAAGAAAAAAAGAAAAGGATTAGGAAGGTAATTATGTTATATACTTCACATGGTAAATTCCAAAGTGAGAGAGAGAGAGAAATGGATTGAATGAAAGCGAGAACCTGGGAGAGAGAGAATGTAGATATGTGTTTGTAGAATAGGATAAAATTGGAAACTATCTGCATTGGTCATTATTTTATTACAAATTATACCACTAATTAGATGTTATACAATTTTACTTATTCTGTGATACAGAATATTCTTTTCAAATGCTTGGTTTACTCTCCTGCTTCTCCCGAAGGACTATCAAGAAAATATAAAAATTTCTCCCAACTTAATCTAATTTTTTACAACTTAATCTAATTTTAAAAAATTTTGTTAGTTTATAATTGGGATTATTTGCATCAGCTTAGTGGACTGGGAGTTGCAGCGACTTCTAGCTCAGCTTATCCACGGCAAATTGAAAGCCATTTTTGTCCCCCTCAAATGATTGCTTACATTCATGAGGGTCCTTAATGATTTTTGCTAAGAAAAGAAAATGATTCCTTCTTTTATATAAATACTTGATTGTATGTGAAAACTGCAGGCAATTTAGAGTGTTATCTTTAGATTCCATGGATCTGCTACAGAAACAAAGTATATAGGAATCAATGACTTAAAATTACTCAGTAGTAAGATAGGAGCTAAGCTTCCATTCCTTTACTTTTGTTGTAGGTTGCCATATCTTCACTCAGGGCTATTTTAAAGCTGGTTTAAACTTTCTATTCTTTAGAAAAGTTATAATTTCCTTGTTATTTCAATGAGGCTGCAGTACTACTTAGCATCAAATAGTGGATTTATTTCATGATTTCTTTTCCTTGGGAACCTGTGAAGTCTTCTTACCCTCTTATTAGTCTTTCACACATAGACTGTGAAACTCCACATGAAAACACTGCAGTTACAGTAATTAAGGTGCAAGGGTTTCAAAGTCATTTAAAACACACACACATACACATAAACACATACATTATCATAGTCAACACCATCACAAAGAACCACCAAAAACCTTGGGTTTTGAAAGCTGAAATAGATTTGCTTAGTCAATATTTGGGATTTGTTTTTATGAATATATTTTAAGCATAGATTTTTTCCTGTTGTCAATGTTTTATGAGTTTCTTTGGAATAAGCAACACATTTTAACACCCCAAACATTCACAAATTATTGCCGATTTATGAAACAAACTGGAAAACTAATTTTTTTTCTGTTGAACTTGCTTTACAATTTAATTTGAAAACAGCTCTGTAAATAAGTATTAAAAAAAAATACACCCTCTTGCATGGCCCAATGTAACAATATTACATTCTCTGCATCTCTATGATGTTCTATACAAGGTCCACTGGGTCACAAGTAGTGTGCATGTGCCCACATGCACACACACACACCACACACTTTGGACTGATGCTTGAGATCTCTTACCTAGTTGTCCTTTACAATACCTCTATTGTAATATCCTTATCTAATTCCTTAAAAAATCCCTAAACCCACAATTTCCTAATTAAAGACCTTAAATATCAATATATCTGGGAATGATAATATATAAATACTGCAGTCTTTTGAAGAGAACTATATTTGAGTGGAGAAGATCTAAAAATTATGAGAGTGGTAGGGAGGGTCTAATCTAGAATGAAAAATAGCACTAAAATAGAGTTCTGAGGAGCCTGTAAACAAACTTTATTACCAAATTTGATCAAGACAATATTTTTATCTAGACCTGAATAAAAGTAGTAGATGCTGTCTCTTGAAGGGGTTGGATGAAATGCTTAAATATCACATTACATAAAATCTTTTGGAGTAGGTGCCATTTTCTCTTTTCTTCATTCTCCTTTTTTTCCCCTTGTCCTGATCTTATCATTATTACTTTTATTTTAGGCAGAAGAACCATTTTATATAGATATATAAGGTTAGAAATGGAGTAACAGATCTCTTTCTATCTATTTCAAATTATAAATTGTAATGGTTAGTTTAAAGAAATATATGCTTGTGAGAAGATTTGAAAATGTTAAAAATAATTATAATAATTCATTTATTAAATATTTACCATTCTACAATATTTACAGTGACAAATCAAATTACTATCTCGACAACTCTGCCAGTTAAATATTAATTTATCCATTTTAAGGATAAGGAAACTGAGGCTTAACGAGATTGTGTAACTCACTAAAGCTGCATGGCTAGTGCAGGATTCAAATTCAGGTACCTTTATATTTAAAAAACATGCTTTCCCCACTTTAAAATTTTAATTATATTTTTCTCTATAAGAAGAAGAGAAGGTTTTTTTTTTTTTTTCTACTGAAAGTACACATTTTACCAGAGAGTTAGGTGTTGGTATTTTTATTCTGTGAATATGTAGGAAAATATTAGTATTGGCAAGTGACACTGTCTGGCAAATCTCTCTCCATTCACAGGAATCCTTATGCTTTAACATTCATGATCAAATTTTACTGTTTTATTTTATTATGCTTGAATGTCAGTGAACTGTGTAACCCAGATAGAAGGAAATGAGGATATAGAGCATTACTTAGGAGAACTCTGGGTTTTTGAAGAAATGAGAAAATGTTTCCCTTGAGAGACTATTCTTTTCTAGTTGTAACAGGTGGTATATAACTTAAGTGATGAATGATGACTTCTTTATTAAAATAACTAACTTAACTGAGATTAATATCAATTTTGTTTAAAGTAGAAAGAATTATTCTTTTGATAAAATATATTACTATTATGTTTCTCTCAAATTATTATACATTATAAAAGAAGAGTTTTACTTGGAGGAAGAGGGTCAGAGGATTATTGAAAAAAATAAATTTTGCTTATTTTTAAGAATTTATACCACTTCTTACAGAGGGAAAAAATCTGTGTTGGGAGTGAATAAAAGCCAAGTTGTGAGTCACTTAGAAGTCCTAACTCCAGACACTCTCCTGACCTGCCACTGCTAACCTCCTTGCTCCACAGGAAAAAAGAAAATGGAAGCCTTGATACTAATTTTCCTCAGTTTGACTCAAATATAAATATAGTTACACATCACCAACAATAGGATGAAATACATTCTGAGAAATGCATTGTTAGGCCATTTCATTAGTGTGTGAACATCACAAAGTAACTTACATGAATCCAGATAGGATATGATGTAGCCTATTGTTCCTGGGCTACAAACCTGTACAGCATGTTACTGTATTTAATACTGTAGGCAACTGTAACATAATATATTTGTAAATCTAAACATATCTAAACATAGAAAAGGTACAGCAAAAACAAGGTATCAAGGTAAAATGTGTATGTGCTCCTGAGCTACAGCAAGAGAGGGCTGTGGAGGAAGGCCCTGTGGGTGGAAAATTAGACCTCAGAAGGAGGAAGGGAGGGAGGGAAGAGAAGGGGAGAGAAAGAGAAATCAGAAATGTAAAGAGACCCAGAGAGAGAAATCTTGCGATGAGAATTAAAGAGAGAGGATGAAGGAGAGAGAGGAAGAAAAAGAGGGAGTAGAAGAGAGGAGATAAAAATGTAACTGGGAGGAAAGAAATAAAAAGAAATAAAAGGAAAGAGAGTTTGTGGGCACAAGTGTCTGTGTGTCTGCACATGTGTTTGCAAGTGAGTAGGGACAGGTTCCTGGGCTGCCTTCCTTCCCAGCCTTCTCCCTTTGCTCTCTGCTCCCTAGCCAACTTTGGACTCTAGCTGTGGTCAGGTGCAGGGTGGGTGGACAGCATGCTGAGCCTCCTAATCTATTTAAACCACGCAGAGCTAGCAGTAAATTCAGTAGTATAGTTGGGACCAGCCTTTTCTTTCAACATCTCTAATAAACCTTTTAATTATAATCTATTATGGAACTATCATTGTATGTGTGGTCCATCTTTGACCAGAATGTCATTATGCAGCAGATGACTATCTAAAAATGACTGACAGACCACTGATTATTATTTATTTTTATTTTGTCTAAGTTTCAGGGAAAAGCTATAAATACAAAAATGAATGGAATAAAAATAAAATATGAGCTCAACTTCCAAATCTAGCCCAAACATGTGAAGAGCTTAGAGTATGCCACTTCTGTACTTAATAGAAGAAATAGTTAAAGAAACTTAAAATTAAAGACTTTTCTTGGACTCATCAGAGAACTGATGTTGTAAGGCAAACCATCGCACAAAATCTGGAAAAACAGATAAATTCAGAGTCACAAGAGAGAAATGTTTGCCTGAAGTAGAAGTCCCTGTGGAGCCATAAACTGGTAAGAAAAGTTAAATGCTAATTTTGAGAAACTTGTGGAGCCCGAATATAGACTAACCTGAGTATGAGGAACCCCTGAGGTCCTACTTTAAGGGGTGTTACCTTTAGGAAGCAAAGATTTCCTCCTGTCTGTCAGTGGGGGAGAAAGATTAATAATTGTAAATTATGCTCAAAGCTTTCTATGTTTAAGTTCTCTTTTTCTTCTTACTCTTCTCCACAGGCTCTGATTTTGAGGTAATTCTACATGGTAGCCTCTGACAGTACATACCATCTAGGATGGGATTTTGGTGCTGAATTCTCTACTTGTTTGAAGGCAGTAATGACCACATGGATTAGTAGAGGAGGGCAGTAACCTTTACTATTCAGAGACATCATTATTACTACTGTTTTGACCTGTGCTTAATTGTAATTGAGTACAAGTAGAAGAAAGGTATTGAAAAATCAAGTAGCTGCTGCATTGATCATGGGGACATTGATTATGGGGATAGTGACAACTGAGTTTTCAGTAACAGTGGAAACTCTGAGAAAAATAAAGGTGATTTCCCATGTAAAACACAAGACCTTATGGAAGACTTCAAAAAGTCTCTCACATATTGTTCCTATTGATTATGATAAAAATCATGCCTAAGATCCAAATATAAAATGGTGAATGTGGGTAAAAGACTAAATGTGCATCTTTACAAGTCTCATATATTAAACTAGGATTTTGATAGGAAAAGATGGATAAATATTCTGATAAATGAGACTGAGGATGTCAACTTGCTAAATTTTCTCTAATCTTCTTGGTCTGTAGAGATAATCCTAAAAGAACTTGTCAGAAGAGAATAACCTGCCCTTTCCTGGGGACTGTGTACAGACTTGATCTAAAGCTCTGCTTTATCAAAAAATAATGTTTGCTCTTTTCAAAAACTGCCCCTAATATGCCTCATTGCCTTCAGGCCAATTAAGTCTCATCACAGTCCAAGAAGAGAAAAATAGGCTGTACACTGAGAAGAAAAGGCATAAATGTCAAAGAAAGTAAAGGCCTAGTTAATATATGCCAGCAGGAACCAGGGAACCAAATGGAGTGGATCCTAACTAAAGGTTCTGGACCAGGAATGTAAGAATGGATACATCCATCATAACATAATGAATACGAAGTGTGTATGTCTGTGCCCTCTGAGATTCACTGTTGCATCTTTGATACTTCTATGCCTGTGGATAATGGTCAATGAAAAATTTCAGCAGCCATGACACCAAAAAAAAGAAAGCCGAGGTTGCACATCTTTTAAAAACTAATGTTGTGTCACCTTCTAGAACAAGTAACCTTGATCTATTTAAGTACTGGGAGATGGGAGGGAAATCAGAAAGTGAAGACAGACAATAAGAAATATCAATTCTGTATCACCTTCAATAGTTGAAATATGGCTTTGTTTTCTAGACTTCTTTAAGTCTTTTTAAGAGATTTCACTGACTTACAATTCCCTTCCCAGAGAAGAAATGAATGTAATATTCTCATGTGAGATCTGAAGATTATTAAAGACAGTGGGTGAGTTTGAGTTTTTGAATGTACTTGAGCTCACCTGACCTCCAGATATCAGCAGTTTACTCTGTTTTCTGACCAGAATAGCCTTAGGAATGACTTGTGCCACCTTAATCTTAAAGCCTTGGTCATTGCTACTGCCATCATTACCACAGCAACCATCACAGATCGAGTCTCCTGCTTACCCAACACCCACATACACTAAACCTTGGAGAAGTCCACTGCACCAAGGCTTGGCTGGGCCTCTGGAAGCCCTCATTTCCTCTACAGTTGTCCAGATTGCTGAGGTGACACACCCAGAAGTATAGGAGAGTTAACTCATAAGGTAGGCTTTGACCAATAGGAAACAAGTGACAAAAATGAATCAGTAGGTTATTCGTTAGCCTTTCCTCCCTACTTTAACCCCCAATAGATCAATCTAAGCACAAAGCTCCTTACAGCTTTTCTTTAAACAACTCATAATAGCTATCAATTATGCTGCCCTTGAAGCTATGACCCATATGGTAACAAACCAGCTTGTATTTACTTTCTTCCTTTTATCACTCACTTTTGCTCATTAAAATATCAGGGTAAATGTTTTTGCCTCAGGTTCTATTTTCTAGAGAACTTGGGCCAACATATGCTTCTTCCAGCCTTGGCCTGACAATATTAAATTAATGTGAGGCATTCAACAAAAATAGGTGATACAGCTAGAACAATGTAAATTAACTCATATATCAATTTATCTCTCAAAGTCAGTTGTTTTCTAGTTTATATAATTTAGTACTTTTTAAGTTTTGCAATATTAATGCATTTTCATTCTGTTTTCTAGTCAGCTGTATATATTGATTTAGTTATCTATATATAGATAGAAATATAGAACTACAGCATACCTATACACATTACCATATACATTTATATTGAGGCATTTCTTTTCTTTTTTGTGATTTTTTTTCTGTTGTTGGAATACAAGTATTTGTTTTTAAAGATAAACTGGAGGATTATTAATGAAATTTTTAAAAAAATTATAGAATTTCCAAAATACAAGACATTATTATAGGGTGATGAAAGTATAAGGGTCATGAGATTTTATAGCTGAAAAGGATTTTAGATGCATTTAAATCTATATTACTTTATTTTGTATAAAAGGATAATGAGACCCAGAAAAATCATAAGGGACAGGACTAGAGCCTAGCATTGCTATTTCATTTTTCTAACTTATTGCCTTGGTCCAGCTTACAGCCATAATTTTGTTGCCATTTTTTATTTAAAACTAAGATAGGAAAAAAAAAGAGGCTTATTTCACAGAAGTCTGAAACTGAGCAGTTGCTCTGATCTGTTATTGGGAGACCGCCACCATCAGGGTAAAATTAGAATAAACAACTTTTCTTATGGGGCAGCATTTATTTGGAATATTTAAATAAAAGACAAATTCAGGGAACAAGTTAATGGAAAATTCTTGGAAAGATGTTGAGAAGTAAACAGTGCTTCTGGTTAACATCAAAAATAGTCCTCATATCTGACAATTGAATAACATAAAATTTCAGCCATTAAGTATATATCAATATGTATCTATTCACTAGACAAGAATATTTCTAAAGCCAAAAATCTTTTGATTTTTCTAAGTGGTGAGACTATTTAGGCAGGTTTTTGATAATATTTTTTAGGCTGTTTCTTCAAATATCCTCTCTCATTTCCACCCCAAGAGTTTGTTTCTGGAAGTAGATTAGATAGTTAAAAATAAGAATGTAAAGCAAAGTGAAAAGCTCTGCAAAGTGTTTCACATTAGAGTCTTTTTTTTTTTTTTTGTGAACACTGCTATATAATTTCTTTGAGTTTAGTGGGTTGTGAATTTTGGATATTTTACCTAACATTTTAAAGCTGCTTATTTAAACTTTGCCATCTTTGTCTGGTATGGGCGAGTTCATTTCCCCGGCCATAAAACTGAGGAAGTTTCTAATATTTTATGTTAATTTAAAATCTATGCAGCATACACTGTGATTTGCCCAACTTAGCCCCTTTAAAAATGCAGAGGGCATGGTGAGACATACCTTGAGAAAGGTAGCAAAGGAATAATTTTAGTAATTGGCTTTCCATCCATACCTTGGCATCTAGATTGTGCTTGTCTCATTAGCAGTGCTATTCAAATGGCAATTTGTTATGAAAAATGATTCATTCTGCAAAAAAGGAGAAATTGAGACAATTATCTGAATATGTTTATTAAACATCTTTAAAATGGTTGCTTTGTACTAGCTTAGTCAAAAAAAAAGCCAAATAATGCGCTGTGGCTATTCTTTCTTCACCTAAGGCTATTGTCAATAGCATCCCCAGCAAGAGAACTTTACTATTATGGCACCAACAATTGAAATGATAGCTACTTTTCCACTTTGGGGCAATAACCCTTTCAATGTACTTTGTCTAGTCTTGGGCCATTTGTAGCTCTAAAAAGAAATTTCTGTTGATGGAAAAGTGAAATTGTTTTCAGCAAATGTCTAAATGCCAGTTAGTTTTCAAGTGCCAGAATTCTGACTCTACTTTTACACAGCTGCTTATTAGGCCATTGCCGTTGTTGCCTGTCCTAGAAAAATTAATTATTTCTTTCACTTACTTAGATCAAGCTAATCAACTGCACTATTTGTTGTTCAGTTTTTACATGGGCTGCAATTCCTGCTGCATATTCAATGGACTGATGTGGAGGATGGCTCCACTTTTTAAATCTAGACTCACAGGTTAGCCCAAAATGAAACACAAAGTATGTTTTTCCCCAGAATGTCAGTCCACTTAGATGGAAAAATATTTGGTTAACTATATAAATTCAAAAGCTAAATATTATTTCTGAGCATTTGATCAAGAGCAGGAAATGGGTGCTGGATTTAGTAGCTGTGTTCTCTCTGTTAGGGAGTAAGTATTCAGATTTAAAGCCCAAAAACATTTGTTAATCTAGCAGCAATCCTCACTATTTGGGCATAAACTTATAGAGAGGTTGATTGATTAAAAATAGAACCTACAGTCTGAGCATCATCCTTAAGAAATCAGGTAGCACAGCCCTGGGACTCCTCTACATCTTTCTTTTTCTTCCTGCTTGTGGAATGTAAACATAGGGGCCGATACTTGAGCAGCCATATTGGAACTTGAGATGACCTTGAGCATAGAGGTTCCAACATCCTAAAATTTCCATAGGATGCTCTCATAGGTCTAGATTCATTTTTCAGTTGAGAATGGTGGGGAGAATACTATGCCTATCCCTTGACATCAATAATGAGATTGTGCTCTATGAAGATACAATTCTTAGAGCAATGTTGAAAAAGGGGGGCTACCAAACAGACATCAATTCTAGATTATCCTACATTCTTAACTCTGTTTTTGAATACATAAAGAGGATGGGTACCTGCTCACAGCAATACTTGTTTAAATCTTCATTCCCTTCATAGCTACTTTCCTCCCCATAGCTCTGCTCTACCTCAATATCCAGATTTTCCTGAAAATTTCCTCCAAAGAGACCCTACAGTAACTTTTATTGCTTTTCCTCTTTCTACACCCCCTTCAAAAGAACCCACACTACTTATTATTGAGAGAGCTTGAGCTAGAGCTATAGAAATATAAAATCCTACTATGCTGAGAAAGCTGATGAAAAATTTTGCTGGCCTGAAACTTGCTAGACACTGCATATTTTAGCATGGCCATGTTTTAAATTTTCCAGAAAAAAAGTCTCCTATGAATTTGACATTTCTGAAATAATTTCTTTAACTGAGACCAAGTAAGCCTCTAGATAGAATCTTTCATGCCTAGAACACCTCCTGAAACATCTGGGTGCTGATAAGGAATTAAGACACCAGGTAGCTTATATCTGCTTATGGAAAAGAAAATACATAATATTTAACTTTAAACTTAAAGAGAAATAATTTGAAACAATATATCAAAGTCTTATTTATTTCACACAGAAATGATAGTAATGTCTTCTTTCTTTGACTAAAGATCACATTCTTTCCTTAGGCCTACAGTTTGATGTTCTTGATGCTTTATGTTTTAATTAGAAATAAAAAGAGTTAGTATATAGTAATATAATATCTTCATCTTGAACATCTTCCTTATTTCTGAAAAGCAGACAGAAGAATACAGTATTATCTGATAATATATATTATTTTAAAGTTTTAGAGATATCTAAATTTGATGATATATAGGGGGTTATAACAAGAGAGTTCATATTGACTTTTAAAAATAATATCAATAAAAATAATAATATTAGTGATAACATTTTTAAGTACTTGCTATGTGCCAAGAAATGTTTTAATTTTTCCATATGTGCTATGAGACCAGAATTATTACATCTGCTTTATAGATGAAGAGTCTTTGCCCAATGTTATACATTAATAAACAGGAAGAGGCAGAATTTGAACCCACACATGTAATGATGCCAACATGTTGTAAATTCTGCATTGCAACATAAGTACACTATTTCCATTTTATTAACTTAACGCAAGACAAATTTCCCATGCCTGTTTAATGCTCATGCATGCATGCTCCCACGCTCACCATGAATAACTCTGTGGTGCTGCATTGATAAGTGAATGGATGAAAATACCACATTCATGTTCCAGGTAATATTTTTATTGCTTTGGTATTGCAATATTGAAAGCTGAATTTAGACATATTTGTGGTTACAAACGGCAATGTTTTTTTTTTTTTTTCAGTGTTTTGGGGGTATATATGTTTTGATACTCAGAATTCTCAGATATTAGAATTTACTTAAAATTTTAAGTTATACAATATACCATATGTTACATATCATTCTCAGCTGAGCCTAGGGCAGCACCCTTTAATCAAATCCATTGCTATTTCAGACTCAGTAAGATAAAGACTATAAAGAGCCTCATCAGTTTACATCAGGTTTTGTTCTCAAATAAGTTATGTAATTTTGATATTCAAAAAATTTTGGATTTTGGAATAGAGGGTAAGAGATTTTAGACCTGTAGGTTTATCAAGTGTCAATAAATGAAGACACTTGCATGTTTACTTTTGCCATGATCAACATTCTTCATTCAATTGTTCAATTTATTTTTGTGCTCTTGATGTGAAAATTAAACATATTAATTTTTTTTCCTTTTGAGAATATTTAGCTTAGAACAAAATTTATATTAATTCTCTCTCCATAAATAAAACTCATGTCTTACTAAAACTTCTAACTACATTACATAGGAGACTAATTCTGCTTAACTTCATCAGCTTCTGTGAGTCCCTCATTTAAAGCATTAAACTTTTTTCAGATCTACTTAGAATCTCACATTCCCTTACTCCATTATTTTAAGATTTTATTAGAATATATTGTTTTTTAATAGTTACTAAAGTTTCCAGCTGACACTTACTTCTAAAAGATTGTTTTAAAATAGCATTTCCAAAATAAAATAATGTTTAAAGTGCAGGAATGAGCAATAAACTATTCTTGTACCTGATCATTGCCCATCCAGCCAGAATCAACTCAAATAACACTATCTAATGTTCTGAAAATCTCTTTACTAAGACATTATTTGGCAAGAACTACCTAACTTACCATAGTTATTAACATCAATTTTCTTTCTTGTGCATGTGGATATGCATTATCTCTAGATTCTGAATACCTAAGATACATATCATTTACATACAATAATTTTTGTCAAAATGCATTGAACAATGTTCTCTATTATCTGTTCTTTACAAAGTATAGTGCTACTTGAATAGGAGCAACCAATTTAATTGCAACAATAAGCTTAGCATCTAATATTTTTAAATTATCAACAGAGCAACAGATATTACTATTTTTCCTGCAATCATGTATAATTTCTATATTTTACACTTAGCAAAGCTAATTTGGATGAGGCTTCTAAAACAAAGTTGATTACATGATATTCTTAGTTTTATTTACATTTTACTAATATTTGTCTTTTCTAATTAAAACATAATATTTTGTTTGTAGATTCAAGAAATTTTCTAAATTATATTTTAGAAGAGAGATGAGTTCAAATCTTTATAATAACTTTTTGCCAAAAATCTCAGAGTTCTCTCTCAAGAGTTATAAATTATTTGCTGGAAGTCATTGGAAAGGAAAGGGAAAGTAATTAAGAGAAAATTGTCATCAATCCTACCATAGTGCTCAGTCCAACATATTCTATTTGTAATACCACCCGTTCTAAACATTTATATGTAAAAGGCACAGAGAAACATAAAACCTACACAAATTTTTGATGTGTTGATTAAAGGAGGCCTCTACACTAATGATTGGAATTGTCACTTTGTTCTCTAGAAGGTTTTCACTCCACCACAACACAGCATGGAAAGGTTCTGACAGGCTAGAGGGAAAAAATGCTATTGTTTCATAGAGTGAGAGAAGATAAATTTTGAGAGGAAAAGGGGGACTAGAGAACCAAAAAGAGACTTAGCGTACAGTTGTATTTTTTAAGAAGCAAATATGAAAATTTAAAATTTAAATGTTAATTATTTTTGACATTTATTCCCATGCTGCCCTCTTGTAAAGTTTGTGTGTAATTCATAGTATGTGTACCTTATTTTGAGAACAAGCTTTAGGATGACATTTATTCCGCTTTAATCTATCCTCTGTTAAGCAAAAGCCAACTCCAAGTGCCCTGATTTAAGTATTCTAGATTTAGATTTATGACACTAATGAAGTTTACTTCCAGACTACCTAGCAGGGGTTATCATATATTTGTAACTGAGATGTCATTTGCCTAGATGGCCTCAGGCCCTCCAGCTATATGGAGTCACATTCTTTTTAAAGTTTAAACTGAAATAAAATAGATAAAAACTTCAAATTATAGGTTTGTATAATCCTGATTTCTTCTTTGTATGTTATCCTCTTTCCACTGTATGTAGTAATTTTCTTATCTCTCTTTCAGGACAAATAAATTTTGTCAGCCTCCTTCCTCAGACTTCTTCTGAAATTTTATGTTGCTGAATTTTTTCTCTCCATTATTCTCTAAGATTATCCCAAGAAACTAAAAATTCTACAACTTAAGTCATAGTAATTCAATGATTTCTTTATCCCCATTCTGGTTATAGGAAAGTGAACATGCTATATTTTATACTCAAAAAAGATCTATAAATCTTCATACAGAAAAAGAGTAGTCTTCCTAAGAAGAATTTTTATAAGCACATTTTATTTTTTAATATATATATTTCATTTTTAATTACAGTTGACATACGATATTATATGTTTAAATTGTACAACATAGTAATTAGACATTTATATAACTTACAAAGCAATCACTCCTATGAGTATATTATCCATCTGATACCATACATAGTTATTACAATATTATTCGCTATATTTTTTATGCTGTACTCTACATCCCTATGACTACGTCCAAAATATATAAGGAACTCATACAACTTAACACCTAAAAACAATATTAAAAAATGGACAATGGACTAGTGGTTACCAGAGGGTGAGGGTGACAGGGGAGGTAGATAGGATAAAAAGGGTCAAATATGTGGTAACAGAAAGAAATCTAACTCAATTAATTAAATAAATAAATAAATAGGCAGAAGATCTGAATAGACATTTCTCCAAAGAGGACATATGGATGGTCCATAGACATACGATAAGATACTCAATATCACTGATCATCAGGGAAATAAATTAAAATCACAATTAGATATTACCTCATACATATTAGAATAACTGTTATAAACAAAAATTGTTGACAAGGCTATGGAGAAAAGGGAACCACTGTGCACTGTTGGTGGGGATGTAAATTGAAAAAGTCACTATGAAAAACAGTATAAAGATTTCTCAAAAAATTAAAAATACAAGTATTATATAACCCAGCAATTTGACTTCTGGGTATTTAACTGAATAAATTCAAAACACTAATTTGAAAGATATATGAACTATGTTCATTTCAGCATTATTTGCAATAGTTAAAATATGAAAGTGACCTAATTCCATTGAGAAAGGTTTATCAGCCATAAAGAAAATGAAATCTTGCCACAACATAGAAGGATATTATGCTAAGGTAAATAAATCAGACAGAGAGAGACAAATACCATATGATTTTATTTATATGTGGACTCTAAAAAAAATAAACAAACAAACAAACAAACAAAACAGAAACAAATTCATAAATACAAAGAACAAATTGATGGTTGCCAGATGGAAGAGGGATTGGGGGGAATGGGTAAAAATGATGAAGGGATTAAGAAATATGAATTAAAATACCTAGGAATAAACTTAACTAAGAAAAGAAAAGACCTGTACTTAGAAAACTATAAGACACTGAAGAAAAAAATTTAAAAATACCACAAAAAATGGAAGGTAATACCTTGCTCATAGAGAGAATTTCATCATTAAAATGTCCACACTACCCAAAGAAATCAATAAATTCAATGCATCCAGTCAAAATACCAATGGCATTTTCATACAACTAGAATAATCCTAAAATTTATACGAAACCACAAAAGACACCGAATAGCCAAAGCAATCTCGAGAAAGAACAAAGTTGGAGGTATCATGCTAACTGATATCGAACTATACTACAAGGATATAGTAATCAAAACAGCATGGCAGTGGAATAAAAGCAGACTAACAGAACAATGGAACAGAATAAAGAGCCCAGAAATGAACTCACACCTATATGGTCAATTAATCTATGACCAAGGAGGCAAGAATGTACAATATTCTGTCTATTTTTTTCTTTTTCTCTCTCATGATTCATCATTTATATATATATATATATATATATATATATATATATATACACACATATATATATACATATATATATACATATATATATACATATATGTATACATATATGTATATATATGTATATATATATACATATACATATGTATATGTATATACATATACATATGTATATGTATATATATATACATATATATATATATAATGTATTTAGCTAAGATGATGCAGACTCTATTGTCCAGAGAATCTTCTTTTATTGCTATATTTTAAATAATATAAACTTTACCTTCTGTGGATTATTTTAACAAATTTTCTAACAATATGGCCATTTTTAAAATCATTAAGTGCATGTAAAGTTTTTTTTTTTTTTCTTTGTTGGCCATTGCAATGTTTGAGACATTTGGAAAATTTAGTTTTGTTTCTCATTATACACTAGCTACTGACTTTGGTTACACATTCTTTAATCTCGAAATACTTTTTTTGTTTGTTTGTTTTACAACTTTAAACAATGAAACTAAAATATTTTGTTTCTTTATATATATATATCTAAAGACCTAAATGAGAAGTTAATACTGAAATATAATGTTTGATCTTCTAATTACCCACAGAATACAGAGCTAAATCCAAGAATATATAAAAATTAAGGTCTGGCTCTTCAATATGTTAATTGTCACCTAATAGTTTTGCCTGTTAATATGTTCTTTTAAATATCTCTATGGTTGCTTTTCTGAGATGTACTTTTCTAAAACAGTATATTTCAACATTGGCTGCTTATTAGAATAACTCAAGGGAAAATAAATTTAAAAAAATGCAAATGCCTGAACTCTGCCCCCAGAGGTTCTGAATTAATTGGTGATGAATAGGCCCCAATTATTTATTTTCTAAAAATAATTAGGTGTTTTTAATGTTCAAGAGAGTTGAAAACAACTGTCTTAAAGTGAGGGTATATTTTCATTTTATTTCCCATTATGGCAACTTTTTATTTTAAAAATTATCATTTACAATATCAATGAATATGTAATGAACTTAAGAAACAAACTAGGAAAAAGTATGTGAGAACTTTATATACAAAATTATAAAATGTTTTTAAAGGCAATTAAATAAGATCTAAACAAAGGAAGAGAAAAATAATATTTATGGAGAAAAAGGCTCAATGTAATAAAGATTTTCCTTTCAATTAGTATGTTGTTAAACAAAATTTTGTTTGTTTGTTTTTAGTTCTGAAAGCTAATTCTCAAATATAATGGAAGACCAAAGAGAAGTCCAAGATACTCTAATGAAGACTAAGTAATGGGATCAGTATAAAAAAGATAAACACATTATAAATATAATTAAGACAGTTTGTAATGAAATGGCAATAGGCATGTAGTTGATCAATTCAATAAGATTTAACATATTTTTTCAACAACTACTGTATTCTAATTTTGTTTTAAGTTTTGGTGTTACAGCAGTAATAGAGCAAACGAAACTCTGTTCTTGTGGAACTTAGGTAAGCTGAGGAGAAAGCAATACATAAAATGAATGAGTAAAACATAATGGCATATTAGTTGCTAGGTGCTATGAAGAAACATTAAGTAAGAAGACAGGTAGAAAATAAATATGTGTTGTGAAGGGGCAAGTGAGGTTTCAATTTTATGTAGGGAAATTAGAGCACTGGGAAGGTGATATTTGAGTCAAAAATCAACAGAAATGGTAAATGACTGAGACAACTCTGATGTGGCAAATGGATTAAGTGGGGAAATTATTATATAATAAATGATTATGAGACAGTTAACAATATATACCTATAAAATGTAAATTCTGTCTTCTATCATGCAATATTTCTAAAAATCTAGTTGAATTAAAGACAAGAATGAATGACTAAACCTCAAAAGTATAAGAAAACAGTATTAAAATATACATTTAGATATTGGAATAAGGAAGAATTTTTAAAATAAGGCCCCAAAATGGTCAAACAAAAAAGTCACTTATTTGAGTACATTTAAAAAATTCAAAGATACTATAAGCCACAGAAAGATATTTAAAACACTTTTAAGCAAAATAGAATTAATATCCAAAATGTATAAAAAGTCTTATAAATTAATAAGACACCAACATTCAACAGAAACAACTTAAGAAGAAAAAGTTAAATTACTCAATGAGGAAAAAGAAAAGGAAAAAAAACAGGCATTTTGCAAGAGAGGGAATGTAAATAGTTTATCAAAACATGAAAAGATGTTCAAATTAATTAGTAATGAAGCAAAATAAATTCAGTTCAATTCATAATGAGATACCCTTTTATACCTATTAACCTGGAAAACATAAATAACTGCCTATACAAAGTTGTGGCAGGTTATGAGATACTGGGAACTCTTAATATACTACTAGTAGAATTGAATATTGGTATAAACATTTTAGAAAACTATATAATGTGCTCTCTTAGGCATATTATATTTTTATAATAAAAAATAAAAAGCAATCATTCCCTGGGCCTGAACAATGAGCCAGATGTGTCCATACATTATTAACTTATAAGTTGTTCCAAGGGAAACAACTCAATACAATCAGTTTATGTCTCCATTCTAAATATAAGGAAAACAGTGACCTGGAAAATGAATTAGGGAAGAAGTCTCAGCTGTGTGGAGTTTGAGAGTGGGGTAGATAGGGTGCCTCGTTAAGGCCTTTCCAAGTAGGTAGCATTTGAATAAAGACATGAAGGAAGTTTTAGGGTAAGATGGAGCAAATATCCCATGCAAAGGCATTGAGGCTGTGGTAAGATCTGTTCTTCCAGGAAGAGCAAAATGATTTGTGTAGCTGGAGGGAAGTGAAGTAGAAGAATGTGAGACATAATAAGATGCCATTGAGACAGATAAAGTAGTACTTCTAAGAAATCAGAGAAATTTTGGCTTTACTGCATTGAAGAGGGTATAAAATGAACAGAGGAGAGGTGTAATCTGACACATGCTTTGTAAGTGCACACCGGCTGGCTGCTCCTTTGAACAGTACTATAAGGGAATCAAGGCCAGAGGAGTGCTTGTTAGTTGGAAGATGCCTGACACTGGTGTAGGTGTGGGAGTAGTGAGAAGTGATACAGTTCTGAAGGACTGGCTCTGGTGTGTAAGGGAGAGAGGGATAAAGAGTAACTCCAAAGTCTTTCGCTTACATCACTGGATGATAATAAAGTGAAAATTGGCTACATAATACAAACTACACATTTTCCTTTAGCATTTTCTTTCATGTTGGCTACTAGGTTGGTGAAAACCCATTTCCCTAGTCTATTCAGTAATACAGAGATCAGTGGATCATTTTAATATTCACCTTAATAATGCTGGTAATTAGATTTAAAAATTTCTCTACGTGAGAATATGTGGCATTGCAGATACCCACTGCTAAATGTGCTAATAAACCTTTTCTAACCCTAAGGTTATATCAACAGAGTTAGGGAGAAAAAAGAAAAATGTCCTGTGAGGCTTTGCTTTGAGATCTCCTTTTAAAAGAAATGTCTCTTATTGAAAGAGGAGGACCAATTTGGGGAATTGCTAGTTTCAGCTGGGACAGGCAACAGTGATTTCCTTCACTTGTTTCAAAAAGGTCAAAAGACTGTTGGCATGACTTAGCACGGCAACTAATATAATTAGGGGAAAAACTGCAAGTACTCTACGAAATTCCAATCCCATTCCGTGTGGTGCTATTATAAAACCAACAGAGGGTATGAATCCACAGTGAAGAGGGCAATTTGCATTTGGAACAGTCTATTTTGTCTCGATGGTGTGCTTCAGAGAAGAAAAGGATTAGAATCAAGGATAAAAGAAATAATGTGGTCGAATAGTTAGAAGCTAAGTATTTTACTGTTTTACTATAACCATTTTTTCCTGATCCATGTACAAGCAAAATTCATTGAAGTGGGGTCCTGTCATATTTTTTTAAAATAAAACCTTTTAAATAAATGTTAAATCAATATCTAGGCATGAGACATTCTGTGAGTGCAGCAGACTGGTATTTTGCTAATAACATTTTACCAAGTCATCACTGGTGATTAATACTGTTATGCAACTCATTTAAAAATTTTTAGTTTTTCAGGCCTTCTATACTTGGGAAAGCCTCATTTTACAAATCACTGATGACTCTTCTTCCCTGAAATTTCTGGATTGCTGCCTTAGCTTCCTTATTTACTTCAGTGCTGCCACATTCATTTTCTACTATAGATTAAGGCTGTATTCATTTCCGTTGTATTTGTTATATTGTGCTTATGAGTGTGCATGTATGTATGTGTACATGTATGTATATATTTGAGATATTGTCATCCATTATATATGCTTTATGTGTAACAACTCATGCAAAGTTTCCCTCTACTTAAAAACTAATCCTTACTGGCTGAAAGTCTCTCTTGTTTCTTTTTAAGGAATAAGTAATCATCTTTTCTCTTATAATATTAGATTTTCTCTCAACCTCTCATAAGTAAAATAATATAAATCCTATATCTACATGGTCCAAACAAAGGAAAAAGAGCTGTGATGATACAAGTTTCCTAATGGATCCCCTGGGGGACAGGGTGGGGTGTTTGAACTGGAAAGGAGAATGAGAATCCTTTCTGAAATGATGGAAATGTTCTATATTTTATTTAGGATTGTGCCACATGGGTGTGTATGACTACAAAGCTAATTGAGCTGAACAGCTAATATCTGTACACTTTAATGTAGGTAAATTATACTCCTATAAAAATTCTTAAAATTATTTTCTGTTTATTTTTCTGTCTTATCAACCCATGTCTATTTAGCTAATAAAATCACTTCTTCAGAGATATTTCTGGTCTCTGCATTCTCTAGGTGCACACTTAATATGTAGTAAATATAAGAAATTATAAGTAGATAATTTAGAAGTATTTGCCGGGGATCAAACATCTGGAATAAAAAGACAAAATTTTAATGTCGTCTTCAAAATGCATTTTATAATAACACATGAGTATCATCGTATAAAGAAGTAAAAGTCAGAAGAGGGAAATCTCTTCATATTAATTGTGTGGAAAAGTTTGAAGAATCATTTTAGTATCTATAATAAGCTAAATAAACATGATCTTTAGAAGTACCCAAATTTCCTTGATTGTAGATAGAGAGAAAGTCCTAGAAATGGTCTAAATCTCCATCTATGTATGTCTATATCTGTATCTGTGTTTTATTCTGTATATATAAATTTATAGTATAGTTTTATAAATAAAAATAGAAACTTCAGGTTTTAGAAAAATTACTAAGAATTAAATGTCTAAGGTATAAACATAAGAGTGAGAGGCTGAAATGGACTAGAATATTGGATAAGAGATTCTCAAAAAAACTGAAAAGCCAGGTTTTCAGAAACACCTTCTAAAAGAATTTGGAAAAGATTAGAACAAAAGGATGCAAGTATCTTTGATAATAGAGGCTACAAATTTTGAAGAAAAGGACATTCTTTGGATCTCATGCCATTTAAAATTTGGTGGGTGAATAAAAAGTAATTTTCATAGCCATATACATCTTCAGGCAACAGCTAACCTTAATGATTTACATTATAAGTAGCAAAGAACCCAAACCACCAATGAATGAATCATCAAAGGTTTGTAGAAGACTGTAACAAGGTGGGTAGTCATTAAGAGAGTTAAAGGTGGTAGAGAAACAATGGAAATGAAAGGCAGTGAGGGGCAAGGTAGATGTATCTTCAGACTCAGTGAGACAAGAGATATGAAGACAAACCCTCCATATGAAAGAACTGTCATAACGGTTATTCTCAAATAGAAACCAGGTTGCAAAGAAAACAAGATAACTGTGAGAAATATTCAAAAAAATGTTGAGAAAACACAAGATTATGTTGATTATAACCTCTGGGACACAGTAGAAGTATTAGGTGTTTTAAGAGGGGTAGAATGAAATAATGTGGTAGTAGAGGTGGGGATGACCGTCTGATTGGAGATCAGTGGCTTAAGAATGTGGGTCTTCTTATGCTGCCATGATAAGATTTATCAAAAGAGATTGTGGTGTCGTGGTGGTGAAACTTTAAATTTGGAAGGTTTGATATCAAAATGTTCTAAAAGAGAGGATGTGAATAAATGATCAATCTATCAGAAAGATCAAATTATGACATCAGACTCATGAATAAAAGATTTTGCCCAGAAACATGATTTGCTAATTCATTCAAGGATACACTGAATCAAAACACACAAGTAAAGGAAGGAGAAGTTTTAAACATAAGGACAGCTCCCCAAATCCTTCTAGTATTAGACCTGCACTCTGGCTCAGAGTAACACATTTGGTCTCTAATGAGATTTGTGTTACCTATGGAGCAAGGAGTATTGAAGGTATAAGAAATATCCATTTTATACCCAGATAGCAACATAGCTGATGTGACATTTTTCATGAAGCCATGCCTCCTGAATTCACAGATTCTAGATGTACTTATCATTAGGAATCCTAAACCAGGAACATCCTGTTAAAAGCATCACATAGATAGGGACTCTCGTCTTAGCAAATATAAGCAGTTTATATGACAGGAGGTTCACTTATCATCAAATTTAAAGGGTGACTAGACTGGGTTCCCTGACTTTTTGCTTCCTCAGAGAGCTTATTCCCAGTAATGGGAAAGAAAGGGATCATTAACAGCTGCTTTAATGCCTCTCCATATGACAATTATTATTTTCTTGGTTCCTTTTTTTTAACTTTTAAAACTGGTTATTATTTTTTTGATGAAGAGAAATCATGAACAAATATCTGAGAATTTGTCTAATTATTTCAATATAATTCCCAAGTGGGTCAACTTGAGAGCATCAATTGGTAGCTTCTGATTTAGAAATAGAATGAATCTTGGCATACTGTAAATTATAAAGAATAATTTGCATTAGAATCTTTAGGGAAATAAAACTAATTTCACATCTATTAATAGCTCCATTTTAGCTTTCAAAAGTTAATTTTAAATAGTTTTTAAAGAAATATGCTTACTGGTTTATGTTTTGTAGAAGAGCCTAAAACTTGGGGGAATAATGATGTTGTATTTTGTTGAATATATAGAATTGTTGAGGAAAAAAGCTTCATCTACTAAACCAAGATGGATAATATTTTCAATACTTCACAAATTTGTTAAATTTGGTTGAGATATTGGAAGGACTTCTCTAATTTTTTACTATGCTTTTATGTTCTGGCTTAGTTTATGGTTATACATTTGCTTCCTGAATTTCCTTTGGCTAAGTAT
Source organism: Macroglossus sobrinus (assembly GCA_004027375.1). Lineage (NCBI taxonomy): Eukaryota > Metazoa > Chordata > Mammalia > Chiroptera > Pteropodidae > Macroglossus > Macroglossus sobrinus. Next base: position 846,043 of record PVKZ01000097.1, on the reverse strand, counting down.
GTGTGTCTACATGTATGCAGATTACTAGTTTCTAGCAAGTCCTATTAAAAATTGTATTTACCTTATCTTAGCCATTTTATTACCACAAAAATAGCTCAATAACACAACTGTAGCACCTTATTTCAAAATGTAAATATTATAAAAGATAAACTTTTAAATAGGTTTTTACCTAATAGCGTAAAAAATACACATCTTTACCCTTATACATTAATTATTTGCACCCACACACACACACATATACATACATACAGACACACAAACATACACATCAAAATATTTCCCTAAAATAATACACTTTTAGATATTACATGGCCAATGTTGTAAGTCACCTTTTCTACTTTAAAATTTCCTACATACAAATGTGGATAACATTGAGATATCGAGTAAAGATACCAAAAAATGTAGATTATCAAAAAATGATTGAAGGGGGAAATGTATTCCAGAATAGAAATAGGGAAGATTTGAGTTTTCATTTTGTTTTTGACAATTGATAGCTATGGTTTGTGTTAATCAAGTGCTTTTATCACCTTGAGCCTCAGGTTTTTAGTTGTTGTCCCATTTAGTTTTGTATTTTAGCCTTCAATTTGAGACAATTGAATAAGTTTGCTGTGATTACCTCAGGCACCGATATTCTGTACTTTGATAACCTGGGAAATACTGTAGCCAGCATAGACACACAAGCAGAGTTGATCTTAAGAGTATTCTGGGTGTGTAGCCTGTGTCTTGGGAAGACTCCTGACAAGCACCTTTTAAGAGTTCTTATGTTTTAATACTTCAGTTAAGCCTTTGAGTGTTTTTAAAATATAAATATGTCTGAGAACATCATTACTAGATATGAATATCTCAGCATTCTTCTTCAGAAAGATTTTGATAGTAGGTGAATAGAGAGAACCTAGAGTTTATGGAGATTTAAAGATTGTAAGAAAAGAAGCAAAGATGAGTGCTAACCAGAAAAGCAGGCAAAAAGATTTTTCTTTGTTAGATATGTGTTAGGGTCTTCATTGAGGTTTTGGGGATACTTAGCTGGACTTGGCTATTGTTGCTGGCTCTAAGGCTGCTGCCCTTGGCCCTCAATGACCCACAATTCTAGTTATGAGATTCTCTGGTGAGGAAGCCCATCTGTCAGTGTCATAAGAGCGGGAGCCACTAGTAATTCAAGAAAAAAGACGGAGCCTTGTGGCTCAATGAATTTTACTAATCTATATTGTGCTATCTATATATAGAAATTTCATCTTAAAAAATATATAAGAGCTTTTATTTTTAGAATTCCTACCATTTATTAGGTAATTATATATAATTCCTTTCATTTGAGCAAAATCTCATGTTATGTGCTCTATGCCCACATAATTGTCGATTCTCTCATTTTTAAAAGAGACTCCAGTCACATTGTAATGTATTAGTGATACGTTCTGTACCCTAAAGAACTTCCCCAATGCAGAAGATTTCTGCTATCTTATGCAGAGCACATTGCACCAGCAGATATTTAACTTGCTCAGGCTTACTGATGGTAGAATGCTAATGGGAGGAAAATGTTAAACTTCTCATTCACTTTGAATTCTGGCTAAAGAGCTGATGTACACTGCAGAGAGGTAATCAAATGAAAATAGAATAAAAACAATATAGATTTGGCAATACCCTATTAAGTTTTTTATTTACTTAAAATTTACAAACATGCAATTTAGAAGCAAACATTTTTTAAATTGCTTCTCTGAAAACTTTTGAAAACTCATTTTAAGCCAGCTGAACTGTCTGGGTAAATACTTCTCTGTAAGATAAGAGACCATAGAGAAGCCAGAACTGTTACTAAAATTGATATTTTAGTTTAATGACATTGCACAGAATGCTAAACTTCTATCTTTGCTATCATCTTGTTTGATCTCTCTGTTTAGAAATTTCTTTTATGATGTCCTCCTGGAATATCTCACATGACAAGGAACTCATCATCTTTAAAGGCAACCCATTTTATTTTTAGACAGAAGTTAGCAATTAGAACTATAACTAGAACCATTTTTTACATTAAAATTAAATTGCTTTCTGATATTTTTTTCTTAATGATCTCTTTCTTGTCCACTATAATTAGATAGGGTAAGTTTTATTCTAATATAAGTTTCCACTGATTTTTTTTCTCGTGAATAAATACCTCTACTTCTTTCACTTATATATAGGTTGTCCAGTATCTCACATTTTCTACCTAGATTTCTCTAGACACACATGTTGGCCAACAAACCTTTAAAAATATACCCTGTAGAAAATACTCCAGAGTGATCAAAATGGTACAGAGAGTGTTTTTTTTTTAAGTAAAATTACAAGACGCTTATTAAATTATTAGAAGATTATCTTATAACATTTCCCAGGCATTGCCTATATTCCACATTTCAAACTATCTTATGTTTTCTCTTGGTTTGCCTCTAACTTCCTTTTCATGAACTGTTATGGATAAAAGGCCTCTGGGTGGCCTAAATGATTTTTACTAGCAAATGGCACTCACACCTACACAGTAAATAGTCCCTTCACCTATCTCTTTCAATGTTATTTGTTTTCTGGTAGGGTCCTGACTAATTATTTCTCTAAGCCAGTTTGCTCTTCTATAAAATGGGGATAACAGTAATACCCACTTTACAGGATTGTCCTGAGGGCTAGTGAAATAATATCAACATTTTGCATGGAGCCTGGAAACCATGAAATAAATGTGAGATATTTCTATTATTGTTGTTATTAAAAGTAGCTTACAGAGGACATGGTGTAATATTTTAGCTATGAGAAATTCTGTTAGATAATCTGCATAGTCCTTTTAGTACATTAGACACATCACTTAGGATCCTTGTCCAACAAATAAACTCAATTCTCAACATCAAAGTTAAATATAATATTTAGTGATGACTCTTAATTACATCAATATTTGCAATAATGCTAAAAGAAATTAAGGATTTTTGAGAGAACAGTAACTTTTTTTTTTTATTAAGAAAAAGTGATATGGATATTTAGCTAGGTTTATCATTATGTTCCATAGATAGAAAGCTTAACTCAAGGCTTCCTACATTTTGTAATTTTTTTCTTTTCTTTGTTTGATGAAGCGTTAGTAAGATTTTGTCCCTTGAACATAAATTTTTTTTTAATGACAAAATTAAATTGTTATTGGGAGGGTCTAATATTTTTTTCTAGTACCTGTTTACTACGAAACTATTTAAAATTAGTTGTGCTAGACAAGAGACTGAAAGAGTCTCAGTTCCTCATCTTCTTGTCCAAGTTGTCTTCATTATTTTCTAGTAACTTACACATAGTTCTTGTGTCACCCTTGAGTAATATTCTTATTCCAGGGTCCTTATTTGTTTCTTCACAGGAAAAACTTGCTTTAAATTAATTCAGGGATTACTATCTTAATTATTTGTATTTCTAAAGTCATTTACTTCCTCCAGTGTTCTGCAAAATGTCTGTCACTAATTATTTATAGGAAATATTAATAGGTATGATATATACATATATATATATATAATTAGACATTATATCACAACATATTTTCCTGTTTGCTATTTATCTTTTAATTTTCTGTGTGACATTCAAATATATTACCTTTCTTATATGACTTTCATCAAATTTTAACATTTTTAGAAAGATCTTCATATTCTAAGATTATTTTTTTAAATCAGTGCTTTCTTCAATGATTTTATGATTTAACATTCTACATTTAAATATATAATCAACTTAAATTGCATCCTAGTGATAAGTGTAAAGTGTGAGTTTAACTTCACCCCCTAACAATTCTCTTCTTTCATATCCTGCCATTAAAGAAAATCATGTGGATGGTTTTCTCCACATAAACTATTCATCACATGAAAGCAAAATTAAGACTGAACATAAGATTCAGGCAGGAAAAAGTTGCCTCTTTTTCTTCAAATGGATTTTAAAACTGTAATGCTGTGTAGTTAGACCACAAACTAGTATCAGATAATCCCTTCTGAATATCTTTTCACACACCAGACCAAAACTAAACTAGAAATAAACAAGCTTTCAGTAAGATACTTTTTTCCTGCAAAAATTCTCTCCTAGCTCCCAAGTTACCTCCTTTACAGACAGTAGGGATTTAAAGGAGTAAAATTCCCCCTGGTAATAAATAATAACATGCATTATGACACTAGGCTCATAAGTTTTCATTCCAAGAAACATATTCTCAGTTATTTCCAAATAAAATCAACCAACCAAACAAATAAAAGCTTCTTCATGGTAGAGAAAAGTCTTCTGTAATCATTCATCCCGCAGAGACCAAGGAAGTAAAGAAAAAGAAGAGATGTAAATCTAAAATTGCAATAGCACATGCTGATGTGGTTTATCTGCTATAAAACAGGATAAAAATGAGACATTATTTTAACCCTTAACTGCAGTATTATGCAATTCTCCAAAATGCTTTATATCATATTTAACTAAGATGTACTTTGAGAAGGTATAAAATCATCTAAAATCATTCTATGGGCCATTGGCCTGTTGCCTGTATTTTAAAGAATTTAGAGAAAGAGAGAGAATAAGTCCTGAAATTTAAAGAATTCAACTGGCTTGCAAACTGGAAGAATTACTTAACCATATCTGTAAAATATTATTTAAAGTTTTTAAAACTAGCTTAACATTTTTCTTACTATACGAGCTCTCTGTGGTTCAAACTAGAGGAAAGAGCAGTTTATTCATGAGAGATATATTAACATCTGCCTTTCTCTGAAAATGTACCAAATATAATAAATACTAAATTGTTTAGATATTCTAAGAAATGTGGGCCTTAAATAAGGCCCACTTCAGAGTTCATCTCAAAAGCAAATTTCTTTAGCTATGTCTTCAGGCCAAGTTCTATCACTTTGGGCAAAATCTATTACAGAACTTAACAGAGCGAGAGGCAAGTAAAGTGCAATCGTCAAGAAAAGTTGCCAAGTTAGAGTGAGCTTCTGATCATGAGCACCTATAAAATTTCAGGTTTACAATAATATTAGGAGGAAATACCTTTTTTTTGTCAAGTAAATGGCAGTTTTTATATTAAAATATCTAATTATGATTTGTGAGGAAGTCAATAAAAAATATGCTAAAAAGTTATACTTTTTTCAGTGTAAAGGACAGATGACTTGTGAAAACAATAGTGAATGAATGCTACATGTATACATACAACACTAACAACAAAAGAAAAGATAAAGAAATTGGATCACATGAAAACAAAATTATTCACATGGTAACATCAGCTAGATGGCAGAATAGAGGGTTTCTCACTGGTATCCTCCCTTGGCAGCAATAATTTTGCAGCTATTCATGGACAAAAGTGTCTTTGTGGAAGTTTTGGAATCCAGGTCTTCAAGTGTGAAACCCAGGTGGAGGCCAACACTAAAGAAGTCTGTTTTGAAAAAGCAGGCCCATGTCCAAATCCTGTTTACAGACCCCCAAACAACCCTGGACCCCAATGGATTCGGGTATAGCCTGCCTTACTTTGGTCCTGCCACCAGCACTGTGTGCCAGGGAACTGGGAAGAGTCATGCCCACCTGCACTTTGGGTAACAGCCCATCAACCTGTGTCTCAACTGTGGGCTCTAAAGGGTCCTATGACTCAATTCAGTCTCCTCTCAACCATGGTCCAAGAGCAGGACTCTCAGGAACAAGGCGAGAGATAGGTATACCCGTGCCTCTGAGGCAGGCCCATTGAATTCTTTCTGACTGCACATCCTTAAAACTTCCCTTTTGCTGCTGAGTCTAAAAGGGACAGCATGGAAGATGCACCAGTCACCTGTCATCTGTGTCTCCTAACTCCATTAAACAGCAATCCTGAAATGCTTCTATATGCAGCTCCAGGCTCAGCCATGGTCTGGGTGCAGTACTACTTTCCCAGGACAGGGTGGAAGACATGCTCCCCTGAACCCCTGAAGAGAGGAAAGCCAAAACTGGAACAACTTAAAATCCTGAAACAGCCCTGTGATCTGACTCCAGCCCCACTCAGCTATAGTCTGAGGGCCTTTCTGCTCATCCAGGAACCTGGCAGGAGGCATGTAGATCTGTGCTCTGGAGGCAGGCCTGCATTCCTTGGTCCCAGCTGTAAACTCTGAAGCAGCCCTGTGACTCTTTTCCAGCTACTCTTGACTGAAGTCTGGGCCAGTCTTGCCACCCATGGACCAACCTTGTGACCTAGCAGGAGGCCTTGCAGGGACCTGGAAGGAGCCACATCCATCTGCATACCTGGTAATAGGTCTACAGTTTGTGAATGCAACAATAGACACTGGAGTAGACCCTTGTCATAATACCAGTCCTACTAGCCATGGTCATAGAAACAGCCCAGTCCTTGCAGGGACTAGACAGATTCCATGCCCATCTGAGACCCAGGAAACAGGCCCACTAACCATGGACCCTACAAGAGACAAAGAAGAAAACTATATGATGATAGCACTAAGATGATATAAATATTGTTAAGAATATATATAACCAACATCAGAGCACCTTAATATAAAAAGCAAATATTAACAGAACTGCGAATATAAAAATTACAAAAAAAAATTCTGAGAGACTGATAGTTTACAAATAACTAGAACATTCCAATATTATCTCCCTTGTATTATTACATATATATGACAGTAGAAATTACTCCACTATTTGCCTAGATTTTTTTTTCAGGCCTATACCTTGAATCCTAGCCCTTATTAATCCTTTTCAGGATTATTTTCTTAAAAAGGAAAAGTTCAAAGCAGATTGTAAAGTAGTCATCAAGCAAATAGCAATCAATTCTGAAGTCAAATAACTAAAAATATATAGGCTTACAAATTAGTGGACCACATATTAATTAAAATTAAAAATAATTGTAATTATTTTTAAGTTAACTTTGATGCCCATCAAAAGACTGTAGGCAAGTTAGATATACAGATTACAAACTCTCAGAGTACATGAAACATTAAAACCACATAATTTGGTGATCATTATCAGTACAACCCTTGGAATAAGACTTTAGGGAAAAAAGTGATATTATTATATACAAAAATATAATGTTTTATGGTCATTAATATATACTAGAATTTTTCTCAAATTGTTTCTTTTTCAATGGTCAAGTTCAAGCCCTCATCAATTTATTAAAAGTTTCCATTGACATAATTTTGAAAGTGCTTTAAAATGCGTTATCAACAATGGGATTAATGGAAATTGTTATCATCTAATGTATTTAGATCAGCCACACTATGTAATTGTTCTCATTTATGAACAAATACAAACCATCAGTTCTGTGGACAATGAACCACGAGTTAGCAATGACAAGCTCATTACCCTGTAACTGACATGGTTCAGGTTCCACTCTCCAAAGAAAACCAACACATTGAATGTTTATCTCAACAAAGCCAAATCAGAAAAGTAAATCTGCTTTAGGAAATATAATGTTCCTCAAGTCAAATCTGTATGACACAGGACTATCCCTGTGGTCAGGATTAACTCTGCTATCATTCTCTCTATTAGCAATGGGAAAAGAAAAGTTGACTGAAATCATATGTTATCCATAGTCAGTATTTCAAATAATATATTTCAAAGATCTTTGCATAGTAACTTTTAGAAATTAGCTGGTGTGTTAATTTATATGCGAATATAAAGGTGTATTAAATAATTAAGCATCAAACTGTCTATTGCTGGGGAGACATGTTTGTATGTACATAAGTGAATAAGGAAATAGACAATGGGAAATAGTCAGCTGTAGCAGTTTACTAATTTGTCCCTACCCTTGCTGATCTAGGTAATACTTGTGGAAATGGAAATGTTAACCTGTTGTGGATCTCATGCCAATGGAAATGTTAACCTCTAACTAAGGGTATTAGATGTAGAGTCATGCCCTATCTAGTGACAGAGATACCTTCTGAGAAACACATCATAAGGTGATTTCGTCATTGTATGAACTTTGTAGAGTGGACTTACACAAACCTAGATGGTATAGCCTACTACTATAATTTATGTGCTATATTTTATTTGATTGGTAGCACAGTAGTTTGTTTAGAGCAGCATCACCACAAAAACATGAGTAATGTGTTGCACTATGACTTTATAATGGTTACATCATTACTAGGTGATGGGAATTTTTCAGCTCCAGTATAATCTTAAGAGACCACCATCATATATGTGATCCATTGACTAAAATATTGTTATGTGGCATATAATGTATTGATTTTTTTATTTATTATTTCTCATTTCCCTTCAGATAGAATTCATAAAAAGTTGATCATTTCAAGATGTTGAAGTATCCAAGTAGGAAATAGAAATCTGATATTTATTGGGATGCATGAAATTACCATGTAAAATTATGATCAGATTACTATAAAATGTTCTGGTCAGAAAGATGCTAACCCAAGAGATGTCAAAAGCTACAGGATCTTATACAATTAAGTATCAAACTGCATGACAACCTAGTAATCAAAATTAATCTGTCAGCTCTTAAGCTAAGTGATTCACCTTAACTAGCTACTCCTTCTCCTAAATTAAGTTTGCAAATTTACGGAAAACCAACAACTTGTGCTGGGAAACACCTTTGTTACTACACACTGGGCCACTAGTTAGAGGAAGTGCTCTGATGCAAAAATTCCATCATGTGCTCAGTTATAGCCTGAAGAGGGATGTAAGGATGAACAACATGAGCTTCAAAACCTTCTCCAAGAACCAAGAGCATCCCAAGAATTATTGGTACACAGTCTCTCTTGGAACAAGAAGAAAACTCAAACTATCCAAACAAAAGTTTCTGAGACATTTGACCTTTGTGTCAGCAGGAAGAAAAAAATTAACCAGCATTTATACTCTGTAATTGGTCTAACCTTATTGGAAGGTATTCAGTAGCAGAGCAGAATATCGAGACAGGCTTTCAGGAAATAACACTTTGTTTCATAAAGAGCTCTGCTCAAGGTAATTTATGAGAAATAGGAGGCTTACTTAAAGTGACTACTTAGAATTGTAAAAATCAAATCAATTTCATAGTTCCTTTACATTTTATTGATGTTTCTTAAGCTTTTGTATTTCACAGAGTTGAAAAAACAAAAATCACTGAGCTGTGTCAATTTTAACTCCACTTTAAACTCCATTTTTATTTTAAAGAAAAAGTTTGTTTCCACTTCAGGATCTCTGAATACAGCAGTAGAAACCATTGCACTAAAGAGTATTCTGACAACTTTTAGTATTTAACTACAGTGTGGGCAGAAAGCCTAAGAGCTTGTTCTTTCTATGTGAAGGTGAAGATGATTATAATGTTTGGCTTGTGTTTAAGATGGGGAGGAAAGAAAAAGGAAGCCTTTGCACATTGTCTGTGGAACAAGCTGTGCTTGGGAGAGTTGCAGCAAATTGTTTGACGGGGTCTGTCACCTCACCTGGTTCTGCTCTAGGCCTTGGAATCAGATAAGTTTTGTAGCTCAAACACTTCCTCATTTCCATTTATTAGCATTAGATAATCATCGCCCTGAAACTTAAATTCGACTCATTTTTTCCTTACTTATAGCTTCAGGATATTTCTCGGAAATAATTATATTTCTTATAGCTATAAATTAATCTTTTTTTTATTACCATCTACCTCACAAATAGCAGTGGATGAGGCTTTTGATGACTTCATTACTCTCCTGGTAGAATCAAAACTAAGAGAAGCAAAGTATCTGGGTCCATTTCCAAACTCTGATTTTCAGTGCTCACTAAGAAGAGTCTTTTCAATAAATGGTGCTAAGAAAATTGAATATTCATTTGCAAAAGAATGAAATTAAATTATATTATACAATTTACAAAAATTATCTTGAAATGGATTAAAAACTTAAATGTCATACCTGAAACTACAAAAATCCTAGAAGCAGACATAAGAAAAAACTTTTAGCATTGGTCTTAATAATATGATATTTAGTATGATACTCAAACACCAGTAAGAAAAGCAAAAATAAACCAGTGGGACTATATAAAACTGAAAAGCTTTTGCACAGTGAAAGAAACAATCAGCATAATGAAGGAGAACCCTATGGAATGGGAGAAAGTCTTTGCAAACTGTATGTTAGATAAGTTAATATCTAAAAAATAAAAAGAACTCAATAGCAAAAAAAAAAATCCAAATTATTTGATTAAATGTGGAGAAAAGGGAATTTTTGTACATTGTTGTCAGGACTGTAAATTGGCACAGCCATTATAGAAAATAATATGAAAGCTCCTCAAAATATTAAAGATAGAGCTACCATATGTTCCAGCAATCTCACTTCTGGGCATACATCTGAAGAAGATGAAATCACTATCTCTACCCAGCTGAAGTTAGCAAGGTAAAGAATATTTCCAGCACCACCAAACCTCATGCTGGACTTTCCTGTCATGATCACTAATTCCTATTAAAAGTTAATGACCAAAGTTTGATTTTTCTGACCTTATACTTCATTAAAAAATTACTAATTTTTTTTGAAAATTAAGCTATATCAATATTGCAACTAATCAAGTAATACAGTAACAGTTAAATGGCAATTCATATTTTGCATCAAGGATGACCTTGGTGATAATTTCATTAGACATTTGAAAGAAGTCGTGAGAATGGAAGCACTTTTGTAATGAAAGGAGGACAGATGTTATTAAGAAATTAGGTATAGTATTATTAAGTGGGTATTAATAAGGTTAATGATAAGTATATGATAGAAGCTTCCAGTTTGCAATGGAAGTCGTGATTATAGACACTTAACTAAGGCTTGAGATATAGAGAAGGTATTCTTGAGGAGATGTTTAAACTTTATTTTGAAGACTGAGTAAGAGGTGGTAGAAGAAGAAGTAAGAAGGTAAAGTATAAAAGGAAGGCATCTCAGGCAGCATGAATAGAGACAAGCAGTTCTGAAACTGCACAGGTACCAGAAGCTGCTTGGGATTGCACATTGCTACATGTAAAATGGAGAGGGTTTGGAAACATGGCCGGAGAATTAGGAACAGATATGTCAGTTTTAGGCAGTTGACCATTTTTCTATAAATTCTGGGTGGCTATTAACAGGGAGAAAAGAGTTATAATCAGATGTCTTTTAAATAGATACCACAGAATTGAAGGGGAGCCATGTGTTAAAAAGAATATGAGAATAATTTTTCCTTAATATTTAGTACAAGATAATCTAAGTAAGCCCTAAGAGATCAAGAGATATACATAGCATCTAGCTCTTGAATATTTAAAATGATGATTTTGCTTTGAATATTTTTTTTTTCTGACATCTGACAGGAGTTGTGATGTTTGCACTAACTTACCCACACTTTCTCCAGTTTCTTATTTGGCTAGTGACATATATTTGCAAATAGTTTTTAATCATCAACACATTAGAAGCTCAATAATTATATTGTTGATTTGTTGTGGTTGCTACACATGGTTGAGAGTAAGGCATGGAGCCATCAAATAGATGTGGGTCCCCCACCCCCACTCTGTGTGAAGTTAATTGGACTATGTAGAAATCCAATTCTCGACTTGGCCTCAAAAACCCCTTTTTATCACCTCAGCAGGAAACTCATTTTAGGCTTTTTAAACATACTTGTGTGATTTTGATGAGGTTATCATTACCATAATCATTATTATTATTCCTCATTAAGTTCTTAGAATACAAGGACATACCATCTTAAGACAGGAAGCTTTTTAAATAGCCTTCACTATTTTTTTTACTGCAATAATTACAGCAAATTTTGAATTTTAGGACTCTTTATATTGTCTGGGTTAAAATGCTTAGGTTTTTTAGTTAATAGTTGTCTTCATTTTTACAGAGACATGTTAATAACCTTAAGCAACCAAATAAGACATTGAAAACACACACACACACCCCTAATAGCGGCTTTGGGAAATATATATAATGTATGGTGTTTAACAGGTCTTACAGAATAGATCTCCTCTAGCTTAAAACCTGTTTTTAGTCTAAAAAGCTACTATATCATATAAAGAGATATAACTTACAGCAATATTAGCTACATCATACAGAAAAAAAAAAATCTAATGTCCTTACTGGACTTGTATCGGTATCTTCTCTTCTCCAATCATACTGCATGCTGCCAGTGTAATTTCTCTGAGATAAAATTCTGGGCATGTGGCCTCCCACCACTGAAGGCATTCCAATAGACCCTTCTTTGCCTATCTGAAAAATTCTAGTCTTTGAGACCTTTACTATCTGTTTATTAGGTCTCTATAGTTACTCTTGGCCAGGCTTTATTCTAGGAGCTGTGGATAGCACAGTGAAGAAGGGTGACTGGAAAGAGTGTATATGTTGTGGCATAAACAGGTAGTGAACATGAAAAAACAAAATATTGTTCAGTGCTATGAAGACTATTTTGGGTAGTGTTATATAATGACATGGGAACTCCTCTGCTAGGTAGTCAAGGAAGGGTCTCTACAGAGAGACATCTGAGCGAGTCTGAAATTTTTGAAAAAAAATTTCATGTAATAATATGACAGTTCAAAAGAAGAAATAGCAAAGACCTTGATATGGGATAATCTCTCTATAATTAAGAAGTAGGAAGAAGACTGAACAAACCTATCTCTTCCCAGTTGTAGCTGCAGCCTTGGAATGTATTCTGGGAATGGCTGGGCTGTTCTTTGACAAATGACATGACACTCATGGCAGGGACAAAGCTCTCCAAGACTCCATTGCTCAGGAAGCCACAGCAATAGAGAAAGCTAATCACATATCATAAGCTTAGCATCTTAGATGCTTTATCGATACACTTGTTGGACGTGCATTTTGACTCCTAGAGGGAATTTACTTATGAAAAATTTGTCATCAAAGAAAGGGACATTGGGGCAATTTGTTTACTTTGCAGAAAGATGAGAAACCTTCCCACAAAGCTATGGAAATTTGTTCTTACTTTTTAGGTTTATAGTCTTGGGGAATTAATGTAGTTCCATCATCATTTTAAGTAGAACCTCTCCCCGCAAAATTATAGTCATTGAAATAAAAAAATTAAGACTCATTATGACTATACAGCTTATGTATTACTCTCTGTCAACACAACTGAGATATTATACATGGCATGTATATTTTATTTTATTTTCTACTAACTATATCAACTTGAAAATGCAGAAAATGCTTTGCTCCAAAAAATAATTCCCTGATCTCTAAGTATAGATTTTTCTTATTGAAAAAAAAAATGCATGTGGTAAGGGGCAAGGTGAACACTATTACTGAAGTCAGAGCAAAAAGAAGTGGGAGAGCCGTGAAGAAGCTTGATTGCAACAGCAATAGCAGCAGCAGTGCCTGCAAGCCTGGTGCTGAAGAAGGGAAGGGCGCTCCTGGGCACCAGCACACCTGGGGCTGCTCAGGGCTTCCTATATCTTCATGTCAGAACATGTTGCCTCCTAAGGTCTTAGTGCACCATGATTACCTAAGGTGCCTGAATTCTGAGTTATATTTCCTAAAACTGCTCCGACTGCAACTCTTATTTCTCTACATGTAAAGGCAGAATATGAGTTTGTATTTTATGGACTTGTAAGTCATGACATCCTGTGATAACCAGTTGTGTTTTTGCTGGTAGGATTTTTCGTTTACCATCAGCGGTTCTCAAACTTTTTGATACCAGGAACGGGTGTTTCTATGGAAAATTAATGCCTGGTGATATGAAGTGGAGATGAGGTGGTGACACTAGCGCTTGAGAGCACCTGCAAGTATAGATGAAGCTTTGGCTCGCTTGCCCTCTGCTCACTTCCTGCTGTATAACCCACTTCCTATCAGGCCATGGACTGGTACTGGTCCACGGCCCTAGGGTTGGGGACCCCTAGTTTACATTGTTGGTATCCCTAACTGGAATTAGGTGGTTTGGATGTTGGGCTGGCTTGCTGCCTCATTTGCTGGGAGAACCCCCTACACCTGAATCTCAGTATGTAACGTAATGCTATTATCGAAGGTGTTTGCATTTGTTTCAGTTTTTTCTACAAAATTATTCAATTCTTGCATAATTTACACTTAATTACTTGCTTTGTATCTGATGGAAGATTCCAGGTGCCTTCCAACTGATAAACTCGTTATAGATAAGATAGTAATAATGATATCTTACATATAGATAATATTTTATGATCTACAAAGCCTTTATATTAATATTATTTCAGATCCTATGCATGACAACTCAGAGAAAAAAAAGGACATTTATTTTCTCCACTTTTCAGATAAAAAGCTAAGGTTCAGGAATGTTAGATGTTCACAATAATACAACGGGAAGTTGAAAAGGACTCAAATTCAGGCCAACAGACTCTGAAATCTCCCCTTTTACCATGCTGTACCTTCTTTCTAATATAGTGAGAGCCCCATCAGATCCCTAATTACAGTATAAAAAGCAGTACATTCTTTTTTTGAGGGAACAAAAGGGCGCCTTCTAAGCCTACATCCCTCAAACACCCTATCATGAATGATGCAGGAGTACACTGAGTTCTTTTCTCAGGGTGGGAGACACAGAACCAGCCAAAACATCCTAACCATAGCAGTCTCAGTTAAATGCTGACACTCTGAACTAGCAATTTGCCTCTGAGAAGTGGTTTTAATGCAGGTTTAGCAGTCTAAGTTATCTAGATAAGAGAATGTGGTCTCTGCCCTGGAGAAACCTACAGTTTGGGAAATAAGACCAACATGTCGACTATGAAATCAGTTCCCATTGTGGCATGACAGAGAAACAGTCAGAGAATGGTAGATAGCTAGAGTGACAGACTAAACATTTATGAGAGTAATGAACAGTTACACTTCATTTCACGTCATGGTATCTACAGATTTACTACTGCAGACATTGCTGCTGTGGCTGGATACTGTTGCATTACTACAGTTTGTACATTTCTCTTTCTTAAAAACTTGACCAGGAGAAGTTTTCTTTCTATTAGAAAATAAACTTCAGTAAGCCAATATGCACAAATATCAGATTCCCAAGAGACTTGATATAACCCAGCTTTGATTTCAGAGCTGAGTTTTATATGATAAAATTAGACTACCTAGAAAATAAATTCAGCATTGAGTGAGTTCAAACGGGAAAAGTTCACAGCAACCTCCAGACTGATGCTAAAGAAATGCCAATGGTTCAGGAGGTGGAAATATAACTGAAGATGGAAATGCAACATTAGGCTTTATAACAGGAGCCTGGTGGCGTTTGCTGCATTTTATTTTAAACGATAAGTACTACAAGGCAATTCTCCAACTAGACCCATCTTTCTGACTATCAGTGCCCCATGAGACAGGGCCAAAGGTGCATTGGCTTTCTATGGTACACTGCCTCATTCTCCTCATCACCAGATCTCAATTTTGTCTTAGCTACATACCTCTCAGCTCCTCGTTGGGCTTTGGGTCATGAAGGAACTTCAGTTTCTGGGCTCTGAGTAGGAATACAGCACTCCTGCAAACACGACAGACAGGTATTGCAAACTAATATTTGAACTAAAGCTTTCTTTAAAGGTTAGATCTAATGACTGTAAGACAGAGATTTTCAGCATTTTACCCCAAGAATAAGGTGTTCAAAGCAAATTGATAGAAAGCACATGTTAGAAGAGTCATAATATTTATTCTGTTCTCCAACTGCTTAATGATGCATGGATATGGGAGACAGGGTGAAGTAGTAGAGAATCAGGCCTATTTCTCCAAGATATTAAGGTCTGCAGTGGGGCCCTATAATTGTTAGTTTTGGTTTATAAAATATTATGTTTTACTTATCATTTAAATTTTCAGAGTAAAAATCCATCTATCATCTATCTATCTTTCTATCTGAATACAAGGCATGTACCCATTTCATCATGGAAGGGTATAGCAGGAACTTCTGGCTAAACATGGCATCAGAGCAGCTTTGTCAATAGATACTGACATTTTTTTTCTGGAACTTTTTGTGTATTGAAATCTATAGGATTAAATATGAGAAGCCTGACTAAGCAGTACAGGAATAAAAGGCCAGTGAGGCCCCTTCACCACAGGGAAAGAATAGTCTTAATTTGTGATTAATACTTTACACCACTTGAGTATTGGGGCAGAGGTGGTTTGGCCTCTGTATCTAAGTACCCATTGATATCACCGTAGGGTTATATCAGCACCACAGAGGCAGTGAAATGGCTTTGGGACTGCAATGACACTATTACATATGAGGCATTGCTTTATGTTGTAATGGTATAATTGGTAGCACATAGATCCCAATTTAGCTATGGTGGCCCTGGAAGTAACCAAAGCCAATCAGGAGGTCACATGGCTTTGAGAAGCATGCCTGAAACCCCAATTTCCTAGCAGATAAATTTTAGTATAAATGATAGAAGAATAAAATAGTGATATTTAGAAAAATCTTAGGGATTCATGAGAGAATCTGAAAAGAGACTGAAAAAGGAAAAGAGCATACCTCCAGCTAACCTGGGAAGTATTGTCATTTGATCATGCTTTGAATTTATGCATATTACAAATTGAGATTTGAGGCTATAACAATTGCTTAATGTTACAGACATTGTGCCCTTGTCCCCAAAATTCATATACTGAAGCCCTAACCTCCAATGTGGTGGTATGTAGAGATGGGGCCGTTGGGTGGTAACTGGGGTTGGATGAAGTCACAAGGGTGGGGCCCTCAAGATGAGATGAGGGTCCTAATAGAGATGTCAAAGAGCTTGCTCTCTCTCTTCCCACATACACACAAAAAGAGGTCATGTGAGCACCCAGAGAAATGGCAGCCACCTACAAGTGCAAAAGAAGAGGCCTCAGAATGAAACCTGCCTATTGGCACTTTGATGGTGGAATTCCCAGCCTCCAGAATTTTCTGTTGTTTAAGTCAGGTGTCTTCAACCTCAGGCTGCTGACTAGTACCAGTCCGCAGCTGTTAGGAACCAACTGAACAGCAGGAGATGAGCAGTGGGCAATCAAGCAAAGCTTCATTTGTATTTGCAGCCACTCCCCAGCGCTAGTATCACCACCTCAGCTTCATCTCAGGTCATTAGGCATTAGATTCTCATAGGAGCACGTGTCCCTGGTGCCAAAAAAGTTGGGGACCAAGGTTTAAGCCACCCAATCTATGGTATTTTGTTATGGCAGCCTGAGCTAAGACTCTAGAGAAAAAAAAAATGTGATTCTTTACCTTATGTGGGCAAGTGGAATTAATAAAACTAACTGTAAAGTACTGTAAAATTGGCTGAATATCTCTTTTCCTTTGCTGGAGACTGACAATTCTACCACATCTGAATGTTTTGAAATGTAAATTAGAAAAGGTTGGCTTATGTACATTTGGAAGTTTGGTAAATTGATTATTGCCACTGATTCAAAGTTGAATGCTCTTTTCTATAAAGTTGGTTCTGTAATTGACTTTAAAAGCATCATTCTTCATCAATTTTTACCATTGTTTAAATTAGTAAATATTAATGAAAGCAAAAATAAAACTAAAGGGAAATGGTTTATTTATAAATTTTAAAAGATTTCAGGATATATATATATTTTATAATCAGACATAGTAGCATCAATGAACAAAGCATAATATTAAAGCAGACTTGCCTATACCCTATTTAACACTCTAATTTGCCTTTCTGAGTCTATAAAATTTTCTGTAATTTGTCCTCTATCACAGTTTACCAGTCTTGGCAAAGATGAATAACAGCTGAAGATAGTGCTTGCTCTGGGATTGTTATTAACATTTTCTATCTGTAGTGTTTAGATAATAGTTAGCCCTAAACAAAAAATAATAATTTAAATATTACAGTTGTCTTTGGAGTTTATTAGAATATAATCAAATGCACAAGGAGTATTTTGGAAATCGTTTGAGATGAAACAGGGTGGGGGAAGGGAGGAACCAAACTATAACCCAAGTAAAAAAAGGTGATGGAATTCCAGCATTGTAAATAGGAGATAGTATAGAAGAGATTCAGGCATCAAGTGGTTTGGTGGCCATGAAATGTCCCCTCACATATCTCACAGTAGGAGCGTAATTAAAAGACAGACCCAAGTGTTATATCCTAAAATTCACTGAGGTGTCCACTTAGGGGCCATGCTTATTACCAGGGGCAAACAGCCAGTGACTGAATGCAACAGGATACTTAGCCAGGCCATTTCCTGAGAGACACAAGGCTCCTATGACTGGTGACTTTGGCCCAACGTCCTCAATGGCTGTGGTAAAACTTTCCTATATTCTAAGACTTTCACTATTCAAACTTCCTTGCTTCTTCTTCTCCTTTCTAAGAGTTATACCTGAATTTTCCAGTCTCTTCTGATTCCCTCCTGATTTTTTCCTCACTGGCATTTTCTCCAGTAAGTGTACCACATAGCTAATTCTAATTTGTCATCAGCTTCTCAAAAAACCCTAACTTGTGGGAAGTGAAGATCAATAAAATAATGTTTTATAATAAGATTCTGTGACCTTTGCTGACATGAATAATTGGATGGCAATTTTGCTCATTTAAGAATTTTCTCAATGATAAGTCCAGATCTCCAGGATACGTCAAGATGCTATTTTATGTATTAATACTTGTATAGTTTAAATAAGCAGGTATGTTTTGTACCTGGCCTATGAGAACAGTTCAAGAAAGTAGGAGTTCTATTCCTACCTGACCCTAAAGTCCATAGATAAGCTAAGAGACAGGGATAAATGAAGAACCAAGTCCATCTAAGGGGACAGTGAGCTCATGGTCTTTTTTCTTTATACCAAATCCAACTGAGGAGTATTTCCCTCATTCTCATTACCCTTATAAAATATTTTGCTTTTAAATGCAAGGTAAGCAATCATACCAATAACCAATACTAACTAAACCCTTATATGTGCTGACACTTTTACTACAGTTTTAAACTACAGCCTCATGAGGTACAAATTAGCAGTATTACCGATAGATAAGGAAATTGAGACACAGAGAGGTTCAGAAGTTTCCCAAGTTTTCACAGCTAGTAAAAGACAGAGCTGGAATGGCAATGTAGGCAGTCTGAGTGCAAATCCTTGTCCTTTACACTCTATAACATGCCTTTCAGAGTTATATTTTCTAAGATATAAATTTTGGGGGCAAAAAAATTTAAATTTTTAACTATTACATACTAGTTTATTTCAGTCACATTGTATATAAATGTAAAACATCCAAGACAATTCATTGTTATCTGGAGCTTCTTGTAGCACCTGTGGTCTTGCTGGTCCCTGAAATATTGCAGACATTTTCCTGAGTACGAATACCTATCTGGCACAGGTCACTCAGCCTTGAAATCAGCCATGACTTGACCTGAATGTATCCATTTTAACTCACTTAGATACTATTAGTGTATTATGCTAATTTGCATGATTCTATACATGTATGTTTTTTTCTGACATGTGGCCAAAGTCATTTTTTGCTTTGCTTTGTTTTTTTCATAATGTTCAAATGAACCAGAATGAAGAGGAAATAAAGCTATACATTCCATAAAAGTACTGGATTGAAAAACACACACAACCTCAAAATATTCTCTGAACTGATCTGAATCTGTTCAGTTCAAATTCTTTTTTAAAAACTCAGGTTCTTTTTCCCCCTACTGTTTCTTAACTTTCTTTCCATCTTTATCTCTGGTTGAAAACAATCCTGTTATGAAAGAAAATACACTACACAGTATATCTCTGTGTGTGTATATATGTGTTTATGTAGATACAGAATTCTAAATAAGAAAGTGAAATAAATGCATAAGAAATGTGAGAAATATTTGAGGATTATCTATAACAGATCAGAAAATTAATTGTATATTTTTTGTTTGAGGAGAATATCAATATAAAATTTTATTGCCTTAAATTTCTAAACATCTGATTTTTTTTATATATATATTCTTCTATTAATTTTTGTTTTGTTGACAATTCTAAGCCGTTACTCAAACTATATTCTGAAAAAGCAGTGGCAATGTCTACATTTCATCATCTAAGAACACATCACTTTCTTGGAAACCACTAATGGGGAATACTTCTTCCTCTTCTGCCCTTTCTTCCCGGTCTTCACTTCTGAAACTTATCTGAAGGCTTGGTTCCCAGAGATAGAGATCTAAAATAAAGTGAGGATTCTAATAGTCTGCCTAGAATATGCTACCTGCCCCCAGGATAGGTCACATGAAGCAAGGAGTCTAGAGTAGCTGTAAAATTCTAAGTTCTTGTTTAACTGATTCTTTCCTTTCTCAATGTAAGAGAGAGATGAAGTTTTTGTAGAAAGGAAATTCAGCCTGACTAGTCACTTGCCAGGGACTTTATAGGGTAAAAAGAGGTGTTCTAACCATAAGCAATGTTTGTCAATTATAAATATGTAATTTCATAGGTCATTAGGACATCACCAGACAAGAACTTTAATAAAGCCTGTGGTTGTCTATTGTACAGACTTTTTAAAATAAATCTACAAGATTAGGAATTATGCAGTGAAATACTCTATTGCTCAATGACCTGGAAGATATAGTATGAGAAATTTAATAATGGATGCAATGTTTAAGAAACTCTACTCTGTAATACAGCAATGCTAGGTCTTTTCGTTTTTAATTTTTTAACTATTATTTTGAAACTAAAAGATAGCAAGTGTTAGGAGAAAAGATAGTGGGAGTCAGAGGATGCATAAGTGACCTGCAATAAAATAGAGGCCTGGGTCACATCACATTGTCAGAACAGAACACTTTTCCCTCCCCAGACTCCAGGTTCTGGAATTGTATATTTCCATTTCCATGGGGCTAGCAAATGCCAACTTACCACCTTTCCTTTATTTTTTTTTTCTTTTTCTTTGCCACAGAATTTGGCTGAGCATAGAAGAAAAAACAGCAAATATTTGGGTTTAGTAAAAAAAAAAAAAAAAAAAAAAAAAAAAAAAAAAAAAAAAAAAAAAAAAAAAAAAAAAAAAAAAAAAAAAAAAAAACAGGGGAAAAAAAACACAAGAAAAAGACAAGTGGAATCTTACATATTTTGTTTTTATTCGCCCAGGAGAAGAAACTAATAATTAAATTTGTCAGAATTAGAACTACTATTTTACTCTCCCTTAAGAAGTAAGGCACTGAGCACATGATGGATCATTTGTAAATGAATCTCAGCTGGCTCTAGATAGAGCTGAGAGAGAATAGATGTGCCCGTTTACATTTGTTTAATTCCCTTTGTGACCTATCTACTTCTGTTTCTCCCCATTCCCACCAGTGAAAATATTCTTTTAATGGACTAGAGCCAGTAGGAAAGTGTCTAATAAACTATTCTTTCCAAGGTATAAATGTCTGATAACATTTGTCTCTGATGAGGTAATTAACATCGATAGGGAATTAAGCCAGAAATGCCTTTGGTGAATTTCTGTTATGAATATCAAAAGCTTGAAATTTCTATGGTGGAATTTTATCCAGTAAAAATATTGACTTTTTCTTTTTTCAGTTGCAATAGGCAAGAAGGATATTTCATTAAAGGGAGGAACTGTATTAAAATAATAAATATTCATTTGTTATTGAATGCTTTCTGCAAGAATTTAATGGGGCTGCAAAGAAAGTATATAAAAAACTAACAGTGAAATAGTAAATGGCTAGTATTTTATTTTCTCCTCTTCTTCCACAGCTATGTTATATTTCCCAGACTCCCTTGCAGTTAGATGTGTTCATATGACTGAGATCTAGTTAACAGAATGTGAGCTGAAATTACTTCTAGGCTTAACCCATATAAAAATTTTATATTTTCTTCCCATCTCCCCCAACTTCTGTCCAACTGAATTGGAGACAATATTAAAGGAAACTTTGGGAGCCACAACCCAACTGAAGAGTCTCTTAAATATTGCTGCAAGACAGCACCCCATGGATATATTTATTCACCCAGTACTTTTATTACAAATAAACTTTAATTAAGTTTATTAAAAAAATAAACTGTCAAGTTTGCATCATTATATTTTCTAGGGTCTGTTTATTATGATAGTCATTCTATACAGTAAGGAACTCAGTCAGCTCAGTTATAAGGAAATCTGGAGGTTAACGTTCCATTCTTCTTCTTTTACCAACAAAAATTGTTGCTAACATTTTAAGTGATAATATCTGTAATAGTTTCATCTGGAAAAGGAGATTCCAGCCTTAGTCTAGAATGGGTAGAAAAGGCTATATTATATTGTAATAAGGAACATAGATTTTTTTAATGTCTGTTTTACTACTTATTAATTTCTTGAACAAACAATTTGAAAAATGGTCTTACAGAAACAATAGAATAATTTGAAGGGTTAAATTATGTGTATTAACAATGAGCAGTGCTTATTATTATTGCCATTATATTTATTATTAATACAGAGCTGAACTTTTAATAACCTTAATAGCTAACCTAACATAGAATTTATGATATACTAGTTATTATTCTAAGCATTTTACATATTTTGAACCATTTAATTCTCATAATAACTCTGTGAAATATTGCAATGACTTCTGACATCAACTACCCACAGTTGTAACAGACATCACAGATGAAAAGCATGGTCCTTCACTACACTGCCCTCACTTCTGACCTGCTGGCTACAAATTTAGAGACTTCTGTTATCTCATCAGATTTAATAATTCACTGGATTGACTTGCAGAACTCAGGAGAGTACTATACTTGTGATTGCAGTTTTATTATAGCTAAAAGTAGATAATCAGAGCCATCCAAAATAAGAGGCACATAGAGCAAAGAAGAGGCATATAGAGCAAGGTCAGTTCCAAATGTGAATCTTCCATTGTCCTTTTGTGGACACAGAATGTTATCAACAAGTGAAGCTCCCCTTAGCTTGGGTGTCCATAGTTTATATTAAGGATTCATTACATAGGCATTACGGATTAAATCATTGTCCATTTGACTCAATCTCCAGTCTACTTTTTCCTGTAGCTCAAAGACCCAACCCTTTAAATACATGGTTGATCTTTTTGGCATGCATAGCCTCTATCCTGAATCATTAGTTTAAACTGTAGACTATGAGTCATCTCATTAAGATAAACTATCAGGGCCCACCATGAATAGCAAAGACGCTCCTATGACTAAGGAGATTCTAAAAATTTAATGGCTACTTTCTAGGAACCCAGGTCCAAGACCAGTCAAATTTTTAGTCCAAAGATTTAGAGGATACCTTCCAAACAAATTTCTTATTGTGCCATGATTATTTATATTTTTTAAATGAAGAAACTGAGGCTCAGAGTGCTTAAGGGAGTTAACCTAAATAACACAACCAATAGGTAGAAGAGTCAAGTATTGAAATTGGACAACTTGGTTTAAAAGTTCATCATTTAAATTATTATTTCTAATACTCTTAACCCTTTCCATCAAATCTGGATGGCAGAGTATTATAACAAAGACCTAATTTCTTTTAATTCAATACTAGGTCACCTTGGCAAAGTCATATGTATTTCTGGGGCATACTTTTAAAAACATTGTTTATAAAAAAGCAATCATAGTGCAAAAGTCATTCATTTATTGAAAAAATTTTTACTTAGTGTCTACAAGGTTGTAGCCACTGCTCTAGGCCCCAGATGAGCTCCAAAGCCTCTCTTGAATCTGTAAGAATCTATGATTCTCTACTACATGAGAACAGCATTTTACTATTATAGATAGCTCTGTAATAATAGTTGTCATTTATTTTTAGTACAATTTTTTTTTCTTAAAGAAAATAGGAGAAATGCAATGACAAGAGGCAAGATTTGAGAGAAGAATATTTGATTTTTAGTCAGGCAACCGGACATTTGAATGGAGTATAAACTTGTTAAAAAGAAAACCACACCAAAATGGTGATACTCATACTAAAAGCCCATGATACTAAACCTAGATTTAATTGCAGTTTTAACCTGTCCCAGAAATATAATCTTAATCAACCAACTGGAATATCCTGGTCAACACCAAGGAGGTAATCTGTCACATGAGCCTTACTCATCTTCCATAGAAAAGAAGAGGCAAACTGTTTGATAAAACCCTGTCTTCCCTGCCCCTAAGATGATGTCCTGGTCTAAAAATAACTCTTTTCTTTTTGCTACTAACTCCCTTCTTATATACAACTTTAATTTTGGACAATCCCTAGGAGTACCCTTTTAGTTACTATATGGGATGCTGTCAGATTCATGAATTGCTTAATAAAGCCAATTAGATCTTCAAATTTACTCAATTGATTTTGTTTAACAAAGCACAGGCATGCAAGTCAAGGAATTAAACATGAAGAATGATAATTAAGGCATTAATTAGTAGTTCATTAACGAACCAGAGCTACAAATGCTCACAAACATACTCATTTTATGTTTATCATTCACAAACGCATAATATAAAACTATATATATTTTTTAAAAAGTAGAAACTATAGCTAGGAGAGTTTTAAAATGTGTAAGGAAGGGAGTGATGTCGCCAAGATGGCAACATAAGTCATTTTATTGCCCCTCACAAGAAAAACAATTAACTTCTATTTACGGACAAGACATCTCTGTAAGAATCCTAGAACATAGAGGCAGAAGTGCCCTCCTGCACCACAGAGGCCAATATAAACAGCATTGGAAGGGTAAGAAGAATGGCAGCACTCTCCCCCAGGCAAGTACAGTACTGTGTTGAAAGCTCTCCCCTGAGCTTATAGTTCCCCCAGTAGGAAAATAGAGCCTACAGTAGACATCCAGATTCCCAAGTTATGGGTCACTTCTTGGGAGCCCCCACTCTGGTCTTGCCTTATGAAAATTGCAGGGCAATCTGTGGTACTTGACCACTGGAAATCTGATTGTGACAGAGAAGGAAAAATGGGTTTGCAACAACTGGCTCTTGAATCTTGGCAGACCAAATTCCTACCTGTAGCACCCAAGTAGTCATCCCAATCAGTGGTTTTGCTCATCTTCAGAGCTAATACAGTGGCATAGTTCAACCAGGAATTGTGGCAGAGTAAAGTTCTGCCTGATTTGGGTCCTCAAAGACCTTTCTCTGCCTTGGAGCATGGTTTACCTCTCTGCTCAGGAAGGTTGCTGAGTCATAGCTTGGCCCATTAGTGAGCTTAACTATTTGCTTCTGCTGACCAGAAAGCCTGACTGAAAACACCTGGGAGACTGCTTCAAGCTGGCCTTTCCATCCAATTGCTCCAAAAAGCTGTTAGATCTAATCAGCGAATTTATTAAAGTTGTAGGATACAAAATCAACACACAAAAGTCAGCAGTATTTCTATATACAGTAACGTTATCTAAAAAAAAGAAATAAAGAATATAACCACATTTACAATAACATCAAAAACAATACAATACTTAAGAATAAATTTAACCAAGGAGATGAAAGATCTGTATATTGAAAACCATAAGGCTTTGATGAAAAAAATCAAAGACAAATAAATAAGTATCCTGCATTTATGGATTGGAAGAATTAATATTGTTAAAATGTTCATATCACCCAAAGCCATCTATAGAGTCAATGCAATTCTTATCAATATTTCCAATGGCATTTTTTAGAGAAGTAGAAAAACAATCTAAAATTTATATGGATCTGCAAAAGACTTTGAATAACCAAGCAATTCTGAAAAAGAACAAAGCAGGAGACATAATACTTACTGATATCGAGCTATATTATAAAACTGTAATAATCAAAACACTATGGAACTGGCATAAAAACAGACACATAGACCAATGGCACTGAATCAAGAGCCCAGAAATAAAACCATGCAATTATATTTGACAAAGATGTCAAAAATAATCACTGGAGAAAAGACAGTCTAGCATCTTTAATAAATGGGAAAATTAAATATTCACATGTAAAAGAGTGAACCATTCACAAAAATTAACTCAAAATGGATAAAAGACTTAAATGTAACACCAGAAACCATAAAAAATCTCCAAAGAAAACATAGAAATAAACTCCTTGACATAGGGTTTTGCATTTTGGATATTTTGGATTTTTAGATAGGACATTTGCCAGTGCAGAGCTGATTAAGAAGGGAAGGTTTTGGTAGTGAGATGCCCAGTTGGAAGAATGCACAAGGGGCCAACATGAGAATAAAATGACAGGCACCAACTTTATTGTGGGGAGAGTGCTTCTGCTGCAGAGAATACACTTTTGCTTTGAGGGACATGGGCTCCACATATATCAGAGTACAATAGTGGCATTCAGCCACACATGCATGATACAATAAGCTAAAACATACTTGCAGGAGCTGGGCGCAAGCGCCCTACTACCTAATGTAACATTCTAAATCCGGGGTCCTATTTTTAGCTGCAAGCCTGGATCACAGCCAGACCTGGGACCAGCCAGGCCTGGGACCCACAGAGACTTAAAATACAAGCAGCAAAATGAAAAATAAGCGAGTGAGATTATGTCAAACTAAAAAGCTTCTGCATAGTAAAATGATCAACAAGATGAAAAGATGAACTGTAAGGTAGGAAAAATATTTTCAAATCATGTATCTGATGAGGGGCAATATTCAATATGCATAAAAAATTCATCCAACTCAACAGCAACAACAAAAAATCCAACTAAAAAATGGACAAGGGACATAATTAGACATTTTCCCCAAGAAGATATACAAATGGCCAAAGGACACATGCAAAGATGCTTAACATCATTAATTAGTATGGAAATGCAAATCAAAACAACAATGAGATATCACCTCATATCTGTTAGAATGGCTATCACCAAAATGAATAGAGATAACAAGTCTGGTAAGGATATAAAGAGGAAACCCTTGAGTACTATTGTTGAGATTGCAAATTGGTGCAGCCACTATAAAAAATAGTAAGAAGTTTTCTCAAAAAATTAAAAATAGAACTACCATATGTGATCAAGCAATTTCACTTATGAGAATATATCTAAAGAAAACCAAAACTCTATGTTGAAAAGACATCTGCACTCCCATGTTCAAAACAGCATTATTTGCAATAACCAAGAATCCAATGTCCATTGATGAATGAAAGGATAAAGAAAATATGATATATTTACATAGAGAGATATATATCTAGATATATCAATATATTTATATTTATATATAGATATAAATCTATACACATGCACACAAAGGAACATCAATTACTGATTAAAAAAAAGAAAGAAATTCTGCCATTTGCAACAACATGGATGAAACTTGTGGACATTTTTCTAAATTAATAAGTGAGACAGAGGAATACAAATATTGTATGATATAACTTATATGTGGAATCTAAAAAAAAAAACAGCAAAAAGGAAAAACAAACTCAGAAAAAGAGATCGAATTTATGTTTACCAGATGTGGGGGTGGTAGAAGAGGGTACTGGATAAATGTGGTCAAAATATACAAACTTCCAGTTATAAGGTAAATAAGTACTAGGAATGTATTCTATACCATGAAGACTATAGTTAACACATCTGTATGATATATATCAAAGTTGTTAAGAGAGTACATATTAAGAGTTCTCATTGCATGAAAAAAATTTTCCTTGGCTTCCAGTCAAGATGGCAGAGCAGGTAAATGCTGTGCTTGCCTCCTCTCACAACCACATCAAAATTACAACTGAACTACAGAAAAGCCATCTGTTCTGTAGTCACCTGAAGTCTGTCTAAATAAAAGTACTACAATGGGACATACAGAAGAGGCCATCCCCAGACTGGTAGAAGAGACAGAGACGAGAAACAGGCTGATCTCACACCTACATGCAGCAGTTGAGAATCTGGAGGGATATCTTGGCTGCAGAGATCCACTCAGAGGAGTGAGGGGTCCCAGCCCCACACTGGACCCCCAGCCCAGAGATACAGTGCCAGGAAGAAAAGCCCCCACAATCTCTGGCCATGAAAACCAGCGGAGATTGTGACTGAGTGAGGCAAATGGCTGCTGGAATCACAGACATTTCTCCTAAAAGGCTCACGCATGACTAACCTGGTGATAGACTCACTTGTCCTAAGCTCCAGTGCTGGGACAGCAGCTTGAAAGGCACCATGAATATTTGGAGAGGCTGCTGAATTATCTAACTTCGGGGAGAGGTCTAGAGGGGCTTTCTCCCATAGAGAAGTGCTGATAAAAGTCATTTACTTTTTGTTTGGCCTTCCCTTCTTCTGGCCTGCAGACTTAGGCAGCCACTATATTTGAGTTTCAACAACACTGATCACCCTGTCCTGGTGAGTCCCAGAGACCCTGCTCTCCTTGTGGGCCCACCCAAGCTGCATCCACTGGATTTTCCACATAAATGACCTGCCTTGCTGCAGTCTTTCCTAAAATACAAACAAGCAGTCTGGTTTTGGCATGCCCCGTACCTCTTGCTGAGCAGCCCCAAGCCCAGAACTAGGTCGTGCGTGGTTTGGCCTCTTCAAGTACCAGCATGTTTGGAGGCCATCTGAGAATTGCTTGGTGACTCTTGTCGGGTGGCCCCAAACCAGTCACAAGCTGACGCTGAACTTGGCCTGAGTTGGGGCACCTCCCAGGAGGCCTCAGGTCAGACACAACTGGTGGCCAGCTCTACACTATGCACCTGGGGCTGCATTTGAGGATGACACACCCAAAGGCAGACTGGGTAGGTACCAGAGTCCTGCTAAAGTGAATCCTGCTCTGTTGGGTCAGTCTATCATTAGCCAGTCCTTACAACAATCAGCCTGAGGGACAATTTGTCCCACTGACATGATGTGCAAACAGCAACCAAGGCTCAACTGCAAAAGGAGGGCACACACAACCATATGAGGAGAGGCAGACGAAAGGAGGAGAAAAAGAAACATGCCCAAATAAAAGAACAAAACAAGCTCCAGAAAAAGAACTCAAGAAAATGGAGACAAGCAATCTACCAGATGCAAAATTTAAAATACTGGCTATAAGGATTTCAATTAACTTAGGAGAAGAGTAAATGAATTCAGTGAGAACTTTAACAAAGAGATAGAAAACAAAAATGGAGAGAGAAAATATAAAAATGAAGATAGAAAACATAAAAAGGAACCAGTCAGAAATGAAGAATAACATAACTGAAAAGATGAATACGTTAGAAGGAATCAATAGTATATTAGATGAAGTAGAGGATCAGCTCAGCAATTTAGAAGAGAAGGTAGCAGAAAACACCCAAACAGCAATGAAAATTAAAAAAAAAAAAAATAAATAATTAGGGTAGTTTAAGAGGCCTCTGGGACAATATCAAGCATAACAACATTCGTATCATACGAGTAAACAGAGAAAAGAGAGAGCATGAAATTGCAAACCTCTTTGAAGAAATAATGACAGAAAACTTCCCTAATCTGGCAAACAAAATAAACAGACAATCTCAGAAACTGCAGAGAGTCCCAAGAAAGAGGAACCCAAATAAACCCACATCCAGACACATCATAATTAAAATGCCAAAGGTAAAAGACAAAAAAAGAATCTTAAAAGCAGCAAGAAAAAAGCAGTTAGTTATCTACAAGGGAGTCCTCATTAGACTATCAACTAATTTCTCAGCAGAAACTTTGCAGGCCAGAAGGGACTGATACAAAATATTTAAAGTAATGAAAAGCAAGAGCCTACAACCAATATTACCCAGCAAAGCTATCATTTCAAATTGAAGCACAGATGAAGAGCTTTCCAGACAAGAAAAGACTAAAAGTGTTCATCACCACCAAGCCAGTATTATAAAAAATGTGAAAAGAATTTCTTTAAGAAGAAGAAAAAAGGTAAAGAAATATGAATCATAAAATTCTAATAATGATATATTAATTACTTTCAATGTAAATGGATTAAATGCTCCAATCAAAAGATAGGATGGCTGAATGGATGAGATAACAAGAACTTCATATATACTGAATGGATGAGATAACAAGAACTTCATATATGCTGCCTACAAAGGACTCAACTTCAGATCAAAAGACACACACAGATTGAAAGTGAAGGGCTGGAAAAAGATATTTCATGAAAATGGAAATGAAAAGAAAAAGAGCTAGGTAGCAATGCTTATACCATACAAAATAGACTTTAAAACAAAGGCTGTAACAAGAGACAAAGAAAGACCCAGGAATCCCATTTCTGGCTATTTCTCTGGACAAACACAAAACACTACTTTGAAGGGACATGTGAATCCATATGTACATTGCAGCATTATGTACAATAGCCAAAATATAGAGGCAATATGGTTCTCCATTTAATGGATGAATAGATAAAGAGGTGGTACACATATTCAATGGAATATAATCTAGCCATAAAAAAGAATGAAATCTTGGCATTGCAACAACATGGATGAAAATAGAAGGTTTTGTGCTGAGTGGAGACACTTAGATGGAGAAAGACAAATGTCATGATTTCACTTTCATATGGAATCTAAAGAACAAAATAAACAAACAAAGCAGAAACAAGCTCAGATACAGAGAACATTTTGATGGTTGTAAGATAGGAGGGGGCTTGAGGAGATGGGTGAAAAGGGGGAGGGGATTAAGAAGTATAAATTGGTAGTTACAAAATAGTCGTGGAGATGTAAAGCATAACATGAGGAATATAGTCAATAATCTTATAATGATTATGTATGGTATCAGATGAGTACTGGATTTATTAGGGTGATCATTTTATAAACTATATAAAAGTCTAATCACTATGTTATACACCTGGAAGTAATATAATATTGTATGCTAACCATAAGTAAAAAATAAAAAATATATATTAAAAATTTTTGTATCTGTATAAGATGAAAAATACAAGCTAATTATGGTAATCATTTCATAATATATGTAAGTCACATCATTATGCTGTACACCTTAAACTTATATAGTACTTACTTTGTCAATTATATCTCAATAAAACTAAGAAAAAAACAAAAATGAAATAAAAAAATTTATAAGGAAAAAAACAACATGCCATCTATTTATCTTTAGTTACCATATGATAATGGCATGATACTAGTATAAATGAAATAATAATTACAGTAATAATTAGAATTGGCAGATGAAGAAAGTATTCAATGAATTATAGCACATTATTCTCTGGTTTTTAATGTATTTCTGACCTTGGTAAACTCATTGGAATGTGACTTGGTAGTGTGTAAAAA
Source organism: Macroglossus sobrinus (assembly GCA_004027375.1). Taxonomy (NCBI): domain Eukaryota; kingdom Metazoa; phylum Chordata; class Mammalia; order Chiroptera; family Pteropodidae; genus Macroglossus; species Macroglossus sobrinus. The sequence goes on along the minus strand of PVKZ01000097.1, from coordinate 815,264 downwards.
AAATATTATTATGTGTGTACTTTAATCCTCTCTTCCAAGAACTAAACTTATTTATAACAGCACTGATAAGAAACTACATCTCTGAAAATGTTCACTGAAGCATCATTTATATGAGCAAAAAGCTGGGGAGATTCTAGGAATAAAATGGGGAATGATTGTGTAAATTATGGTATATTTAGTCCATGCAATTTTCTGTGTAATTTAAAATGCTATTTAAGAACAAGGTAGCATGAAAGAGTTATAATGGTAAGTAAAAAAAAGGTAGGGTACAAAATTAAAGTACACAATTGCTCCAGAGCTTGATAATCCTGTCATAGCCAAGTAAAATTTGTATCATTCTTGTGGGTCTAGCTGAGACAAATAGATTGTGATCCTTGACTTTTAACCTGCTAGTCTACAGCTGTTCTATGCTTTTTCCTGCTATGTATTTGCATATCTTGACTCAGGAAACATGAATAACAGTGGCAACTTCTGATTTGCTAACTCCTCTATGAAAATATTTAAATGCCTTTCCTCTTTAAAATTTTTATTAATGACGGGCCCCTCAAAATGGCACCTGGACTCATTATCTCTTAATAAACCCCATCCCTGGCACAGTATTATACATCAAGACTAGTAGGCAAAGTAACAGTACTGTCACAAACACTTTTGATTTATGAGATTTTTTTTCTCCATGTCACTCAGTTCACTAGTTCTAATGCAAATATCACCACATACAACCTCAGCATGCAGAATAAAATTCCCACTGGTCAGGATTCAGGATGTATTTGTTTCTTCAAATTTGACACAAAGAAAAGTCAGGATTGGCATGTGAGGAAAACTGATGAGGGCAGATATCTAAGGAACAGAAGATGCAAGCCCAGGATGGCTAGTGTAGCCCTTTAAGGCCAGGCCAGAAATCAGCCTGAAGAACTGAAACATCTCTATTAGTAATGACAAAACCAGCAGCATGCTGCCGCTAATGTGGCACACCTCAGTTTGAAACAAAGCTCAGTTTGAAATAAAGAACCCAAGGCTGGTGCTACAATTCAAATGATGATGTCCAGATAGGAACACTGGACATGGACTCAAAAGACACTCATGCCTATGTAACAGTGTTGCCAAAAAGTCTCATCTACCACTCAGTTTTCATCGATAAAAATTATTGATTGATTGATTGATTGATTGATTTAACCATTGGCAAAGACAACAAATCAGAAATTAGGAAGAGGTCTTTCCTGGTAGTTCAGGTTTTCATATGGATGTTTTTACCATTCTACTCCCAGATTTAGGATAAAAAAGAATCTGGCTATTACTTAAGTTGGTAAGAAAAAATGAAACGAGATAACAGACAACAAAAAAACCTACTAAAGGTCTGCTAGCTATAACACATAAGAAAATAGCTGCATATAAAAGACATATGAAACAATTATACTTTAATAAACTGAATGGCAACAAATCCCAGAGTGCCTACACAGTTAAAGAAGTGAAATTTCTCTGGAGAGTTTGTCGAAAGCTAGAAGTCTGCCTCATATAAAATCACTTTCTTAAACCAGAGATCTCAAAAGACAACTTCATGTGTCATTCTCCAAAATCAGATTTTTCCCTTTCTGGACATGTGTTATTTGCTGATGAAAGCAGTGGAAATCTAACCATAGCACATTCATATCTATGTAAATACTTTATCAGTCCATAAGCCATTATTATTTCTCTTGTGCATATCCATCATATTTTAAATTATTCAATAGCAACAGATTTTGAAATAGTATAATCACAATATCCCAGTCTCAAAGTCAAGATATGCTTAAAATGGGTGACACTTGACTATATTATATAAGGATTCTCTGCAGGCCTTTCAAAAGAGATGTTTTCCTCAACTTAGCATCCTTTTTTGAAGAAAGCACCAGACAAGCATCAACAATTAATTAGACAGTAATTTCTACCTTATACCATTTCACATAGTAGAACAAACATGGTTTTGGGAACAAAATAGAAACCTGAGTACAAATACAGGCTCTTTTATTTTGCACAAACTGCCATTAATTTCTTTAGCTCTTACTATTATTATTTATCCTAACACATAATTTGCTTATTTATTGTTTCTTTTCTTCTTTCTTCACTAAAATGTAAGCTCCTTAAAAACAGGGCTTTTTGACTATTTATGTACTGATATATCTGTGTTTGGGATATAGTAGCTACTTAATACATATTAGTTGAATGATTTAGGAAATTGAGAACTTTCAGCTTGTTCTACCACTTATAGAGAGCAGTCAGTGGGAGCATTATGTATGGAGGAAACTAGGCATCCCAAAAATATTGATTATACAACCTTTGACCAACAGCATCGAACACAATCCCTGAATTCAGAGGTTATAAATATTTTTTAAAATCAGTGTAAAATTCAAAGTATGAATTAACACTTTATGTATGTCCATTCTACATCTTCAAGGAAATATGTCATGACATATGAATGATTTAAATATTAAAGTAACTAACACCTCAAATTCAACAAACCTTTTATCAATTAATGAAGAAACTTGTTTCCACATCTACTCATTAGTTAAAAATATAGGCTTTAATTTCCAAATTATAACTTATTTAATAAATTGCATTAAATATTACACACTAGTTCTCAAAATAACATTGCTTCAAATTAATCAACAAGCTGAGAATCTTCAACTCATGCATTCATTACTCAACAAATGTTTTTAGAGTGCCAACTATGTTCCCAATGTGATTCTAAGAAATTAAAAAATAGTATTAAACAAGCAAGGAAAAATTCTACTGCCATGAAATTTCTCCTCTCAAATAGTTTATTTCCAGGAAGATAAAATTTAAATATATAAAAATGCAATTATAAAAATAACTGTATAATCAAATAGTAGATTATTAATTCTAAGAAATAATTCAAGATTAATGGTGTGAATAGTAATGTATATATTCATTTAGATTGGGTGATTAAAAAAGGCCTCTCTGAGAAGATGTTTATAAAAACATCTGACTATAAGAGAAAAAGAATCATAAAGTACATGAGGAAAGAACATTCTATCAGAGAAAATAGCAAATGCAAGGGAAATGCAGAGTTTGCCTCAGGAACTACAAGATCAGAGTGATCAAGAGACAAAGGAAGGTGAAATTGTAGAGAATCACCAGAGATCAGATGAAATTTGATCTTAAAGGCTGTTGTAAGAACACTGTATTTTATTCTAAAAATAATGTGAAACTATTTAAGGCATTTGTATTTTTAGAATACCACTATGTTTTCTCTCTGTGGATTGGGCCCTAGGAACATGAGATGCAGGAAGACAAGTAGGAGGTTATTGCTATGTTACAGGTGAGAGAAGATGATGGAACGTACTAAGATGGTAGCAACAGAGATCGTGAGAAGTCACTCTGGGGATATAGTGTGAAGGTATAGCTGGCAAGACATGCTGATTGGTTGGTAATAAGGATGTGAGATGTTAGAGAGAAAGAGATCCAGAAAGATGTTCGAGAGTTTAACGTGAGAAACTGGGGGTCTGATAGAGCTCTAAAGTGAGATGTGGAGCACTTCAGAAGGAAAGGATTTATGGAAGCAAACCAAGAGTTCTTTTCTGAACATTAAGTTCCTGATGACTAGTAGATGTTTGATGAAGGTTTTGAGTAAGTTATTGAATAAATAAGTGCAGAGGTTATGAGAAAGTTATGCCTGAATACATAAAGTTGAGAATACCAGTGTATAAAAGGTTCTTGAAGGCCTGATACTGAATAAGATGACATAGTGTGTATTATAGAAACAAGATGATGTCTGAGTACTAAGCCCTGTTTTACTGCAGCATTTAAAATCTGGGAGCATGAGGAAGCTTTGAGAAAAAAAAAAAAAAACTGCAAAGAAGAAACCAGTCAGACTTAAGGAAAATCAAGTACACAGTGTCCTATAATCAAAAGAAGAAATTGTTTCAAATAAGAAGAGTAAACAAATGCCATTGTGAATAGATTGAGTATTATTGGGTCTGAAAGGGAACTTGCTCAGGAATGTCATGGCTGATTAAAAGGTGATATTTGCATCTATCTTATGTCCTGAGTACTCTAAATACAATGTATTTGAACTCATTACCTGAAATTTAATTATGCCAAACTCCCTATTACTTTACTTCCTCTATTTAGTACACTCAGGGCTCGATTCTGTAAACATTATTGGCTTTGGATGGAAATAATGGAAGTCAGTGGGCTTTATGGAATTTGTACAATTCTAAAACTTGTATAATTGTAGCAAAGTTATAATTAAGTCAATTTAAAAGGAATTTGAGCTTTGATTAGATACTATAAATTTATTGTTCTAAATTGAGAGTTTGATGGTAGTTAATATTAGTGCATATGGATAACTAAATATTCAGATAAGAAAAATCTAAAATAACTAGACTCATCACTTTTTCCACTCATTATTTATTTTTTCCTCTGTTGAACAGTATCACATAGACAACATTAAGCAACTATTTAAGAAATTATTTAAAGAAAAAAATATATTCCAGTTATTTCCTAATAAACTATTTCTGCAACAAATTTTCTTTATTCTCTTAAAGTTTTAGAAATATGGAAGAATATATCTACCCACAAATTGTGAATAACTAATGCCAAATGACAATTATCTTTTAAAATGTCTTGATAATAAATAAAGCAATCCCTTGAAGAGACAATAAAGTTTAATCTCTTATTTGAATATGTCATACTATAATGAGCCCAGATAATCAAAATATGTCTTTGAACTATCTCTCTGATAAAATGGATGTAAAGAAAGTTTAAATTTTGAGTTGTTCACCTAAGATATCTTTAAATAGCAAAGCATTTTCATGAGTGTGCCAGTCTGCTGAGTAGCTTTAATTTGCTTATTGCTAAGTAGCTTCACAAAGTTCTGCTAAATTTTATCTCTGTAATTCAAAGCGTAAACAATACCATTGGGAATTGATTCATTTCAATCGTAATAAAAGAACACAACCTCAAGGGTATGTGAAACTCTTTTTACATCAGTGACAAAAATTTCCATGATGAACATAAATGGTACAGAAGATGAGCAAAGCTCAGACCTGGAAGAAGATTTGTTCATTAGAGAAGGGCAGGTATTATGTGTACAGACCACACATCACTATTTGCTTCTATGTCTCAGTGTAATTAGCAATATCATCTCCTTTAATTTTCAAGAGAAATTTATTTTCCTGCTCAGAGGGAATCCAGGAATATAGCTAATGAGAAAGACATGAGTTGGACAGTGTCTGGCCCATAGTAGGTAATCAATAAATGGTTACAATTTAGTTAACTGACTTTCTGTCACGACTGCCAAAAATCATGTATGTGTACATGTATGTGGTATGTGTGGGCTTTTTTTGTGTTTATTTATGTATGTGTCATGTCAAAGGTGTTTCTTGATTACTAACAGGGGTCTAATAAAAAACCCTACATAGAAATAGAGCTTATAGGGTAGAAGTCTAGGGAGGCAGATGATTGACATCTAAAACATTTCTCCACTGAAATCTTGGACTTGTCCACTGAGTTAGAGTGCATAGCAGAGTAATTTTCCTTAATGCATATGTAGTGACAAGACATCAATTAAAATGCAGAAGCAAGGAGATGGTAGACTTGGTTAAACTTGAATGATTAATGGGAAGAGTAAGGATAGATGTTTTTCAAGAACACGAGGGCATCTAATAGTCATCTTTAGGAACATATAATCCCAGATTTTCACAGATTGTACCATAATAAGATCCAGTAGATGAGTGCTCTGTATTGTTGTCTTGGGGAAGGCAAAGGTAAATAAAGAAAATAAAGTAGGGAGTGACAGTCCAGTGGAACTCAAATTATATTTCCACACTATTGTTCATACTTGATTAAAGTGATTTCCTAGTAAGTTGAATTCTTCTAAAAATAATAAAAGTATTTTCATAGTTTTATATTAAAAATGTTATAAATGTGAAGACTGACACTATGTCTATTATATCATGGGTTTGAGAATACATTCTGGAAACTTTATAGAGCTTTGTTAGAGTTACAAAGTATTAGATCACAGTTTTTTTTTAAGCAAACACATAGAAACAGAATGATGTTACATAATATACATATAACAGATTTCAACAAAGAATACATCTATAGAACATTTAAAGTCACATTTATTATCAGATTGAGAAAACAACTTTATTTTATAACACTAACATTTTAAGAAATAGTCTAAGAAATCCCAGCCTTTAAATATGTAATATAAATATATACAGTAATAAATAAAATGTTAAATGCATTTTTAATTCAACAGTGTAAAATACAGAATATTTCCATACCAGTTTGCCTTTTTATTTTGTTCTTATATTTTGGTATGCTTTGTGTTAGAAATACATGACAAACACTCATATCAGCAAGCTTTTTATTGAAAAAAATATTATTGCATTGAATTATAGTCTAAGTAAATTATTGAATAACCTAAAAAAGCTGCTTTGCATGTACAATAGTGCAATTTACTTAGCCACAGTATAATAAAAACATTTTGTACAGAGAATACAAAATAAAATTATGTATCATATTACCAGATTATCATCCAGATTAATTACAAAGTAATACTTTAAATAGACTTGAGTAATGTAGGAATTTGTTTTAACAGTTACATAACCAATTTACATTATTAACTATTTTATAATCTCACAAATAAAAGGAACTGACAATTTAGCATGGTGAAAAGAAATATCTTCTTGAAGTTGATTGTTTCAATATGTGAATGTTTGGAAAAACACTATTTTGAACAAAGATTATGTTTTAAAACTGAAGACTAAAGAGTATAATCATTAAGAATACACACTTACATACACATTCACATGTGCACACACACTTATTTTGCGTATTTCCCATATGCCTGATTTATGTTTCTGTCAACATGCTCTTGCTCTTGCTTGCTATTTAGAAAGGTGGTGGGGTACAAAATGAGGCAGTGACTTTGGGAGGGGAATTATGAAAGTGGATTGGGAGTTCTCCCTTTGATACATAGCTGCATAAAATGGAAAAAAAAAAGTCCTTTTGGTTTATCTCTCTAATGCTGGCTTATTTTAAACCTAACCAGTTTAGCCACTGCCTCCATTTTTAATATAGCTTAATCCAAAGCAATACAATAATCACCTTCAAAGGTCTACCTAATAGAAAAAGTGGATAATATTTTTGCTGGAATGAAAAGATAACCTTTGAAAATCCTATAGACGCAGGTTTATTGGCAGGAAAACTCACATTTCAGTAAAAAACTCCCATTTTATTGAAGTAGTTTCAGTCTGAGACACAAAGGGCAGTAAACTGTTTTCCTGACTACTGTATGAAAGCAGTCACTCACTTGCTTTTTAATAATGTTTTTATTTTCCAGTGAGAAGGCGTTCTTCTTCAAGAATTTAGTAATTTTAAGAATCAAAAATGAAAACGTTTTTATGAGCCTCACTGGGCCAGAGATAAGTACTATCTCTAAGTATGTTAGCTATATACTGATACATAAGTATTTGATACACCCTGCTGTTTGAGATTTGGGTGCTTTTAATAGTGCTTTTAGAAAAGTGGATTTGATATTTACATATTTTTCTTCAGAATATTTATCTTTTTGAAAATTCATGGGGAAATTTTTAGAAAAGGTTGAGAAATGTGTTACAAGCTTGAGGTGATGAGCAATGTTATTTCACAAATAAGGAGGCAGTGAACTCTTCACACAGCCCGGGAAGGACATCTGCATGTTTCATTCATATAGATCTAGAACAGTGGCATATCAAGTGTTACCCTAAAGGGTAGAGCATCTTCATATCTCCAATTATTGTTCTAAATGCTTAAAGTATATGATGTTTTTGATGATCTTGAAAGTACTATGGTAAAATTGGGGACTTTGTAAGTGAGCAACAACTTACATGCTAAGGAGATAGCCGGATCCTAAAATATGAGTAATTTTACTGATTAAATATTTATTTAGTGGGGAAGGTTTAAAGAATTAGTTTCTTTGACTATGTTTCCATTCAGGAATAGCAGGGAGATTCCATTAAATTATGGAAGAAAAGGAGTCACTGTGGAATCCATTTTCTATGAATGAAATAGAAATTTCAGGTAATCATTCCGTGAAATGTTCACCTAAAAAAACCCAAGAACTAAGAACTTTGCAAATTACTCCCTATGTGGTAATCATTTTCTGTATTTTATAACATTTATAACACATGTAAAGGTGAACTCAAAGGAAATATTAAAATATAGTTTTTATGGCCTACTGTATTTTTTTATTGCTGAATTTGGCAGGATAAGAAGATATATTTTTTTAAATTTCCAGTTCTTCATAAAAAAATTATTTTGTTTAACCATACCTTGAATTCATTGAGGCTATCTTATGATAAAATGGTTCTTAATCTCTAAGAAAAATATATAGATAGGTGTATGTGTGTGCATTAATATTTTACAGTCTTTCTTAAAACATTTTCAGATTTTACTTACGCATTTATAGTATAAGACAGATCCAAAACTTGTATCAATGAGCCAAGTGTGAAAGAGCAATCCCGTAGAGAGTTACAGCATAAATATTAAGTTTAAATAAAAAGTTTAATGCTGAAAATGGAAGTAAACAATGCTGAATATATAATCTATAAAAGTAGTAATTTTAAAAAATGGGTCTGTTTTAGAATTCAGTGTATATTTAGAATATCTTTTAATTCTTTTTCTTCCAGAGTATATTTCACTTAAGTAAAACATAGAAAGTCTGATTACACTCATTAATTTATGGGAGGTAATTGGAATGTCCTCTAAAGCAATAAAGGCATTTCGAGTATTATCAGAAGAAAATCATTTTGTACCAGAACAACAGTTTTCTGCAAGTGATCTAATTGTCCAAGTTCTAAAAAAAATCCTAAAGAATGAAACTGGATCACTATCTATCTTACACCATACAAAAAGTAATTAATTCAAAATGAATTAAAGCTTTGAATATAAGACTTGAACCTATAAAACTCCTAGAAGAAAGTATAGGCAGTAGGCTCCTTGACATCAATCTTGGCAATAATTTTTTTTTTTTTGGATTTGACATCAAATGAAAAAATTTTCTGCACAGCAAAAAGAAAAAAAGAAAAAAAGAAAAAAAAAGACAGTCCACTGTATAGAAGAAAATATTTGCAAATCATATTATCTGATGAGTTAATAAAGAGTTAGTACCCAAAATATATAAAGAATTCAAACAACTCAATAGCAAAAAAAAAAAAAAATAGATAGTGAATCTGGATAGTCATTTTTCCAAAGAAGGCATACAAATGGCCAACAGGTATACAAAAAATGCAAATCACAAGCACACTGAGATATCGTCTCACACCTATTAGAATGATTATAATAAAAAAGACAAGAGATAAATGCTGGTAAGGATGTGGAAAAAAGAGAATCCTAGTGCTTTGTTGGTAAGCATGTAAATTGTTACAGCCACTATAGAAAACAGTATGGAGGTTCCTCAAAAATTAAAAATGCAACTACTATATAATCCAGCAATTCTACTTCTGGGTATTTATCAGAAAAAAGTAAAAACACTAATTTGAAAACATATATGCATCCATATGTTTATTGACACATTATTTATTATAACCAAGACATATAAACATACTAAATGTCCATCAATGAATAAATGGATAAAGAAAATATTATATATATATACATATATACATACATACTTACATACATACATATATACATACATATATATACACATATATACATACATACATATATATATATATATATATATATATATATATAATTCAGACATAAAAATGAATGAAATCTTGCTATTTGGAAGAACATGGATAGAACTTGAGGGCATTATGCTAAATAAAATAACTTGGACAAAATAAGATAAATACCATATGATATCACTTATATGTGGAATTTAAAACAAAATAAAGAAAACTGAGCTCATGTATATAAAAACAGTTGCCTGAGGTGGGGGATGGGGGTGGGCAAAATGGGTGAAGGGGGTCTAAAGGTACAAATTTCCAGCTATGAAATGAATAAATAAGTCATGGGGATCCAATTACAGCATGATGACTATAATGAATAATACTGTATTGCATATTTGAAAGTAGCTAGAAGAGTGGATTTTGAAGGTTCTTCTGAGAAAAAAATTGTAACTATGTATAGTAATGGATGTTACTGTGCTGATAATGTTATATCAATTATAACATCAAGAAAAATACAATAATAAAACTTAAAAAGAATCCTTTTTCCAATTCTGTATAATTCCAAAGTACAACCTAATACTTCATAACTTTTTCACCAGGTTCTTAACATCATTGGGTCTGAAGCTTGTAATCTACTAAATCCTTCATCTTATTGATGAACCAGAATTAGGCTCTGTCTCCCCAACAATCTACATATATAAGATTTATTAAAGATAAATGTAAAATTTAACATTTATTTATGCTAAATTTTAACCTTTCAAATTTTGTTCCATGTTTACATTTTTTGATTTTTTTCACATTGTATTTTGCCATTCACTACATTTGCTAGTACTGTTGGGTTTGCACTTTTCTTTTATTTGCTAGATATATATTTCTATGATCTTTACCACATTTTATGAAAGGCTGACTGTAACAGAATACAGCACAAAGTCTTGTAACCAGTCTCTATAACCCTTCTTTCAATATGAAATTATTCCAGGTTTCAAAAATCTTTGGATATAATTGTTTGACTAACTGTAAAAACACAATCATCACACAGTGCTATTGTTCATAGGATATTTATGAGAATCATGAAATGCGCCTCTCTATAAAATTTCTCACATATTTTACTATCTTTTGCCCCAACCACTCCACAACAATGTCTCTGGCCAAGGTTACAAATAAGCACTACATAACTGAAGGGATACTTAATTTTTCATTCTCTTACTTGACTCAGAGACATGTGACAGGGTTGATCACCCTCACTTCTTTAAATCACTTTCTTTACTTTCCTTATAGGGTAAACATTGTTCTTGTTTTTTTCTTATATAACTTGAAAATGCATCATAGTCTCATTTCTTCATTCCTTCTCTTTCTTCTACTCTTAAAGAGTGATTTAGTGCTGAGTCTGAACATCTTCTTTACCCTACCTACTCCCTTTGAAGTTATTCAGAGTAATGGTTTCAAATACTTTCTATACACTGATGATTCCCAACTGTGTATGTTTTCTTCACACTTCTACTCAAACTCTATACACTTATTTTTTACTATCAACTCAACATCTCAGCTTCAATATTTATTAGGAATATTTAAACAGAATATTTAAACTATTCTGTCCCAACTATCCTGCTTTTTCTTTACTATACCTCTTCTAGTTAACAGTAAATCCATTTTTCTAGTTACTTGTGCAAAAAGGATTAAGTCATCTTTGATTCCTCTCTGTTTTATATCTTATATCTAATTTGAAGCCCCTTTCTCAGCCCTACCTTAGAAATAAATCCAGAGTCTCACCATTTCTCAACATTTCCACAGGAAATAATTGAGCATTCTCTTGTCTGAAACATTTCATTCTAATTGGCCTCCTTACTCCTACCTTTATTCCCCTGGAGATTATTCACAATGCAGTATCTGAGTGACCCTGGTAAAACTAAGACAAATTGATCATGTTGCTCCTCTGCCAAAATTATTCAATAGCTTCTGATCGTGCTATAAAAGCCAGGCATTATAATGATTGATAAGATTCTACATGATTTTGCTTCAAAATTACCTCTCTGACCTTGTCTCCCATAATTCATGTTCTGAAACCCTCTTTTACAAGCCACAGTGTTCTTGTGCTATTTCTTGGGCATGGCAACACAGACAACAGTTTGTTGAAACCTCTTTTCTTAGTGTAGAATTCTCTCTCCCTCACTTCCTTCAGGTCTTTGCTGAAATATCACGATGAAGCTTCTCCTGACTACATTAAAAGTATACTTTACCTACTACCCTAACCAAGTCTCTTTATTTGCCTTTTCTACTTATTTCCCACAATAACATTTATCATCATCTAACATATTATACATTTCAGTTGTCCTGGTTTTTGTTTGCATGACTCAACTAGAATTAAACTACAGTATGACATTATTTTTTGTCTGTTTTGTTCATTATTATATCTCCAGCAATTAGATCACTGCCTAGCACATGGTTCTTAATAAATATTTTTGAGAGAGAAAATAAGGTGTATAAGTGAGAAATAGAACACTTTTTTGTACTACTTGTTTTTAGTATACCTGTTATAATTACCGGGGATTGTCTCTTCCTTTTTACTAAATATTCTGCTTAAAATATCATCTATAAATATACTTTTAAATCAGTAATATCTATATTTAATATTTCTCTCTTTGTAAAAGTAGAGTTTTTTTTTTCTAACTTCTTCCATTCTGCATGCTTTTTCAAGGATGTTTGCTATAATAAATCCCTCTTTAGGTGATCTTAATACTTTGTGGTAAAATTTTTCTAACTGTGAATGATTCAAGTTAATTTAAATGATTCAAGTTAATTTAAATGATTCAAGTTAATTTAAAGCCAGGAAATAATTTTCACTCTATGTTCCAATTCTTAACCAAGTTGTTTCTACACTTTTCACTTTGAAGAACTTGAAGTGAAATCAGACTTAGATAACACTATTTTCTTTTCAGTAGATCATTTGTTTCTAGCAGTAAGCAATAAGAGAAGCATAAAGTCAACATCTTTTGATTTTCCTAATAAATGTGATATTAAAAAGACATCAACCTAATCTCTATTCATTTTGACGTATGGCTGTTGCATTACTATTTATGGATGTATGGCATTTTAACAATAACTCTGAATATTTTTTTCATTCAGTTCATATTAGATTGTTTAAAGAACTACATTTTCCCACTTCATTGGAATCTTTTATCATTATAGTTTTTGTCCTGTAATGCCATAACTTTTATAATTTTCCACTCTGAAGTACAAATTATATATTTTTTAAATGGTGAAGTCAGCTTTCCCATAGTCCAAAACAATTTGTCCTGTAAACATTTTTATTGCTAATAATACAGGATAGTTATTTCCATGGCATCAACTCATAGCACTTAAAAATTAAGTGCCTAGTAGAAATTCTCTGGTCTAAACTTATGAGAGATTAAATTGTCAGCAGGACAATTATAAAAATTAATAAGACTTTTAGTGAGTTCCCCATAATCACTCTGTCTTGGCTCTATGTCAGCTTTGTAATCTGTTTTAAGTAATAGTCATCCACAATACATTTTTTCATATGCTGGGTCATTTGTCATCTATTTTTATAAGAAATACTTTATTTCACTTTCTTTGGATTCATGAAATGTTTATCAATGTTATTTTATAATGATTTTATGGTGTTTTATGAAAATATAGAGTTTTTTGCTATTTGATACCTTTCCTTCATTATTCTATTCCTTTTAGATAAGCTAGATTTTCTTAGTGCCATTTTTCTGTAAAAATTTTTATCCCATAAGTTTCTGGTAATATCTAAGAAAGTACATCCTTTCTTTATGTTAAAATTTCAAATTCTCTCTTTTTAAATTTTTTTTCCTTTCTCACTTTTTTTTTCTCTTTCTCTCTCTCACCAGCATCAGAGGTGCTTTCTTCTACGGTTTGCCAAGTATTAAGAATTTAACCTTTCAACTTCATTTCCCTCATCTATACAGAGGAATGGTAAAATTGATCTCAAAATACAATTGTGAAAGCCAAAGCAATCTTGAACAAGAAGAACAAATTGGAGGTATCATGCTATCTGATATCAAACTATCCTACAAAGATATAGAAATCAAAATGACATGCCACTGGCATAAGCAGAGATTCATAAATTAATGAAACAGAAGAGAGAGCTCAGAAATAAACCCATACCTATTTGGTCAACTAATCTATGACAAAGGAGGCAAGAATATGCAATATGAAATGGTGTAAAGATAATCTCTTCAATAAATTGGTGATGGGAAAGCTAGACAGATATATAGAAAAAAATAAAACTAAATAACTTTCTTATTTGTATATAATGTATACAAAGATAAACTGAAAATGTATTAAAGGCTTAAATGTAAGGCTTGAAACCATAAAACTAGAAGAAAACATAGGCAGTAAACTCTGACATTCTTCTTAGCACTACTTTTTGGATATGTCTTTCCAGGCAAGGAAAACAAAAGAAAAAATAAACAAATGGAACTACATCAAATTAAAAAGTTCTTGCACAGTGAAAAAAACCATCAACAAAACAAAAAGACAACTTACTAAATGGGAGATGACACTTGCCAATGACACATCCATAAGGGGTTAATATCCAAAAATGGATGAGGAACTAATACAATTTAACACCCCCAAAATTCCAAACAATCTAATTAAAAAAATGGGCAGAGGACCTGAACAGATATTTCTCCAAAGAAGACATACAGATGGCCAATAGACATATAAAAAGATATTCAAATCATTAATCATGAGTTAAATGCAAATCAAAACCACAATGAGATATCACCTCACCCTTGTCAGGATAGCTATCAATAATAGATCAATGAATAAGTGTTGGCAAGAATGTGGAGAAAAGGGAACCCTCAAGCATTGTTAGTGGGATTTCAAATTGGTGCAGTCAATTTGTTTATGGAAAACAGTATGGCAGTTTCTCAAAAAAATTAAAAATAGAACTATCATGTGACCCAGAAATTCCACTTCTAGGTATTTATCCAAAGATATCTAAAACACTAATTTGCAAAGATATATGCAGCCATAGGTTAATTGCAGCATTATCTACTATAGCCAATATATGGAAGCAATATAAGTGTCCATCTAGAGACAAATAGATAAATAAGAAGTGATATGCATATATAATGGAATATTACTCAGCCATGAAAAGCAATAACATTTTTCCATTAATGACAGCATGGAAAGAGGTAGAAGGTATTATGCTGAGTGAAATAAATCAGACAGAAAAAGACAAATGCCATATGATCTCACTGATATGTGGAATCTAAAAATACAAAATACATGAACAAATAAACCAGAAACAAACTTATAGATACAAAAAACAAATTAATGGTTGCCAGATGGGAGGTGGTTGCGGGGGATGGGTAAAAAAGAGAAAAGAATTAAGATGTAAGAATTGCCTGTTATAAAAACAGTCATGGGGATGAAAAGTACATCATGGGAAATCTAGTCAATAATATTGTAATAATTATGTATGGTGTCAGATGAGTACTAGACTTATTGGGGTAAGCATTTTGTAAGGTACATTAATGTCTAACCACAACACTGTTCACCTGAACTTAATATAATATTGTATATCAACTGTAATTGAAAAATAAATTTAAATAATACATAAAATGTTTGTTCAAAAAATATTTGTCATTGTGAAGATTAAATGTGGCCAACTGTTTATCTTGACTCTCTTGACACACAGTAGGTCTTCAGGAAACATAGCTCTTTTCCCCATGAAGCCAAGGCTGAATAAGATGTCCTATTTATCTTTCAGTGGTAGAGGAATTTGCCTCAGAGTACACAATGGTGGATGACTGATGACTTTTATTTCTGTTTAGTTAAACTTTCTCTGAAACCCATGCTCATGGTGAATGCATTGTCATACAAGTTTTTCTTTCATTTTAAGAATATAAAATAATAAACCTAACTGGAGAGCCATTCAGAAATATAGATGTAAGAAATGCAAATTCTGTGGGCTAGAAAAAATTTTGAATAAATCTTTAAAATCATTTGCAAAATTACATGAATGGTGATTTTATTCATCATCATTCACTGTATTTTATACATATCTACTGCACTTGAATAAAACACACCAAATGCTTTTTAACATTTTCTCAATAAATAACATGTAAAAATTCTGACATTTCCAAACCTTTACCTCTCTTTATATATTGACTGAATACAGTAAGATTTCTGAGAAGAATAAAAAAAAATAACATTTATTTTCTTTAATATTTGAAAGATTGATCAATATATTCAAAATGATATTCTGATTACATTTTATTTTTTATTTTGCATTATCAAATACTAATGATAGTTTTTACATGTTCTTTTATACAAAAATTAAATTTTTAATTTTAGATAGTGATTCTTATAATTATAAAATTTTCTTGACATAGGTACGTGTGGGAAAAAAAAAGATAACCCAATTTTTCACAGAAAATCAACAATGCAAGTGTAATCTATGTAAAGATTGTTCTCCACTAAAGAGTAGTTGTCACCCTAAATTAACCAGAAAATTTCTTGCCATCTCTTATTTCCTATGAAAATATAGATTATATTGATTGAAACAGATTATATGGATTAAAAGCTTAGTCATTAGTTAACCATAAATTATTATTTTTAATGATTAGTTCATTTCACTGACTTTTTATTATTCTGATGAATAAAACCAAATATTTATTCATTCATTCATTTTTTCACTCAACAAACAGCTAGAACATATATTATTATGTTCCATTTTATTTTCTTTGGAGTATTAATGATCTGCCTGATTTTTTGTTATCATTTCTAATATTGTGAGAACTCATCCAAAACATATCTTTTCCCTCTGCCTTTCCATAAAATTATTTTAAATTTACCCTATTATTTTTGCAAGTTAAAAAAAATATTAGAATGCTCTGATTTCAATATTGGTAATTCAGTTCTTATTTATATATTGATCATATTTTGAATTGGCACCAATATTTAGATCTTGTAATAATCACATACACTTTAAACATATCATTTAGTAGGTAGTGACAATTTATTTTAATTATCTAAAGAAGGGGCTTTAACACCTATTAATTTAAGTGCGCTGACATATTTAAGGCCTCTTTCACTCCATTTAACTGTTGCATCTGACTGGAACAAGAATGATGGCATAGATCTTGACCTTGAAACACAGGTTGAATTAAAGGATTCAGGTGGATGATAGAAGTTGTGGCCGGGTTTAAGTGAGGGCTAAACAATGTGGGGATTAATGCTGCATGGGACAGGGGCTGAAGTGATACGTGAGATGGATGGAAGGGGGTAGCAGTGATTAAATGCAGGGGATGACCTGCTATAAAAGTGGGGTGTGTGGGGATGATGGTTGGAGTCAGAGGTGAAAACGTAAATGAAGTAAAAGGTGGCTGTGAAAGAGGATGTAAATGAGCTATAGGGAGGTGATTGCTCTGGGAATTTAGAGAAGCAGAAACAGCAAAATGCTGCAGGAACGTGTGGTGGATGGTGGTGAAAGAAGTGTGCTGGTGAACTGGGACTGTCTGTACTGCTGAGGCCGTGGAGAAGGCAGTCGGCCCTGTAGCAGGCAACACTCGAAGGTGCTTTGATAGGAGCTGTTTCTGCATATGCTGCTGGGCTTGTAGCTGTAGGAGCTTATATTTATCTATTTCGTCAGGAGAAAATGTTATTGGCTGTTGAATTAAGGGGGGGGAGACAGATTTATGACACAATTCTAATTCATCTGCAACTTTGTCATGTTTCTGCATAGTTCTGTCATAGTAAGAGTTTATATTTCCCTCTGCATGATTCATAATCATGTTTACATCCTGTAAGTTTAGGTTTATTTGGTCCTCTTTGGTCTCTGTTGAATCAGGTATACCAGTATATCTATTAGATGAAAAAGCACCAAGGAAATCATTTGGTACTTGGTCACAACTTTGAATAAAAGGTTGGCATTCACTCATTAGAGGTTTTGATTGTTCTTTCATTGTTGGGTTCTTTTTCATGTTTGGTGACGGAGACTCTGCTATTACATGAATTATGCCTTTAGAAAGATGGTTATCACAATCCGTGTCCACTAAAACAGTAAAATTATTTGTCTGTGAACTGTTTACTTTGTCTTTCTCAAGAGTTCTTTGAATTGCATTGCCTTTATCATTTCTCCTTTTACTTGTGTTCTGTATTTTTTCATACAAAGGTGATGCTTGTCTGTTACAACCTGGTGGTGTAAATTCAACTGTGCATTGGATTTGTGAATGAGCCTCTGACTCACTTTTACAACTGTTTGAAGAGATTTCAAAATTAGTTGATCGTTCCTGACACTTCTTAGCTTGAACTCTTTCTAAAAGGCTTTTGGCCGTCAGGGAGGTTTTCTCTTCTTTTGTAACATTTGACTCTCTGGTTTCTGAATGATGGCTGGAACAGTTCCTTAGATGACAGCTGATATTCCCAGAGTTACACTGTATGGGTTTTACTTTGCCCAGATCACAAATATGAGGTCTGTGCAAAGACTGTTGACTCATTGCACTTTTATTTAAGTAATAAATTCTTTCTCTTGAGTAAGAGCCTGATCTGCTATGCTTAGGTCTCTGGCAGTTAGGTGGTTTTCCTTTGTTCCCAGCATAGGAAATCTGTGAGCTAGTATCACAACCCGTGATTCTTCTGGATTTTGGCTTTGAAAATTGTTGATTTTTGCCCAGTTTGTATCCTTCTCTGCAGTGACCATATCTATGTTTTGAGTATTTTTCATTTTTAACTGATCCCCACAATTTGTTTTTATCTCTCTGTGATTCAGATGGCAGGCAGTTGTCACTCTTTGCCATTTCATCGGACAAGCAGAGGCAGCTACGCTTTTGACATTTCCCTTTGTGCCTTTTAACTGAGCTGTGTTCTCTTTTACAGAAGTAGAGCAAATTACTTCCACCATTACCACTGCAGCTATGACTTGAACAAGCACTTTTTAAGCTAGATGTACTGTCAGGGGATGAGTCTGAAGGGCTAGAACGTCTAGTTAGAGACAACTTTGGGGAACTTCGGTTTCTGCATCCAGAGACAGTGCTGGTCATGCTGATGTGGTTACTATTTAAAATCACACCTAAGTCCTTCCCACGGTCATTGTGACCCCTTACTGCGTAAGAACTAGAGTTCCAGGTGAATTGATTTCCATCTTCAAAATCTGAATTAGGATCACAGGGAATTAGTTTATGCTTTTTAGTCCTAGAAATGTAAGGTGTAAAAGATAGGCCCTCATTTGTATCATTTAGAACCACCCTTTGGCAGCTTTGCCAATGGGCCCTTGAAGGTTCAAGTTCATTATCACTATTTCTATTATTTCCTACACAATTCTTCTGAGAGATAGCAAGGTAAGCAGGCACTTCAGGATTTTTCATTTCTAAATCGCTTGCACTAAAATTATGTTTACTCATATCTGGCTCAGAATCACTGTAGCTCAACTGATATTTTCTCTGGAAGATTTCCCAATCTGCATTAGCTATCATCATCTTTGGTTTCAGAGATCGATTATCTTCTTGGATCAATTTTTGATGGTTTTTAATTAAACCTGAGACATGGCTATCTATTTTATTCTTCATTTCTGAGGGCTCCTTCATCAATTCTGTTTTTAAGTCCTCTGGATCATGGCCATCCTTTGTGTTCCGAGAAAGCTTAAAATCAAAATATAATGGGTTGCAGCCATAAGAGATACAGGGCTCTGTTTTTGTAAAGAGCAGAAGTTCTGTAGGCCATTGAAGAGTGGTGCGGCCATCCTTGCTTTGGACATGGAGGAAAGGCAACGGTTTGGATTTCACATCGTGGGGACATCCTTCTCTTATAAGCCCTTGCACATTTTTGCTCGCTCTTTCTGTTTCCTCTGAAGATTTTTCTCTCTTCTCCAGTCTCAAGTTGGAATTAAGCCTCACTGGACTGTTTTGCTCACTTGGCTCCAGTGATGGAAACCCATCCAGACATTCAAATATCCTGGTATCACTGTGGTTGGAAATGTTTGGTGGGCTGGAGGAAGAATTTGCTTGGTATGCGTGATCAATGCAGCTTTCTGACGGGTTCTTCAATGTATTTAGAGTTTCTTTTTCTCTAATAGAAGAAGTAAAATCCACATCTGAAAGATAAATGTTAGATGTAGAGAAGGAAGCATGAATGCCAGTGGAACCTTCTATTGTTTCATCAATAGAGTCATTTGTGTCTTGCAAAATGTGAGAGCTTATGGAGAAGGTATTATGTAAAACACTTTCCAGATGACTTGATGAGATATTTATATCTTTTTCCTTAGTGAGGTGTGTACCTTCATTTGCAAATCTAGGGTACTTGCTTTTCTCCACAGTTTGTTTCGCTTTATAGATGGGTGACTTGTTACAATCATGGGTTTCTTCTGTGTTCTCACTGAAAACTGATGCTGAAGATTCCAATTTTACATGCACTTTTTTGGAAAAAGAAAATGATACTCCTGTCCTGTGATTTGTACTACCAAGATCTGAAGATGTTTGTGGTACCCGATTCCCAAACAAATAAAGTCTGTCTGTCTGTAGCTGGAGTCGATTTGGCATGGTAGATCGCTGTTTATCAGAAATGCTTCTGGGGAGATTTTTCCCTTTAAGGAGAAGAGCACTCTTCATGCAAGATACTTTTCTGCCATTCTTAACTGGGAAAATTCCTTGCTGGAGTTGCTTTTCTATGGCTACCCTGGGAGCTTTATATGCTGGTCCATTTCCAGAAATACTGTAAATATAATAAATATTAAAATGATTAAAAAATTAGATTTGAAGTCTTATCTACATGTGAACATTTCATAGAATTTCTATGATGGATTATGTTACTATTTATGAACTATGTCTACTACAATATAACCATTTCACTGCTTATATATGTCAGCATATTGGTTTTATAGTGGCTAGTTCTAAACTGCATCATTTAAATGTGGAATTTTTTTGAAATTAACAAAAGGCAAAGCAGGAAAATATGCTAGTGCTGAAAAAGAAAACAAAGTATTTCATTTAGACCACAATATATGTCCTCTAGAAAGTATCAATTTTTTGAAATAGAGTTAATATTTTTTCACAAAAGTTTTCAGTTAATGCTTCACATTAAATAAGAAATCAAATGGAATTAAAAGTCACTTCCAAAATATAAAAATATATCTTTAATTGGCTTTTTTGTTTTAGTTTTGGCATTTTGTCATTTTTGTTTCCTCAGCTTTAATATCCATTCATGTTTGCTTTCTTGCTTCCTTTTGAAACAGGGTGGTTAGTTCTTTCTTTATGACTTGTCACTATTTTGACTAATTATAATAAATGCATAATAAAGTGAAACCTTTACAAAGCCATCCTTATATCTTCAATTATCTTGAAATCTTTGTTTGCTTCTTATTCACCAAAATATTTTCTTTCTACCTTTTGTGCATATATGTTTTATCTTTTAACAGTTTTTTTAAGTATTGTTCATTCTATTGAGCATAATTAGTAATTCAATCGGAAAACTGAAAACAGCAATAGTATAAGGAATGAAAGTCTTTAAAATTTCTCTTTAATGTTTTATGTAAAGAATCTCTACTATAAAACAAGGCCTTAATGGGGGAAGGCAGTACAAACCACATCAATGATCTACTGTTTGCTTTGAGCTGGATTTCTTTTCCTTTTCTTTTTTTCACACTCTTAGATATGTGTGTTTAATTTTTTTTATTTTATATTTTTATTTCAATTTTATTCAGCCATTTCTGCTAAAGTTATAATACTAAAACAACCGATACTTTTTGTACATGTAGTTAAATTTTAATGGAGAGGAGTGCTCTCTGGGTTCTTAGTTTGAGAAATTCTTTCTTATTGCCTTCACCTATGACTATTTGGCCAATAAGCATAGAAATCTGGAGTCACGTTTCTTTTGTCCACCAAATTTCATGTACTTTGCTTCATTGTTTTTACATGTTTAATACTGCAGAATCATATTTAATTAGCCTCCATTTATTCAATTTTGAAATGAATATGTTTGAGTACTTGTATGATTTTATAATTTTTACTTTTTATTTATATATTTGATTATATTTGTTATACAGACTATAGTTTTGTTATATTTATAATATATATTTTTGTTATAATTATTATTACATAATACATTGTATCTATAATATCTTACCAGATCATAGTTATAAATTGATTACTTTGGTTTATTTTTAAGCAGCACTGTTGGATACTTTCAACTTGATTCAGCTCAGACACATCTCAGATTTCTCTGATTATTGCTTCTTCCCTGTCCTAGTTTCTTGTCCTGAAATTTATTGACTCACCTGTTGGCTCCAGCACTCACCTGAAAATATCTTTAGGTCTTATTATTTATCTCAGTACTTTAGTGTCTTTAGTTTTTTTCTTTAATTCAGAAAAAAATTCTTGTTTTTAATATTTATTTTATTGATTCAATTTTTTACGATGTCTGATCTATTGATTATTATGCCCATATGGATTTTAATTTACAGACAAAAATTACATCAACTATTCAATCTTTACTAATTTCAGATTGTTCTCCATAAAATAATGGCTATAACTTTAGAGTTACAGTGTTCCCTTGAATTGTACAGAAACTAAATTTAGAAATGTTATAAAAGTATATTCTGTTTTTTATAGTAAATGTTTCAACACAAAAACTTTCCTCTTATTCATCACATTAACCTCCTTTTTTGAATCTTTTAAAAATGTTTTTTAGAGAGTATATTTAAGCATATTTAATATATGAAATGGAAAAATACTCTAAGATTTATGGGTTATTGAATATTTCTTTTAAACATAAAGGAAAGTAGGAAGCATTGAGGTTTACTATAGTTATAAGTCTTTGAAAGTGCCTCGAGGTAAAAGGATGGGGTCCAGAAACACCTGCAACACTGAATTTTGCCTCAGTGCCGGATATTTTTTTCCATATTTGCAGTGGCACTTTGGATTAAGTAGAAACTATAATTCTGTATTAAGTGACCTTCTATACAAACTTCATTCAATCTGATATTATCTGCACTAAACAGCAGAAATTATTCCGAAAGCCTAGTGTATGGTTATTATCATTCTATCCCTCTTAATTCCATTATAATGCAAATACTTTACTATTTTTATATTCTCTCCACATACTTTTTTCTTAATAATATTTTGCTTATTATGCTGAGACTGTTTTGTGCATTTTCTTGCTTTGATTTATGTTAGTCTTGATGTTCTTTTCTGTATTGCTGTTTTATTTTACCATTTATCCAATGTGCAAGCTTCTTCCTTTTATATTCTTTTAAATATTTTTAAAGCTCTGTGATCTTATTGTTTTTATATTGTATATTTTTTCTTGACCTTAATTCTCATGCTCACTTTACAATCCAATCTATTTTTATTATTATATTATATATATATATTATATAAAATATATTATTATATTTTTGCACATTTTAACATTCTATCTTCATTATTAATCTTTTTTACCTCTTATTGTCATGTTTAAACTTTTGATCTCACTGCTGACAATTTCCTTTATGTAAAATCTAATTTATCTTTATTATTTTGGAAAAATTCTAATCTTGGCAACTCAACACATGTATAATCTAAAAGTATACTTTTCTAACAGGAAACAAAACACATCAAAACAACATGACTTCTTTATATGATGCAATTTCTAATGTCTCACATTATCCAGCTCTTATATAAGGAACTTCATATTCTCAGAATCAGTGGTCCTTCAATTTCTGAAATATGAAAAATTGTCTATATCAAGGTGCACCATACTTAGATTTACACATATAGAAGTTTGCAAACAGAGCACATCTCCCTGAATACAATAACTGGTCTTGCAAGAAACCAAATTATGTCAAACTACCCAAAAAATGGCCAAAATCAAATGCCTTTTATAAGATCCATTAACAATTCCTGCCATCATTTTACAAATCAGTCTAATTCACATATTCTTACTGCTAGTAAACTCACCTCTTTTCTCCATTGGGTCATGAAAAAAATCTTTTTGTTACTTGTATCATCCTACTCTTAAGCCATCATTATGAGAATAAAAAACAAAGGAAGGAAATCTAGAAGAGGAGTAATACATAAAGGTGATTCTTTTTCTTTTTCATTTTATTTCTTACTTTCATTGTCAATTCAGCTGCCAAAATGAAAATATTAAATAATTCTATTGTGACTTTCCTAAGGCTATAGCCTGCTTGAGAGAACAATTGTCTGTGAGGCAGATGGTAGGTAGCAAAAAAGAATGAAATAATTTTTCTAGTTTCAAGTTCTGTAGCTGGAAAGCTGAACACCTATTGTTTTCTTAACAATGACTGAGACATACAGAAGGTGCCTACTCCATAGAGGAGGTTCTTAAGTTTGTATTTGTTTAGTTAATAAGATTTCTAGAGGGACAGCTCAATCTCAGTAAAGGGTAGATCTTTTAATTTGTTGTAATTTGGAAGACACTTGGGCAGCTCTGCAAACTTGAAACTTTTAAACAAAAGCATCATCATCATCACTATCTTCATTATCAAAGCTCCTCTGATCCTTTGTCTATTTCTCCCAAAAGAAAATATAGAATGAGTGAGTAGAAATGTAAAAATGTGACAACCTTCATAATAACAAAAGAAAACCCAAAATTATGTTTATTAAGGTTTCTCAGATTTTCTGTCATGTGTCCTTAAAGGACCTGTCTGAAAGGTATTTTTCTACAGTGAGCCTTGACCTGTTTTTTATAATCTGACATATTGTACCTCATAATTAATCACTCAGTAATTAACAGCTTCCCTAGATTTTTTTTTCCTGCATGCTACTCTAATAATCATTAAACATTTCCTTCTAAGTTCTGTTTTGACAAGGGCTGTCTGATATTTTACTGACAATGGGTTCAAAAACGTATTTTAAGATTCTCATTGTGTTAACAATTAAAAAGCCAGTATCAAATGTGTGTCCTATTTCTATGATTTTATGGGACCTCAGAGCATGCATTTTTGTATTAACCTCACCTCTGGATACTCATTTTTTCTAATATTTATTTTTTCTTCATACAAAATTTCCCACTTATTTTTAATCTGATTATATTTTATGTATTTTCATAATTTAAATTATCTTAAGATAACATGAGCAAATACATACATATATGTAAGCTGTATACTAACTCATATACTAATTATAATTGATCTTAAAAAGTAAATATTTTCTTAGAATCAAATTTGTGGTCTAATATCTTATATAATAATTGATTCATTCACTTCCAAATTTATTATATATTGATTTTCACTTAAATGACAGGGGTTTAAATTCTGGCACAGAGATATAAATGCCACAACTCACCAGGTTGTTGTCAACTACATTAATTAACTATATTAATGTTCTACATTGTGATTCATATGAACATAAATAACAATCTGAAAATTTAATTGAGTTTCAGGTAACAATCTCCTCTCTTTGGAATATCCAGCAATTCCAATCTTATCTAAAATTGCTATTTTTCAGCTATGAGAATGTGTTTGTGTATTCTTATTATAATTATAATTTAAAAGTAAATTTCACTGCATTAATTACATCTTGTTTGTCCAGACAATGATAGTGTCATTTATTCTATATTCAGGTGTGTGCAGGGAAATGTATGAAAGATTTATTCACTCTTAAAAAGATTCATTGTTATTTACGTTTATATAATTGATGTTATATATAGGTCAATTGAAATCAAATGGATAGAATAAATGCTAATATATTAGAATCATTCTTGGATCATTTCATTAAAGAGTACATTAAATTAAGAAGAAGAAACATCAGATACCAAAGTGATTAATTTATAAACCTTTAACTATTAGGAACATTTGCCCTAAGACATATTTGTTGATTAACTATAATTTACTTATGTTACTACAGTGAACCAAGTAAATTGATCATTGAAATTTCTTCAGAGGTTGATGAGAATTTTGAGCCATCTGAGACACCCCTAATTTTTACCATTCAGACTGTTGTTTCAACTCAGCCAGCTGATGGAGTCGTTTAAGTGCTTTTTCTTGTTTCTTCTCATCTTTCCATGATTTGGAAGCTACATTTCGAGCAAATTCCCGCTGCTTTAATTCTTTCAGTCTCTGTAGACAAAGAACAGAAAGAATGCTATAAATAAGTAATATATTCTTTTACATCCACAATGCTCCTTACTAAATATTGTGCTGGGTAGCAGAGGTGATTTCTGGATAGAAAGAGTAAAACCACCCTCTTCTTTGATGCTATTCTCTGCTCAAAGATAAATTTAGTTGTCAACTGGGTTACTTATCAAAGCTTATCACAATCACCACAGAAATGTGCTGCAAAGCTGGACCTAGTCTTTTCTGGCATTATCTTGGCTACATAAATGTAATAATCTGTGTGCCTGTGAAAATATAAATGGGGAAAATGTGCAATATATGAATGGGTATGAAGGGAGAGGAGATTATGGAGTGTACTTCCCTCTACCCACTGCCTCCAACCCTCTCACTTGTAAAAGATACTTAATTTTATTTATAAAAATTGATGTTATTATATACATTGGGTGAAACGAGCTTGTTTTGGTGAAGACCATCTGTTATTGTGAAAGATTTAATGTGATTTTTAACTTTTTTTTCCTGGCATTGCTATTTATCCAATGCAGATTTCTATATTTTATGCAGGAAGACAAAAATAGGTCAGAAATTTAAACTCAGGATAGAGGTTTGGCCTTGTTTAAATTAAATTAACCTACCACTTCTTTTAATTAATCTTTTCTCTGAAAAAATTGGATTACATGCAAATTGGATTATACTCATTACCTGTTTGGATTTCTACTTCAGAATCTGCCACTAAGCACACCTAATGATATTGAACAAATTGAGAAACAGCTACAATCAAAATAACATCTTGAAGTTTGGGGCTTATTTCTGAATTAAAAGTGTATATTAAGATTAGACTCTCTTAATCTATACAAAGTGACTTTAAACTGCCTGAAATCTATGTCCATGTAATTTATTTTACCCAGATTACCCAGATTAACTATAAAAGATGTTTCCCAAGGATGACAAAACCCACATATCTATCAGGTGAGGTAATAATGCTGTAGGGGGCTATTTCCTACCCACAGGGCAAGGGCCAAGACCTTTCATGATCCTTAGCTTTGTTCTTGAAAGGAAACATGCACATGGGAGATGGTGGTCAGATAACTGCTTCTAAGCTAAGTATCTGAAGAAGGAGGCAGGCCAGTCTTTCAAATAAAGACTATTCCGAGCGCTAAGAACAAGAGTTTCACGGAACTAGAAACAGCCACAGGAAGAACATTGGTGTCAATCTGAATTTAAATTTTGGCAAAAACTTCAGAGCCTTCTAAAAAATTGAAAATTTTAAGAAATACAATTATAGCCCTTGCATTATCAGGAGAAAAAAAAGGGAAACAAAAGATCAGCAACTTTCTGGAGTTGATAAGCAAGCAACAGAGAGTCCAAGTCTTAGAGGGTAGCCTTGGTTAGAAGACAGAGCAGGGTTTATAAAAATCTCCATTTCTACTTAGCCTTCTATTCATAGTTCCTCAGTCTCCAAATGTATAATAATCTAATGTTTGGAGTGAAGGCAAAGACATTTTGAAAAATTTCCTCCACAAGTTAAGAGCCCATGTAAAATGCACTTCAACCGTGTCAAAGAGAAATATCTACTTTGGTAAAGAGGAGAGGAAGTTTTTTAAACTCTTAGTTACCATAGAACATAAAATATATATGTAATATTTGATATTACTAGTGTATGAAACCTGAAAAGCCCAGGAGAGGATATTGATTCTTTTACTCACTACATCTGATACTTGACTCTCATTATTGGATTCTTGTTTAAAATTTCCAGGTATACCTATGTCTTTCATTAGCCTTCCAGATTCCAGGACTGAACTCCTATCTCCGAGTTATAGAAATGATTGAGAATTCTGTCCTGTTCATCCAACAACAAATACTTTTAATTCATACTATGTAATATGGATATAGCAATTTATGAATCAATTATTTTCCCTTGGAGGGAGACAGATAAGTGAACAGATACTTATATAAGATAGTGTTGACTTTCTTTACAGGGAAAATTGAGAAACAGCTACTATCAGAAAACTGAAAGAAGAGATTTTGTTTAAAGACATCTAACCACAGATTTGACTTAATCAATGCTAAGTACTCAAGACTGCTCAGAAGGAAAAAAAATAAATAATCCCTGAGATCTACAGAGGAATCTCAAATTTCAGCATACTCATTAACAGTGCATGTGTGTTCTTTTCTTGGCCTGAAACTACTATAGGTCGAGAAAAAAACCAACTGAAAGACTTGCAAGTAAGGTGCCTAGCATCTATACAGGGTCATTTCTAAAGTGCCATTTCTCACCAATAAAATTGGAAAAGCTCACAGTACATTGAGTATTAATATCAGAAAGGTCCTGCTTTAGTAAAGAGTAATTAAGTATTAATTGAATGCTACTTTGGATTTGCCTAACAAATCATAAAAGCAAAAACCAAACTTGATTCTAAGCAGTGTAGCTGTCTTTCAGAATCTAACTCAAGAATATTCATAATAAAATGGTTGGCAAAACAGGAAAAAATTAATGACATCTAACATCCAATTAAAGATTATTAGGCATGCAAAGAACCCGATAAACAAAGCTAAAAATAGGAAAAATAATCAACCAATTAAGACCAATACAGAACTGATACAAATGCTAGAACTGGCAGAAAAGTGAATTAAGATAGTTATAACTGTATTCCATATGTTCAAAAAGTAGAGCAGAGATGGTAATTTTGGACAATTGTGTAATTGGTGTCTCTGAAGAAGGGAGATGGAATATTTGCATATATAATGGATAAAAAATTTTTGAAAACTAAATTTTCAAGTCCCCCAACAAACCTCAATTCAAAAAACATGAATTAAACTACACCCGAAGCTCATCATAATCAAATTTTTCAAAATTAAGGGGGGAAAAAGTGAAATAAAAAAAAATATCCATAGAGAAATGACATATATTTGTAGAGAAGAACAAATAGTAGAATGGCAGAATAATTCTCATTGGAAATAATATAAGTGAGAATACAGTGAAGCAACATCTTTAAATTTCTGGAAAAAAATTAAAACCTGTCAAAGTAAAATTTCATATACAGTGAAAATATCTTTTTAAAAAGAATAAAAAATAAAAATATTTTCAGACAAAACAAATTAAAAGAATTCAATAGCAGCACACCCATGTGATAAATGTTTAATATCATTGGGTAAAATGAAAACAATACCAGAGAGAAATACATATCTATGCAAATGAATGAACACCAGATAAATAACATATTTCTTATTATTTAAATATATTTAAATATATTTAGACTGTTCAAATAAGACCAATAGCTATGTTTTTGGGGGTAACAAATTTATAAATAAAATGTTTGACAATAAGCATAAAGTCCAGGAAGGAGAAAATGTCATAAAATGTCAAAAGGTTTTATACTATACATGGAAAAGTTTATAACATTTGAAGGTAGACTGAGATAAGTTAAAGAAATGTATGTACTATATACCTTACAGCAACCATTAAAATAATAAAACAAAGGGTTTTAGACAATAGAACAACAAAAAAAGCACAAGGAAATCATTAAATTTATTTAATCCAAAAGAAGGCAAATAAAAGTGAAAAGGAGGGCAAAATGGATAGGACAATTTTAAAACAAATAGCAAGAATGATTGTCAGGGCCAAGAGGATCATGTTGGCTATGCCAAGTGTCAGTGCTATTGCTGATAAAGAAGAGAAGGTTTGATGGTGAGACACCCAGTTGAAAGAATGCACAAGAGGTAGACATAAGAATGAAATGGCAACTTTATTGTGTGGAGTGCACTTCTGCTGGGAAGTGCAGTTCTATTGCACGCACTTCTGCCCCTCTTTCTATGCAGAAGAAGAACCTCCCCTTCACAATCAGCAATACCGCTGACACTTGGTGTAGCCAACATGATCTGCTCAGCCCTGACAATAATCTAATTAAATATACATTGGTCTAAACCTTGGCAACAGCTCAAGACAAATATATTTCAGGAAAAAAATGTGCTACTTCACAATTTATAAAGAACTGTAGAGAGCTCAACAATTAGTTGTTTATCAGGAGGGACTCAAGGTGAACAGGTAAGAGCAGGCGAGAGGTTGAAACTCACTGGGAGTGGGAGGGATGAAGACCTAACAATAGGGGAAATAAAACAAAGCATCAGTTTTCTAGAGGTGTTTAGATGACAGATGACATCTTGTAGGGGTTAAGAGAAGGATTCTAAAATCAGTCAGACTTTAATCTGACTGAATTCAAGAATTCTAAGAATAATTCTTGGAATTATTATTTGAGTTAGCAAAGGTAAAATGTTTGCGCAGCACCTGATATATAGGAAATGCTCAATGAGTATGAACTATTATCACTTTTAGAGGTAAGGAATAGATTTTATGAAACTTTGGAAAGCAGGAAGAATAGGAGCTCTTGATTTAACTGGCAATGGGGAGCCATTCCGATCACTAGATTCATATTATTATTGAAAATAGAGAATTGGAGTGATTTTCATCTGGACAATTTTACAAAACTGGTAGGTGTCTTATTTTCTAAAGGAGAAGACAGAACAAAGAAGTATGCTGGGTACCTTTCTTACTCTTGTCTGGAATAATTATAATATTTAATTGAAACATTTGTAATTTTTATAAGTTTAAGATCATATATCACTAGTGAAAAATTATATAACTTGGATTAAAGTTTGATTTGTTCTCAGGCTCTTTTCTGATAAATCATATTTGCAGTTTGCCCTTAGGTATTAAGATTATTCAAAATGAATCTCAGTCAGGAAAGAGGGTAAAAGAGTGGGCATCTACTATTTCCTAGAAGGAAATTAGGACATATAGGTAATGTCCTTCTATCTTTTTAAGTCATTTAAAAGAGACATTACAGAGCAGATGGTCTTTATGGTCCTGAAGAGAGGCAACCTGCCATGGTTTTTGCCCAGATCAAAAGCACCACAATAAAGGACTGATGCAGGGGTCAAGTTAAAGAGAGAAAAGTAGTCCTCATGTATCTTCTTCATCTTTCACAATGCATTTTATCCTCTCTCAGCTTTAAGTGAAATAAGGCTTATGGAGACATATTTGCTAAAATCCATTTATGAAATATTTGGAATTTAATTTTCTTCTCAGATTTATTTTAAAAGCATAAACTAAGTAATTTTTATTTCCCCACTTGCCAACATAAATGCTTGTCACTTGCATGGCAAGTGGAATTCAGCTGTGAATAAATAAATGAAGAAGCAAATTGATCAGGTCAGCGAGTCTCCATGTGTTTGGAATGGCAACGCTCCCAATATTACTGCCTGCCAGGCAGAACATGCATGGAAGCATCCTGCACTTTCATCCATAGATCCTAGGGTACTTTGCAGGCGTTAATGTTCTTTACAGTAGAGCAAATCCCCAATGCAAAAGGTCAAAATTATTAACCTCATTTTAGAGATGAAAAAATAAACATATAGATTAAATAATTTAATCTATACCAAAGGATATACCAAGAAAAGAACTGTAACTTGAAAACAGAATGTCTAATATCTATGAGTTAAGAAAAAGTAAAAAAAAATATATAAAATTCTAGACATTTATAATAGTTTCATCTTGTGAAGTTAAAGGTCTATCCAATTTGGGGATATTATTCATTATTTGGAAAAGTTTTTATCAATATTTTGGAAGACATTTGTAGATTATTAACTGTAATCTAGAATAGGAAAGGGTATAATTTGATCAATATATTAGAATTAAGTCCTTATTTCTCAGAAGAATTCTCCATGTTGAAATGAGACCTTCCTTATTTTCTGCTTTTTTGCTTGCCATTGTCTTTCATGTGATCTGGTAGCTATACAAACACACATAGTGAAATGAACTAAAGTTCATTTAGTCTTCCATAAAGTCTCTCATAAAGTCTCCAATTTTAGAAGCTTCAGTTCAGGTTCCACACCAGGATAACTTCCCTGCCGTGATCTGGAATGAATGCACCTGAGCATATTCCCTCTGATGGGTTCCCTGCTCCAAGAACCAATTGTTCCACAAGCAAGCTAGAATGGGTAGGAAGAAATGACATTCTGCCTCCATCCTTTTCTTCACAAGTGTTAACTACTTTACAGTGGGATCTGGAGAACTCTTACCCGTGCTGAATCATAAACTGTTGGACTCTAGTTGCTGATAATCAGCCCACTGTACTTTGGCAGGCTAGATTCAGAGATTCCTTGTCAGGTTAATTTCTGGTCTTCTTAACTGGCTGAGGCCAGCATTCGGGAGAGATATAGTTCAGCCTAAAGACATCACTGTGTCAGTATTAGCTTGGTGATGTTTATAGATTCTAGGGCAACCTGGAAAAGCAGTTTATGTAAAATAAATTTTTTTATAGCCCAAAGTACCTGGGACATGCCCATGGCTGGGGAAGGGGTGTGCACTCAGGTGCTTAAGTTGTGTCTCAGGCAAGTCACCACTTCCAAGGCCCAGGATCTCCTGAGAAGTCCTGAATGGCAAATGGACAGCTCTTCTGAGAAGTGACCCAAATTCTTTCACCCAGATTCAAGATCCAAGTCAGTTGCAAAAAAAAAAGGCACGAACTTTTGGTTAAATTGCGAGGTTTATTTATTTTCTGCAGCATGTCATAATCAACACAAGTTTGTTGTGAGTTGGAAAGCCATATTATATCAGGCAAGAATATAGCTGATAATATCTCAACATCAGTATCTCTACTGACTATTGTGAAGTAATTAACAGCATTACAAAGAAAGTCCTTTGGTAATAAGTAAATGAGAATTGCTGTTCAGACGGAATTAGTAGAAGTCAAAGGGCTTTTAATCTCTACCCTTCTCTATCTTTGCAATGTGATAAGAACACACCTGCCACATTAGAACAATAATAATTCCCATAAAGTGTCTGCAGAGAGCATGTTCAGGTCTGGAGAAACTCAGCATTTCTGAAATGGGCTAGTGGAAATTCATTATTTAAAGATTATGACTTGAGTAAACATTTAGTAGACTAATATTTTGTTAAGAAAGCCTCAGAAAAAAACAATTTTTCATTTTATCTCACTCTAGATCACAAAGAATAAGTTCAATATGAGAAACACAAGAAAAATTCTAGGCCAAGAAAACCCAGACACTTTTCCTCGCACAACAGGGTTTCAAAATGATCACTATTTTCTTAGGGAAGAAATGGAGAGTATCAGAATATTATGTACATTCTTTATAGACTGCTATGTAAATTACTTATAGTTTATTTTTGAAAAGTGTTATTCAACCAAAAAAGTTGTTATTCAACCAAATAAATTTTACAAATCTCCATCCTTTAGAAATACTTCCAAGTAGCAAAATGTAGAGTTAGAATGGGTATCAAAAATGAACTGGTAAGGATATTTTTCTGTTTTTTATTTCTGTCTCTAGCACTCCTGCCTGTCAGTCACATGTGGATGAGACCAAGACCTTGAGAGAATCTTTTATTTAGTTATTTTTAAAGATCAAGAGAGTTAATCACATTCCTGTGGGAAAAGTTTAGGAAATAAAAGTTTCTGTACTAGGCTTGAAGAGTCTAAAAAGTTAATCTTCAGAGAATCCCATGGCAAACCTCTGCTCTCCCAGAAGGCTATATGGTTGTGGTTGCTGTCATGACACCATCTTTATTTGTCAGGTTATTATCTGCTCTGCAGCATTCTTTCCCAGCTGTGTCACTGCTTCATGGTTACCCCTCCCCATTCAGTTCATAAAGAAAACTTAACTCTGACCCATCCATCCAGCTGTTTCTTTAAGAGCAATGTCTTGTATTTCAGCATTTTGTACAACCTAACATTATATTAATTTTTAAAAGCTTTTTCAATTTCTACTTCATCCTCCCCACTCTTTCATACCCTACTTTAGGGTCAGTGATGCCTGCTGAGAATATTGCAGGCAGAAGTATTTAATCTGCACATACCTGCAAACTCAGACTTAGTGCAAGAGAGTGTTTTTGAGATTTCTCCAATTTTCTGCCTAAATATTCTTTTGAAATAGAACTGTATTTGAGAAGACAGTTAAAATAGAGGTAGGAACAGAAATGAGAAATGAATGTAATCTTACTCTGGTGTAAATTTGAATTTTGGATCATATTACATTTTTTTTTTAAAGCCGAAGATAGTAATGAGTCAAGCTATGCATATCAAAAACTTAGCTATAGTGGTTTAATCAAATAAGTTTATTTTAAACTTAACCAAGAATCTATAGTCAAGCATACCACAGTATGTATACCTTCTCCAGGGAGTTCACAGATCAATCTCTTTTTAGCTTTCAGTTTCTTCCCGCTTAAACATGTGGCTTTACCCTCCTGGCTGCAATATCTGAGAAATATCAGGTATCAAAACTACATTCCAAGTGGGAAGAAAGACGAACTAAGGACAAAAGGTGACTGTATTTATTTATTTATTTATTTTAATCTTAAAGACAACAGCCTTTGGAAGCTGTGCCAAGTAGACTTTATTTGTATGTCATTTGCTAGAGGGATGTCACATGCTATTGGTATTTAAGTACAAGATGTGGGAAGTCCAGATTTTTAGCTATGTATATGGCCACCCCACAAATAAATCTGTATTTTGTCAATAAGGAGAGAGGGTAGAAGGGACATTAAGCAGTTAAACAGCAGTATTTGCCCTACTAAAGTTGCTAACTGTTGTCAAAGGAACGGCTATCGTTAGTGTTCTACCAAGTGCACTACTCTTTCAAATACAAACCCCTCTACAAGCTCTAAGTCATTAAGCTGCAAAGCAGGATACAAATAAATTTCCAGATCTTTTTACCCCACATCCTTCAGAGGCCTTAATTTAAAATGACTGGTTCTTTCAAAAATATTAGGAGTTGATTTTCTACTTAGGTATACAGTGTTAGAAGTAGGTAAGAGACAGCAAAATGGCAAGCTAAGGCCCTTGGGTCAAATTTGGCCCTCTGGCTGTTTTGTGAATAAAGTTTTATTGGAACAAAATGACAAGAAAAATCATTCTGATTTATTTTAAATTAAATTACAATGGCAAAAAAGTGAGAGTAAGAGACAAAACTGTTAACCTGTTTACCAGCTTTGACAGAAGGCTGCTCACATGCCTATATTTCTGTTGAAATTTAGAATTAATTTCCAAGTGACTATTTCCACAGTTATCCAAAAAAGATAGAATAACCAGTTGCCACAGACTCCTCAAGAGCCTCCACTTTTTCTTTACACCTGAACTTTCCAATCTGCTGCCCACAACTAATCCACAAGAGTGGACACTCCCTCCTTCTGGACTCTGCACTTATACAAGAGCTGGCCCCACCTTCCCAATACATAAAAACACTCAAAAACTCCAGGATGGAGGACATGTTTTTTCACCGATCCATGCAGCTGGTGGTTCAGACTTTATGCCCCAAGATCCAGTCTTTCTTGCTAACAATACCTGTTACATTCTTTCTTTTAGAAAGACTTTCAGCCATAAAAGCTAATTTTTTTGTCTAACAAGAGCCATGCACTTTTGTTTACAGCTCATTTATGGCTACTGGCACTTTCATGCTATAATGGCAAAGTTAAATCCTTGTAGCAGAGACCATGTAACTCACAGAGTCAAAAATATTCACTATCTGACCCTTTCCAGCAATTTTGCCAACCCCAGTGAGTGAAATAGCTTTGTTCCTTTTAGTTTAAGATGAGGGTAGGTGGTTAGTTCTATATTTACACACTACATGGGATATTTTCCCAGAGAGAAATAGCTAGGTCAAGGAAAGAAGATAGTGGTAGAAGAAAAATGTATTTTAAAGAAAAAAACAGTTTCGTTTAACTGACAGTAATAAATTTAAAACTCCAGAATCCAGAACTACCAATGCTTAAGAAATAACTTTTAGTATTACTATTAAGATATTGACTTATCTTAGTTTTAACATGCCCAACTTCCTGTGAGAAGTCTGACTGAATCAGCCTGACTTTGCTAACAAATCAAACCCTGAATATTCTCACTGAACGGGATCCCAAAGAGATATTAAATGCACAGCTAATTTTCAGAACTCAACAGATTGAATCAATTCTTATTTCAAATGTTTCACTGGCATTATTCACAGAAAACAACATTAAGCAGATATGAGATTCATGGTCTTTTCTATACTTTGTCTATCTTTGCATGAAGATACCACTGAGCAAATAAATAAGGAAAATAAAGATAATTAAGTTAAGAGTGTCTTGATATTACAATAACAAGAATCATAGTATTTGAAAAACACTAAAATGACTCGGTTTTGGTGTTTTTCACGTATATATGTATATATAATCATATATATAAATTAAAAATACATATATATATATTGCAAATAAAATTAATAAGAAACACTTTTATTCTGTCTCAAAAGTATAACTCCATTTATTAAAAGCATTGTGGGAGACTGTGTCACATGCTCATTGTTAATTATAAGAGCCTGGGGAACCAAGATTTTAGCTGAGTATATATTTGAGAAAAAATGAATTTTAGGCAAGGCTGGGCAAGCATCTTCTCCTTTAATTTGATTCTTCATTTCTTTATCTCTTTAAGTAACCAGAATTTTTATTTATTTTTAGAGTAGAATTATTTTCAAATTTGTATTTGCTAGACTATAAAAGCAAATTTTTCCATAAGTTCACTTTAGTTATTTTCTCAGTAATTAGTGCCTCTTTGACAAGAAAATATTTTATTATAAATGTATCATTTTTATGATTAAAATTATTTGAAAAGCTTTCAACATGCCTAGCTATTACTACTCAAAAATAGCATTTCATATGTTCTTTATTTTAGTGATTGCAAAAGCTTCTTGGAAAAATATTCCAAATGAATGTATTATCACTAAGATCAAACTTTTACTTTAATTTGAAGTGGCAAGATACTTCATAAATTTTAAATTTCCAAAACACTGTCACTTTTTTTTAAATTAGCCATTCTCAGATTTTTCAGTAAAAAATACAATTAAGCAGAATATAAGTGTGTCTCTATGCAAATTTATAACATTTGTATAAAATTTGGCCAAGGTTTAAATGAATTAAAAATTTGATGAATGTTATTCTTTATTTTTTAAATGTTATTATGACAAAGAATGTTTTTAATTATGTCTATACATTTTCTAACACTGTATGCATTACTTTTTGTGTGTCTTATATCTCTAAATATATTTATTACATAAAACTTTTAGGTTGAAATGCAGAAGCACTAAGAAAGGCTGCTTAGATTCATTTTGACTTTTAAAAATAAAATAACCTCATTTATAAAGACTACAATACAATCATCAAAGAGCCCCATTTTTTTCACTTTTCAAACTATCAAAGTCATATTATTTTATAATATAATATCCAGTAGTACTGGGTATTTGAGAAAACAGCACATTCATTCACTCTTTAAACTGATGCAATTCCTTTAGAGGGTATTTTAGAAATAGCAATTATATTTCCATATGTACCATCCCCCTGACTCAGCAGTACCACTTCTAGAAATATATCCCTTACATATAATTACATCTCTGAACAAAGTCTGTTTCTTGTAATATTGACGGAATTAAGTTTAGCGGGGGGAAAAACGCTGATAATTCAAGTCCTTATTCTTAGCCACTACTCAAAATGCCTGTGAAAGCTTATTTTGGGGAATGATACACAAGTTATAACCATGTGTATATGCTGTATTGTTTTTGTTCTTTTGTATGAAAGTCTCTTCTTCACTCTCAGTCTTGAAATTAGATGAATTAAAATTTAAAAAGAGTTGCGCATTAAGAAATATTTGAATATTCAGAAAAATTCATCAAATTCGGTGCCTAAAGAATCAATAGCTCAAAATTTTACCTTCTCAGACTAGAGTCACATAGCATTACAATGTTTTTTAATGTTTGTAGCATATAAAATAAAATAGAGCATCAGTTGATGTAAGGCTGTTTTAAGCAATTAAAAATTATAATTAACAATTGTGAGTCAAAGTAAGTGGAAATAAGATTTCAGGAGTTGGGCAAAAGGAAGAGCAGAGCAAGATATAGGCAAAGACAAAGGTAGAATTTTTGGCCTTGGTGAAGATATATCATGGGGTTCTTTCTGTTTCCTTCCTTATGAAGTATTTGACCTGCTTTCACACTTAACTCTCTGAAAAATATCACAAAGATACAACTAAAATGGAATAAGGTATTTAGTTAATGTGATTATGCAATTAACTGAAATTTGTAATTCAAGTAAAAACCATCACCTCTGATATCTGAATTGGTTGTTGATTGGAGACCAATTATGCCTGAAGATAAAATCTGTTTGGATAACTCAATTATTAGCAGCTATTTAATGATGCCCTTTATTTACCCTCATTTCATTTAGCTTATTTTAATCAAATTTCCTAAATATTATTAACCATGGTAATACAAAATTTGAACAGGAAGTTTTTAATTCTATTAGATGTGGTTACTTCAGAAGGCCATACGTTTTAATTTTTCTAAACAAAGCCATCTAACCATTAGTTGCTTTACAAATTATTAGACTAAACATGGAGATCACAAAAAAAGTACACATTATTATTGTTCAGGTTCAAATTATTCAGGTATAAATAAATAGGTATAATATCATAAATAAATACATTTATATGAACTTTCAAATAAACACTAGTAAGCTGAGAAATATCTACTTTTGAAATTAATACCAGAAATCAGAAAAAAATATAAATACTTAAAATAATCTGCTGAAGATTGAAGTCTTATCAGCAAAGCCTTCATTTCCCTTGAGAATATATAATATTTATGTGTATCATTTATTATTATGATGAAAAATTGAAAACAATCTAGAAATTCAACTATAGAACATTAAATAAATTATACAGACATTTGATAAAACACATGCCACCGTAAAAAAAAAAATGTATGCTGAGGAAGAATATTTAGTTATTTTGTAAATATGCCTTGCTACAGATAGGCTATTTACTCAAAAATACACCCCCATTGTTTCCTTCCTTGCTAACACAGCCTAATTCTTTTTTTAAGGAATCATGTACCAATTCCTTGAACTCAGATATACATATGACCCTGATCTTGTCACTACCATAAATAAAATCCTACAATTTAGCCCAAAAAAATCATAACAGACT
Source organism: Macroglossus sobrinus (assembly GCA_004027375.1). Classification (NCBI taxonomy): domain Eukaryota; kingdom Metazoa; phylum Chordata; class Mammalia; order Chiroptera; family Pteropodidae; genus Macroglossus; species Macroglossus sobrinus. The sequence continues at coordinate 776,544 of PVKZ01000097.1, read as the reverse complement.
CAGTTCTCAGTTTCTACATTCAAATCAAATTGCCAGTTGGCTGTGTTCTTCCTTGCAGTGTTTTAAAAATATTTAATAATAATATAGTAATAAGAGCAAATACATAAAGCAAGGATAACATCAGAGTACTATGCACAAGGCTCAGTTAAAAGTGCAAATATTTTACGCATATTAATTTCTTAAATGTTTACAACAAATCTATGATGTAGAGAATATTCCTATCATTTTCATTTTACAGCTAGAGGCAAAGATAGCTAGAAGCACTTGGCAGACAGGCCAGTGTAGAGGATGGTTATAATCAGCTACACTGCGTATCTCTGATGCAAATCTGTCTCACATACTGATGGAAGAAAATTCTTTCTAGGTAAAAATATTTTGTGCCCTCTTAAATTTCTAATTCTGTACTTTATTTCCTTTTTATCTTTACATCCAGAAAAATGAGATGTTAGGTAAGATGAAAACCACGTTTTTTGCCAAATGTCCCTCTGTAAGTTAATAGCCTATAGGACTTAGACTTAGACTGGAGGTCTGTGTTTTAGAAAGAAATCTATTAGCTGCCCCATCTCTGGGGCTGACCCTTCAACTTATCACTATAGCTGAGTGTTTGAAGTTAGCAGGTTCTACCGAAATATAATCACTGTACTCTATTAAGAAACAAGTTTGAAGGCAAACACTTTAAAGATAATGTACTTGAGTTCCACTTTAGATTTTTTTAGCTAACATTCCTTACGCACATGCATGCACACATGCTCACCCCTTGTGTTTTCATTTTTACTATAAATATAATATTTGTAATGTAAAAGGAAAAAATTATACTAGACAAGCTAAACAAGCAAGGAAGATTGTGTTCAAGATTATTGTAATAAAGAAGAGGGATTATTGCAATAGAGAAGATAAATTGAACACAACCTCACTGAAACAAAAGGACACTGTGGGGAGGTCCATCAACATGATTAGGACATCTGTGCTTACTAATTGTCCTTTATTGAAGTTAGGCTCCTATCCTCTTGCAGAGACAGAGAGAGGTGCTTTATTTCCTTCCATGATGACTACATTACAAAGGTATGACTCTCAGTTCTTAAGAAAGACATTTCTGGGCTATAGAGGATTTACATTTCAAACTGGCCAAGAAAGAATTTACAATTGCAAGTTTTCTAAGGTAAATGCTCAAAGAAGAGGTTGAGAGTAGATAGCTATCTAAAGTCAGAAAGAAACCTGTCGAAGGTTTAATAAAACTAAGGGAGAACATTAAGGCCAATTTGATCAGTAGTTTGAAAAATGCATTTGTACCAAGAGGAAAGAATTAAAAATATTCATTAACTTTATGTATTGGCAAAGATCCCTGTTAATATTTTGGTGTTTGCCCTTTTAATGTGTATGCATAATTTATTTATAAATATAAATTTTGTCATACATTTAGTTTTATAGTCTTTTCTATCTCATTCTTATGAGTCATAAAACAAATGAATTCAGATGAAAACTTATCTATAATGACTACAACAAAACAACAACAACAATAGCCCACATGAATTATGAGAATTTTACATGTCAGGCATTATGTTAAGCCCTTTACCTGAATGATCTGATTCAATTTCCTGCAAAACCCTGTAAATATTATTTGCCCCTATACTCCACTTTTCTTAGATGAGAAAAGAGGGTAAGAGAGGCTGAGTAACTTACTCAGAATTTTACAACTAACAATCAGTTTTGTAGAATTTATTTAAAGATTCGAAGTCCAAGCTGCCTGACCCCCAAGCCCCAGCTGGTAATACCTACACTATGTTTTCTCTGATAGATATTTTTATGTACTTTTCAACTGATCATAATTCTCCTTTGAATCATAACATTGCCACCCTCACAGGACCAACACTTTTAAATTATATTTCAAAAGTTATATTTTTCATTTCACATAAACTGTAGTTTTTAAAATATGCATCTATGAAGGCTTTGAAATGTTCATTTGGGATTTGGCATCTGAAATTTAGCATGTCTCTGTACCAACAACATAAAACATCTGCCTTCTCTTTGGTTAACAAGTAAAACCTCTGAGATACAATTCAGCTTAAGAAAAATTATTATTTACTAGAGTAGGATTCTAACCAGGAAGTATTTTTTCTTTTTCCAAAGGCATGCAACTTACCATAAGAAAAGTCAATTATGCTCCTATTTGTACTTCAGTCCAATTTAATAATTCCCAACTCAGGTTTGTTGCAATCTAGGGTCTTAGAGAAAATCTCAAGGAGTTTTGTAAAATCTTACCAATGTTCTCTAAGCAAATTAATTTAAATTCACTTATAAATATGTCTGATCTAGTACTTTGAGCAGTATGGTGGCAAATGCAAGATTAACAAGAACTTATAGAAACAATTGAGAGTTACCTAGCTCATTAATGCACTTCTGTGAAGCGCTGAGCTAGGTGTTGTGGATGAGAGGAGATGAAAAAGATGCTCACACAACTAATAGCATGCAAAATGAAAGGAGTTATGCACAGGGTCTCCAACAAGATGGCTTTAATTTTTAGTAACAAAAATCTACTAAAACTAGGAATGATTTTATGGAAGAGTACAAGGTATCTCAATTCAGAGACCTGGCAGGAAGTGTAGTTAGGCTACAAAAAAGACTGACATAAGAACAAGAAAACTATCAACTGACAGATTTTATCTGTCAATTGAGGATTTCATGATCTCCCATCTCTTATTCTCTGGACACATGAATGTCATTTATTTCATCACTCCCTGGCATTCTTTTTTCTGTTTTGGAATGTATTAGCCCTGAATATGGCCACTCCAAGCTCTGACCTTTCTATGTCCCCAAAAAGGTGGTTTCTCTAACTCTGATTTCTAAGTCATGGAGGGAAATAATGTACCAGGCAAAACTAGGGCCAAGGTTCCATCCAAGTCCCAAGTACCTTTGACAAAGTGGCTAAAAGTTATAGCTTAATTCTTATTTTGCAGCAGTTGCAGGTATAAACAATGTGAAAAAAAGATATAAGTTCTCTAAGAATTAGGTATAAAGAAAAGGGGAAAATGTTTAGCACAGGAAATTATTATTTGGTTACATACACAATCTTAATGTACAGCAGAATGTGATAAGAAGTATGCAAGGGATTTAGACATATTATTTTAATATTGAAAATGTAAAAGGTTATTTTTGGTTACATATGTATATATGTAAGTATATATGTATATACATATATATTTTATTATATATGTTATAATATATGAATGATTGTGATAATTTTAATACACATAAATGTGCAATATTTTCCACATCTTAGAGAAAGAGTAATTGGCCCTTAGAGAAGGTAGGAACTTACCAGAGATCACACATCTAAAGAGTAACAGAGGAAAGATTCTATTTAATTCATGCTTCTTTAACTAGTTCTCTTAAGCACTACACATTACTGTCATTCCAAGCCCTGAGATGGTAGAAGTTTATTAGATGGAATTCTAATGTCAACAGAATGGAGTATTCAAGATCAGCTGAAATGTGGGATGTATAAAAAGAAGACAGAAGCCTATAAGATAAATCTGATCCTGACCATGTTAAGCAAAAGCAATGATCAATTGAAATGGTTATTGAGAAAAGTGAGCATGATGGTAGCAAATATGATGTATAGGGTAGGTTGGGAAAAGAGAATGAGTCATAAGTTTCCAGCAAAGAGACTATTACACTGTCCTGTCAAGCTCATTTACTACAGTCCACTTTCATTATATAAAAAAATTAGCATCTTGAAGCCATTCATAACTGAATGTGGGTAGCCAAGAATTAAACTCTACTAAGATGAAAAGTTATTAAAATAGTGAATGGGAATCTATTACTTTTTCTTGTCTATCAACTGTTTTCTTTCCAGAAAAAAATATTATAGAAAAATACCAGTCTCTGAATCCTCTGCTTATAAACAATGCATTTTTCTCAACAACTTATACATCAGCAGCTCCTATTTGACTCTTCCTCTAAATTATAGCCTACATTAATGGCTTTATTTCTCTCTCCAATGCTTCCTCCCTAACCAAGCCATCATCATATCCTTCCTGGATACCATAGTAACTTTCTAGCTGGTCTCTCAACTGTTAATGTTGCCCTTCCTCACTTTTATCCACCATTCACAAAGTGAACAAAGCAATCAGTTCAAAACATCTTTCAGATTAACACTCTTAATTAAAATTTATCAGTGGTTCAGAAGTGATCTGAGATTATAATTCAAAATCATCAGAATCATCTGTAGTATACACAGTATACATGATTTAGACACTGTACCACTTTAGCTTTATCTTCTATCTTTCTCTCTACCCTGGTTCCCTATGCTCCTCTCCGCTTCTATTGCTCTTCAGCTATACTGACTTCTTTTTTATTAAATACTCCATAACTTTTCCCAACTCAGGAACCATGCCCTTGCTGAACTATTTTTATTTCTCTTTAGCTTGTCGATGCTTTCTCCACTTCAGAATCTAGGATTATGCTATCACAGAGGTTTAACCTATCCACTAATTAAAATAGTTTCTATCTCATTCTCCTCATCACCAGTACATTACAGAGGAAGAGTATTCATTAAATAGAAAGGTTGCAAACTGTTGTAGAGGGTTCCAGCTTAAGGAACAAGCATGCACAACAATTCATACACAAGAGAAAGGAACCTATAGGGCTAGAATATAGTTACAAATGGAATAGGGATGAAAAGTAGGGGAAGTTAAAAGATGAGATAGGAAAAGTAAGTTGAGATCTGCAGGGCTTTTTAAGCAAACATAAGGAGGTTAGGCTTTATTTTGAACTATACAGTGGTATATGAGAAGGAAATATTTTAAGTAGAGAGAAGAATGATGTGACGATAATTGCATTTAAGAAAGATGAAGTGTAGTAGTATAGAAAAGGGATGGGGAGTTGGCAAGGCTGAGTGAAGGCAAGGAAACTAACGAAGCAGGAGGTAAAGTGAGAGGCACTGTGAAGAGGAGGTTCTAAAGGGGAACACTGAGTCAACAGGATTAACTGCAGGGAAAGTAATCATCGATTAGAGATCTGTTTGCACTCTTGACACTAGGATAACCAAAACAAATCATTAAGATGTTTTCCTTTGGTTAAGGCCATTAGTGGTTTAATTAAAAAGTAGCTCTATTCTTATTCTGAGAAGAAAATATTGTAAATAGACTGATACATTTTATTTTTATTTTTAAATAGGAGGAAGCAGTTAACCCTCAGACCCTTAGGGAAAATAAATCAAAGCATTATTTCAGTCACTGGGGATTTTAGAGCAGTGAGTCAGGTCAGAGGTATTTAATCCAGAATGAAAATTAGATACTCCCAAAGTGAGTAAATTGCTGAAAGGCACTCTGAATGAAGTGGCTGAGCTTTGTTATTGTTGTTACTGTTATTGTTGCTTTGAAATTTTTGTTCACATTTGGTTTTGAAGTTTTAAAAGCACAATATCTAATTTCTCCTAAAAAAGCTTTTAGTTGTCATACATACGTGAATTCATAATCCTAGAAAGGAGGAAGAACAAGTATTCTCATTGTAAAAATCAATACATATTTCAGGAGTGACATTACCAAGACAGAGACATAGGAGACCCCAGTTTCTGTCCCCCCCTACAGAGATCAACAATTATATAGCTATCCAGAACCTAAACCAGCCCTGAGAGAGCTCAGGAGTCCACTTAAGAAACTTTGGCAACACAATAGAACAAGAAACTTGAGGATAACCACAAAAAGGGTAAGGAAGGCCATCATTTCATTCTCCCAGCTGGCATTCCTCAGTGCCAAGAGAGAACTCCCACATTGGGAAAGAATACCCCTCCCTATAAAAAAGGGAAAATGGGGTGAGTTTCCAGCTCCTCCAGCATAGCCTGAAAGTCCCACTTCAGTTTCACCACTCAGAACAGCGAAGCTGAGATAGACAAAGCCAGGGACAAGGAAGAAAACCAGTAGCCACAGAGCAGGAATGTCCACAGTTTCCAGTGATCTTTGTAGACAAATCCAGCAGCTTTCTGCACTTAAAGAAACCAAAGAACAACACAGCCACCACAGATACTCTACAGATTTCAACGAGTCTCACCCGACAGGAATCTGCTACCAGCCACCTGAATTTGTCCTCCTTTCTTTCCCCCTGCTCCCAAAGGAGCCCAGGAACCACACTGGCAGTCAGCCCAGGCCTCTGTGGGTACATGATGTCACCCTAGAGTCCTGTGGATGACCCCACCACCAAGCACACACTTGAGGCTAACCCCTCCAGCTGCACACTTTGCATGCAGCCAGACTGACTTCCATCACCGGCCTCTACTGCTATCTGTGTGCCAGGAGTAGAGACTGTGTGGCCACAGGAGAGCATACAAACAGTCAGGGTCCCCAGAACTACTTTGGGGCCAAGATTAGACCTGTTTTCTGTCACTAGCCTGAACCACTGTGCTCACATGAATCTAGCCCTTTCAGCTAAGTAACTTCATGCCCCCAGCCTGGTCTCTGTCACCAGTCTCCACTGCCACGTGCCTATGGCCAGATTCCAGACATGGTAGTGCATGCTGATGGCCAGGGTTCCCAGAGCTGACAGTGTGCCTGCAAAGGCCCCTTGCTGCCTGTCCTGACCCATATCACTACTTACATGTTTGTAATGGTCATAGCAACTATACAGACATCTGCAACTGGCTCTTAGAGCCAAATGTGTGCACAACACTGGGTCTGGCCGCTACTGCTTCTTGCAATGTACCTAGCCATTGGACTTGGAGGCACTGCTGAGAACCCGTACAGACCTTGCAGACTCTGTGGACCCCTTGCAGTGCTCACCAGGGATTACGTAGTTGTTGATGCTGTGGACCACAGTGATATCAGCCAATGAGCCACAATACCCCTCTCTACCCCAGACCTGGTACCACCATTCAATCCCACAGTTAGTCCCCTACACCACTAGACCCAGGGTCACAGCATGCTCCTGCATGTCCTTACCTTCAGATGAAATTCTTCCTTTACCAAAGTCAGTTCATAAAGTCTGGTATAGGTGACTATTTCCTCTAATACAGACTTCTACACAAGGCTACTGGGATCACAAAGAATCAGGGAAATATGACTCTACCAAAGAATACAGTAAACCTCTAGTAACTGGTCTCTCAGAAATGGAAATACAGAAATTTCCTGACAGAGAAATTATCAAAATAATTGTTCTAAAGATGCTCAGAGAACTACCAGAAAACACAGATGAACAATTTGATAATATCAAGAAAACAAGAACAAAATGAGAAGTTCAACAAAGAGGTAGAAGGCATATGAAAAAGAAAACAGAAATTTTGGAGCTAAATGACTGAATGGAGGAATTCAATAGAGAGCTTCAATAGCAGACTTGAACAAGTAGGAGAATCAATGATCTCAAAGATATCTTCTAAAAATTTTTCAGAGGAAGAAAAAGAATAAAAGAATTAAAAAAATGAAGAAAGCCTATGGGCATTGTGGAATACCATTAAGAGAAAATGTATCCATCACTGGAGTTCCAGAGGAGAAGAAAAAAAGAAAGGGATAGAAAGTTTATTTAAAAAATGACTGAGAACTTCACAAACCCAGGAGAGATTTAAAAATCCAAGTTTATGAAGGTAATAGGTCACCACAAAATTTCAAATAATCTTCAAAGGCAAATTATAATAGAACTGCCTAAAATCAAATACAAAGAAAAATTTAAAATCATTAAAAGAAAAAAATTTCTATCATTCAAGGGAACCTCCATAAGGTTATCAGTAGATTTCTCAGCAGAGACCTGACAGGCCAGGAGAGAATGGAATAATATATTCACAGTGCTTTAAAGAAACTACCAACCAAAAATATTTTACCCGGCAAAGTTGAACTTCAAATATGAAGGCAAAGGCAAACAAACAAACAAAAGAAACATCTTTCCAAAGAAACGAAAGCTAAAGAAGTTTATCACCACTGGAACTGCTTTACAAAAAAAAAAAAAATGTTAAAAAGAGTTCTTCAGGCTGAAATGAACAAAGACATATAAAAATAAATAATACACTGGTAAAGGCAAGTAGATAGTCAGATTCAGAATACTCCACATTAACTAATGCAATCTACAGATTTAATGTTTTCCCTATCAAAATTCCAGTGTCATTTTTTTTTTCACAGAAATACAAATAATTCTAAAATTTGTTTGGAACCATAAATATCCCAAATAGTCAAAACAAATTTGAGAAAATAAAAGCTGGAATCATTGTGCCCCCTAATTTTAAACTATATTGAAAAATTATAGTAATCAAAACAGAATGGTACTAGCATTAAAAAAAGAAACACAGAACAGAATAAAAACTCAGAAATAAACTCACACACATATAGTCAACTAATATCAGACAGGATGACAAGAATATTCAATGGGGAAAGAATAGTCTTTCTGATAAACAGTGTTAGGAAAGGTAAATATTTACACGTGAAATAATGAAATTGTATTTTTACCTTATACCACTTACAAAAATTAACTTAAATGGATTGAATACGTAAATGCAAGACCTGAAACTGCAATTCATAGAAGAAAACATAGCGGGTAAGCTCCTTAATATCAGGCTTGGCAATGGTTTTTTGACTATGACACCAAAAGTATAAGTAACAAATGCAAAAATTAATAAATGGGACTGCATCAAACTAAAAAACTTCGGTATAGCAAAAAAAATAAGTAAAAGGAAATCTCAGAGTATGAGAAAATATTTTCAAACCATGTATCTGATAAAGAGATAATGTGCAAAATATATACAGAACTCATACAACTTGACAGCAAAACAAACAAGAAACAATTTAATAAAAATTGGAAAGAGGGATTAAATAGAAAAATTTCCAAAGACAACATACAAATAGACAAGTATAAATAGATGTTCAACATTTCTAATTATCAGGAAAACATGAATTAAAACTTCAGTGAGATATTACTTCATACCTGTTAAAATAGCTATTATCAAAAAGACAAGAAAGAGAAATCAACTGCTGAAAAGAAGGAGAAAAGGGAACCTAGTGCACTGGTGGTGGAAATATAAATTGGTTCAGCCACTATGAAAAACAGAATGAAAGTTTCTTAAAAAACTAAAAATAGAACTACCGTTAAGACCCAGTAATATCACTTCTCAGTATATATCTAGAGAACATGAAATCATTATTTTAGAGATATATCTGCACTCCCGTGCTCATTGCAGCATTATACACAATAGTCAAGAAATGGAAACAACCTAAATATCCACCAGTGGATGAATGGATAAAGAAGATGTGGTGTGTATATGCAATGGAATAGTATCCAACCATAAAAAGGAAATCCTCCCTTTTGTGACAACATAGATCGATCTTGAGTGCATTATGCGTAGTGAAATAAGTTAGACAGAAGAAGATAAATACTGTATGATCCCACTTATATATGGAATATGAAAACAACAAACTCAGAAAAATAGGGAGTATAATAATAATTGTTGGGGGCTGAGCGGTGGGGAAATGGGAAGATGTTAATCAAAGGATACAAACTTTCAGTTAAAAGATGAAAAAGTTTTGAGGATCTAATGTACAGCATGGTGAATATAGTATTATAGGATGATATTATATTCCATACTTGAAATTGGTATTGAGTAGAGCTTTAATGTTCTCACCATAAAAACTAAATCATAATTATGTGAAGTGAAAGATGTGTTAACTAACCTTATTGTAGTATATATTTCACAATATATGTGTAGCAAGTCATCACACTGTACACCTTAAAATTAATCTTATATGTCAATTATATCTCAATAAACCTGGAAAAATAGTCAACGAAATTTCATATTTAAAACAACATGAAAAAAGGTGCTTTATTGTAAATTAACATGTTCCAGATGACTTTTATTTTGGCTGTCTAACCTGATGATAGCATAACTGGATTCCTAGAGTAATCCATGAATAATTGGTACAATAGGCTATCTTCTCCAAATATCAGCTCTCTCAGTTAAGCTTGTGATAAAAATTGGAAAGCAAATAATTAACTCCCAAGATCTGGGACAACAATGTACAATGCTGACTATTTCTATAATTGGTAGGTCATAAGGTTTGAGAAACAGAGAGGTGCAAAGGACTGGATGCTTATTATGAAGTGTGAGAAATTTGTCTAGTACTCTTATTAAAGCATAAAGTTTTCTTTTGTGTGTGAAAATATGCCATAAGTGTATTCTAGTGAAATCATCATTTTCTTTAGTAGTTGTTTTGGAATTATCCCAATTCTAAAGCAAACCCCTTCTTTGGGTTTGTTTTTCATTGTCTTTGTTTTTGTTTTGTTTTGTTTTGTTTTACCATTTATTAGTTTTACCTAGTCTAGAATAGAACTGGCATCAAACATAGTTGGTAGGAATGTAAAATGAATCAATTACTTTGGAAACAGTTTTTTCAGGTTTCTGTAAAATTAAACATATATTTGTCCTACGATATAGCAATCCTATCCCTAGTTACTCAAAATATCAAAAAATACATATACACAAAATATAATAAAACTAGAACAAGAATTTTCAATGCAGCTATATTATAACGATCCAAAAAAACTTTGTGGACAATTAAAAATGACATCAACAGGAGAATAAACATTGATATTCATAGAAAATTTAATATTACTCAGTAATGCAAAGTATGAACAACTGATACCCAGAAAAACATAGATACATTACAAAGTCATGCTGAGCTCAAGAAGCCAAACAAAATAGCACATCCTAAATGTTTCCATTCATAAGGAGAGCTGAGATGATAGAAATATTTTATATTTTGAAAGCAGTGTTGATTATAGAGGTATAGGCATTTGTCAAAACTTATTAAATATGTACAGTTCATTGCATGAAAATTTTACCTAAAATTAAAAAAAGAACCGAAGAAATAGGGCATGAGTTATCAGTATTTCAAATTAAAGGAGGCTAAAGACACATAAGTAAGTGTAAATATCTGATCCTGGATTGAATCCTGGCCCCTGGAGACAATAGCTCTAAGAATATTATTGATATAATTGATGAAATTTGAATTGGAGATTGAAAAATAGTGTTATCTTTTTCTTTAATTTTCTGACTTATAACACTTCTATGTTTTTTTAAATTTATTGGGGTTAATAAAATTATATAGATCTCAAGTGTACAATTTAATAATATGTCATCTATATATATGACATTATGTGTTCACCACCTAAAGTTAAATTTTCTTCTGCCACCATATATTTCATCCCCTTTACTATTATGTACCCCCAGTTTCCTCTGGTAGCCATAAAACTGTTGTCGGAGTCCACGAGTCTCTGTTTGTCTTGTTTGTTTGTTGCTCTCAGTTTTATATCCCACATAGAAGTGAAAGCATATGGTTCTCAATTTTTTTTCTGTTTGACTCATTTCACTCAGCATGATATCTCAAGATTCACCTATGTTGTAACAAATGGAAGTATTTCATCTTTTTTATGGCTTAGTAATATTCCATTGTATATACGTACCACATCTTCCTTATCCAATCATCTATTGAAGGTCACTTTGGTTATTTCCATGTTTTGGCCACCATGACTAACGCTGCAATGAACATTGGTGCAGACATTTTCACGAATAAATGTTTTTAAATTTTTTTGGTGAATACCCAAAAGAAAGATTTCTGGGTCATATGGTAATTCTATTCTTAATATTTTAAGGAACCTCCATATTGTTTCCCATAGTGGCTGGATCAAGTTACATTCCTACCAGCAGTATATGAGGGTTTCTTTTCCCCACAACATCTCCAAAACTTGTTATTTCTTGTCCTGTTGATGATAGCCATTCTAACAGGTGTGAGATGATATCTCATTGTGGTTTTAATTTGTATTTCCCTAATAGCTAGTAAAATTGAGTATCTTTTCTTATGTCTGTATGCCATTTGCATGTCTTTTTAGGAGAAGTGTCTTCTATGGTTATATAGAAGGTAACATCCTTACTCTTAGCAAATGCCTACTAGAGTTAAAGGGATATGGAGTCTCTAATTTACAAATGGTAAGAAGTAATTACATCTGTATTTCTATATAGAGAGAAATATAAAGAAAGATAGAGAAAATATAAATAATTAGTGAATCTGGGATATATGAGAGTACTTTATACAATTCTTATAATTTTGAAATTACATCAAAATAAGAAGTATCCCCATACATACCAAAAAAAGCAACAAATTTGAAAATTCAAAGTTCTAAGGCATATATAAAATATAGCAGAGTTTACTTGAGCCTAATCCCTTCAGAAATTGTTACAATTGACCTTTCATAGATAGAGCAGAGTCTCAGACAAGCTTCTGTGGACTCTCCTTAATCTTATGGTTTGGTTTCCAGAACTGATGTGGACTGAAGCGACCAATTTATTTTTGGAAAATAGCTTTCAAGGGTGATGACTATATAATTAATAGCAAGTGATTTTTATCTATTTAGATATCAAGGTCTGGGAACAACTTGTAGTCTTTAAAGTGAAACATTTTAACACAAAGAAACACATGTATTTCAAATTTATTTCTCCAGCATAGCATGTGTCCAATTAATTGAGTTTAGTAGGAGGCCATTAAAAATGAGTTAGAGGAAAGGGGAATTAAAACTTAGTCTTAGTATATGCTATTTTAAATTCTGACTTGGTCAACCAGAGAATTTTTACCTATACTCATTAAGACAGTCTTAAAAGATTTAGATTTCACTAAGATATTAACAACTTAAGAGCTCTATTACGTATATGTAACTTGGCTCTTAGACCAATTCTGTTCATATAGCTATTGACTAGTACAAAGCAATAAAAGCTACAAGCACTCATTGTTAACTCTTCATTGATATCTTAACAAAGTGAATACATATCAAATCAATGTTAAAATAATTGACACAGAAACCCAGACTCTCCTCGTTTAAGGCAGGCGACGGGAGACTGGGGACAGCAACTCATTAGGGAGGAAGTCATGTGGCTCTAAAAAGTTTTAAAAAATTTTGTGCACCCAAACTTTCCCTAACTAAAGACATATTTTAGTAAGCATATCTTAAAATGTACCTTTTTGTTTTTAGCCTTTGACTATTACCAAGCATAAAACTCATAACACAGAAAATTAGATGAGAAAAAAAAGGTCAGGAAAAAATAGTATAAATCTAGATAAACTGTAGTTGATACCAATAGATCCAGGGTTTAGTTTGCTTATATTGAATAGTGTAATTTTAAAATATTGATTAATTTATTTGACAAATTTAGAGTGTTTTAAAAGCCAATTTTTATTATAAATAAGCAAAATATATATTTAAAAAACTTGGGATTGATTCAAATTTGCATACTGTTAACATAATCTGTATTTTTCATTCTGTCTAAAATCTAATAAAATGTGAGAAAAATAATTTTATAAAATACTAAATTATCAGTAACAATGACAAACAAACAAGAAGTACCATTAAGGCCCTGATTATTTTAACAAGTTGAGAAAGATGAGAAACTGAAAGAAACCATTTTTTTAGGAAAAAGAAGCACAAAACATTTGCAAAAAAATTATGATCTTTAAGGTAAGAAAATTTCCAGGTAATATGAAATCAGAGTCAACAAGAAAGCTTAAGGCAATTCAAAGGTTGAGTCACTGCAGAATTGCATTTTGAGCAACTGTACTATTCACCATCTTGTACAGAACAATGGGCAACTGTGATGTTTACTCCTACAACAAGGAAAAGGCCACTAAATCTCAGTAAAATTAATTTCCTTTAATTTCATGTTCTGATTGGTTTTGTTAGCTGTATCTCTTAGTATATTAGTTTTCTATGTCTGCTACAACAAACTACCACAAACTGTTTGACTTAAAACAACATAAATTTATGCTCTCACAATTCTGGCAGCCATAAGTATGAAATCAGTTTCACTGGGGGTGAAATCAAAGTGTTGATAGGGCCGAACTCCCTCCAGAGTTTAGAGGAGAATGTGTTCCTTGCCTCTTTCAGTTCCTAGTGTCTGCCAGCATTTCTTGTCCTATGGTAACATCACTCCAATCTCTCCTTCCATGATGACACGGGAGGGGAAGCTCTTCTCGTTGTTGTCAAGTCTTCTGTCTGCTCTTATAAGGACACACATGGTTGCATTTAGGGGCAACCCAGATAATCCAGGATACTGTTCCCAGCTCAAGATACTTAACTTAATCATGTCTGCACAGAACCTTTATCCAATTAAGATATCAATTATAGGCTCCAGCGATTAGGACCTACCTGATAGATTAGGGGACCATTATTTAGCCTACTGCACTTACCATTTGATTTCTTCATTGTTTTGGCATTTTATTTTGAGGTTTAGTTTGAGTGGAAAGTCTTTCTTTTTGTTGCTGTTTTCTTCTTTATTTTTTTCAACTGTTCCTATTCATCACTTTTAAAGTTACCTCTTTCTGGGCTCTCCATCCTAATTAGGTCTTCTGGTGGATATTTGCAACATAGTAGGCACATATACATGTCCTAGCCTTAGAGCTGGGAGTCTCCCTGACTAGCAGCTTATTAAAAGCAGGATCCAAATATTGAGGTTTGCCACTGTTTAAGTTATACTTTTTGTCTTTTTTTTTTTCTAGTGGGAAAGCCTAACCAAGGGCCACATTTCAAGCAGAGTTTTAGTCTTCATCTGAGTAGATTACATTTATTGCCTTTTAATTTATAATTGTAGAAATACTATTTCTTGCTTTAAGATACAGAACCTCTTAGAACTATATTCTGTATTTCTGATCTATTTCTAGTTTACAGAGGAATTTATTTCATCTGGAACCCTGCCATGTAAATTGTTGTTGTTATTGTCTATGCTCATGTTATACTTGGCTTTGCTACATGTTTGAAGTAGAATGGTGTCATAACCCAGGCTTACCATGTAATTGGACCAGAAATTCTACCTGTTTTATTATATTATGTTCTTTAATTTTACTAATTAAAAATAATCTTATTATAAATTTTCAGAAATTATCCTGGTTAAAATGCATGTATGTTAATGTCAAATACATATATTTCCTACAGTGTTCCACTGTTATTTAGCATTAGTTATGGACATTTAAAATGTTATCATAGAATTTGAGAAAATACTGGTAAAAATCCAGTTCTCCAGAAGTTGCTAAGACTCTCACATAAAATAATTAATATAGAGGTATTGTTCTTTCTCTCCTGGGATCCAAATAAAAGATTATTAATTAACATTTGAAACCCAACTTTTATAATAAATTTATAATCATGTCAACCTATTTTTTTATAGCTATTACAATAATATGCAGATTTAAAGAAATAGCCCTTAAAGATATTCTACAATGCAAATCCTTGACTACTAGGATATATAAGAAGTGCTACAGAACACAATTATGCTGCTAAATTCTCAGTATCAATCATGAAGTGAAAGATGCAGATGGTCACAATATTTATAAAGTTTACTACATGATCCTAAAGGTTGAACAAAGATTAGAATTATATTAGAATTAAATGTAAAGATTAGAATTAAATGTAAGCATCTTGAAAAAAATCTCCTTTACATGTTTTTAATGTGGATCTTAGCATTAGATAATACTGACAAGGTAAATACACATACATACACACACACTCAAACAGTATCCATTTTGTCATCTAAATAAGAAAAATATCATCAGCTAAAAGTGACAACTGAAGAGGTAGGGTTGGAGATTTTAATAGAGAGATGATGACGTGAAATAGTCATTTACTGGAGTGGAAGAATGCATAATAAGGAATGGATGTCTAGTATGACTGCTCTTTATGATCAAAACACGGATTTAGAAGACCCCTATATGGCATATTAAGTTAAAAATGTGGTGACTGACTTGAGTGAGATTAATATGTAACCTGTAGATACAGACAATAATGTAACATTGTAATTTTTATCATTTTAACTGAAAGATGTCCATATTTTATTTTGTTTCTTTTCTAATGTTTTATTTGTAGAAAATGCTGATGACCTAAGAAGGAATGAGAATTAAATGGGAGTTTTGGGAAAATTTTAAACCACACCAAACACCTACCATGAAAATCAATAAAATATTAAATCTATAACATGTGCTAAGTATCAAGGTGAGATTTCCAAAGGCATTTTCACCAATTGAAAAAATATTTCAGGTATAGTAAATTAAGTCCCATTTATCTTTTCAGGTGCCAATTTTCTAACCATGTTATACTTTGCAAATTGAAAATATTAAAGTGAGTAAATTATTTGAGAGTTTCTGGCAGTAAACATTTATAAATTGGCTAAATGGGGATAAAATTCTAAAAGTGAATTAGAACCTGACAACTTTAAGTAATTCTAAGTTGAAAATTAATTGTAATGACATGAAACATTTAATTAATAATACCACACCTAACCATTTACACTCACCTTTCATTTGTAACCCAGATGTCATTAGAAATTCTGATGAAAGCATTCCTTAAAAGAATGAAAGGGAACTTAGTGCCTTCCATTCATTAGACTTGGTGTTGTTTCCATTTTGATGGCTTTACTGTCTAAGGTTGCCTCTCTGTAATAAGTAGGATGAGGTCACTTCTTTAGTCTGTCCTTTGGAGCTGAATTTTTCTTTTAAACTGGTTTTAGTAAAATGTTCTCAAAATCACTTGTACAGCTATGTGTCCTTAGGGTTGTTATACAAACTGATTAATTACTTTTTATAATTATCTACCTGTGAGAAGTGTCTTTTAATCAGTTAAAACATTTTTAAGAATCACAACAAAAGATTATTTTATTTTTTAAACCTAAAGCTATACAAGAATTTGAAAATCAATTTAATTGTATTTGTTTTTCTCTGCTTCACAGACACTATCAGAAAACATGAAGGCAGTGTAAATGCAACGCTTGTCCAAAAGCTAGGGAGTAGATAAACAGAATGAGAGCTGGCCTTTCAATGTTCTCTCTGTGAGAGTTAATTAAATGCTTGTTTGATTTCCTTGATCTGATGGTGAGTGGTGTACACATCTTCTTAAAAAAAAAAAAAAAAACTATCTATAAATCTAAGAGAGGGAGTGAGGTGAAGATAAAAGCGTTTTTTCTTTCTTCAACTCTCAGAGAGTTGCTGTGCTACAGAGAAAGTTCAAAAGATCATTTTAAGAAGTAATAGGAAAATAAAGGAATAGCTACAAAATTCAATAGTTATTTTGTGAAATGTACTCCAATATCATACTCTGAGAAGGCATCTGTTGTATTGAACCCTGCTTTCAACCTCCATTACCTTTATTTACAATTGTTAAGAACACCTCTCCAATAATTAAACCATTGATGTGTACATTGAGTTTTTTGGCTCCTTTTTGTGTTTATATCCACATGATTATGACACATTTTAATCAATACATTTTAATCAATTTCAAAAACCTTCTTTGTTCTGCCTGTGAGGTAGGTATTCAAGGCATAAATTCTGATTTCAACTTAGGAAAAACAAATTGAAGATAAATTAAGTATCAGCTAATTCATTAATTCACACATACATTTAACAAATATTTGTTGAGCATTTACTATGTGCCAAGTACTTTTAGGCCTTATGGCTTAGAATATTAAGTATAGTTCAATGAGAAAGGGTGGTATTTCTGGTAGATGGAAAGTATGTGCAAAGATGTAGAGGTGATAAGGAGCATAACATGTTGGAAGAATGGCAATTACCTTAAGTTGCCTAAAATATAGAATATGCAATATGTAGGACTGTTATGAGAATAAACAATAATTGAAGAATTTAATGCTAAGGAGTTTGAACCTTATCCTATAAGCAAAAGGGACACAATGAAGGTTTTTAAGTATCTTCAGTTTCTAAAAGACAGATTTTGCTGACAGAAAAATAATGTAGAATTGTGCTTGCTACCTGGAATAGGGGCAAATGGAAACTGTAAGACACATTAGAAAACTATTATAATAATAGTTTTAAAAAATTCTGATGACAAAACAGTTTCAATGTTGATGGAAAATAGACACTAGAGTCTAGAGATATCTAAAACATAGGTAAGATTTGATGATGAATTGCATGTGCAGATGAGAAGGAGAGAAGACAATATTGGCTCTGACCTTCCTTGGTAAAGCCATTAAATTATACAGAAACATAGGAAGAGGAGGAGTGATTATAAAAAGTCTGATTCTTGATACATGGACACACCTTGGAGATATTGCATGTTTGATTATAGACCACCACAATAAACTAAATATTTCAATAAAGTTAGTCACACAAATTTTTTGGTTTTCTGGTGCATATAAAAGTTGTGTTTACCCTATACCATAGTCTATTAAGTATGTAATAGTATTATGTCTAAAAAAATGTACATACCTTAATTTAAAAAATAGTTTATTGCTGAAAAATATAACCACCATCTGAGACTTCATTCAATTAAAATCTTTTTTGCTGGTGGAGAGTCTTGCCTCAATGTTAATGGCATCTGACTTATCAGGGTGGTGGTTGCTGAAGGCTGGGATTGCTGTGGTAATATCTTATGACAAAAGTGGATTTTCCCCTGCAGTTACTTCCTCCACTGAAGTCTTGAAACCCTCTAAATCACCCATGAGGGTTGGAATTAACTTCTTCAAAACTTCAGTTAATGTTAATTTTTGACTTCTTTCTGTGAATCACCAATGCTCTTAAAAGCATCTAGAATAGTAAATTCTTTCCAGAAGGTTTTCCATTTATGTTTTCCAGAATGATCAGAGGAATCACTATCTGTGACAGCTATAGTATTAGAAAAATTATTTCTTAAACAATTAGATTTGAAAGTTAAAATGACTCCTTAATCCATGGGCTGCAGAACGGAAGTTGTGTTCATTTTAGTGGGTATGAAAACAACATTAATCTTGTACATCTCCATCAGAGCCCTTAGGTGACCAAGGATATTGTCAATGAGCAGTAATATTTTGAAAGATTTTTTTTTCCTAAGGAGTATGTATTAATAGTGTATTTAAAATATTCAGTCATTGTATTGTAAACAGATGTGCTATCCTCCAGACTTTGTTGTTCAATAGATTGATCACAGGCAGAGCAGATTTAACATAATTATTAAGGGTTCTAGGATTTTCAGATGGTAAATGAGCATTGGTGTCAACTTAAAGTCAGCAGCTGTATCAGTCTCTAACAAGAGCATCGGCCTATCCTTTGATGCTTTGAAGTCAAGCACTGATTACTCCATTCTAGCTATGAAAGTCCTAGATGACACTGTTTACATTGAAAATCTGTTGCTTAGTGTAGCCACTTTCATTAATTATCTTAGCTCAATCTTTTGGATAACTTGCTGCAGCTTCTATATCATCAGCACTTGCTGCTTCATCTTGCACTTTTATGTTATAGAGATGGCTTCTTTTACTAAACCTCCTGAACAAACCTCTGCTAACTTCAATCTTTAATTCTGCAACTTCTTCATGGATCTCAGGCTTCATAGCATTAAAAAGAATTAAGGCCTTGCTCTGGGTTAATCTTTGGCTTAAGGGAATATTGTCATTAGTTTGATCTTCTATCCAGATCACAAAAATTTTCTCCATATCAGACGTAAGGCTGTTTGACTTTCTTGTCATTAGTGTACTGCAGTAGCACTTTTAATTTCCATCAAGAACCTTTCTTTTGCATTCACAACTTGGCTAACTATTGGCACAAGAGACCCAGCTTTCGGCTTATCTCAGCTTTTGTCATACTTTCCTCACTAAGCTTAACCATGTCCAGCTTTTGATTTAAAGAAAGAAGTATGTGACTCTTCCTCTTACTTGGACACTTATAGGCCATTGTATAGTTACTAATTGGCCTAATTTCAATACTATTGTGTCTCAGGGAATAGAGAGGCCCAAAGAGAGAGTGAAAGGCCAGTCAGTGGAATTATCAGAACACACACAACATTTATTAAGTTTGCAATGTATATGTGCGTGATTTGTGGCACCCCCAAAAAAATTACAATAGTAACATTGAAGATCACTGATCACAGATCACCATAACAAATATAATAATCACAAAAACATTTTGAAATATTGTGAGAATTACCAAAATGTGACAGAGACACAAAATGTGCAAATACTATTGGAAAAATGGCACCAATAGATTTGCTTCATGCAAGGTCACCACAAATCTTCAATTTTCAAGATGTAATATTTGTGAAGCACAATAAAGCAACAAACAGTAATTTGAAGTATGGCTGTATTGTGATTTTTGTGTGTGTCTGTTGATAGTTGGAAATACTGCTTTGTACTTCAAGATAATGTTCTGTGTGAAAAATACAGAATTTGCTCTTATTGTCATTTAAATATAATCGAAGCTACAGAAAGTAAATCAAACAAAAAGGGAGATTGCATATTGGGATAAATAGTACTCTGGGAACATTTATTTATTGAACAGATAAAAAAAAGCAAAAGGAAAAAATTCAAAAGCAGGTACAAGTTAGAAAGATATGCAGAATGGAGATGTGTTATAAATGCTAAGGCAGGAAACAATTTAGAAAGAAGAAATCTTGAACAATGCTAATGGCAATATAATTAAATACTATGATAAAAAAAAGTCATTAATTTTACAAAGGATGATGTCCTTAATAAAGACAGGAGGAAGACCTTCAGTATATGTTTGGGTCAAAAAGTTCATCACAGAAAAATGTGTAGCAAGAGCAAAGTAAAATGTCAGCAGCACTTAGGTGACCAAAGAGAGGGAGAAGGTCATTTGCAGAAATCAGAAATAATTAAATAGGAAGCAATATAGAAAGGTAAGGAAATAAACATATTTAGAGGACTCCTGTTGCTTGTATATTCCATCCTCTTATTTTAATGAATAAACTTTTTTCTCTTAGGTATCAACATCTTTCCCACTATCATTCTGTTTGATTCTGGCAGTAGTTCTAACCCAGTGCACCTCTAAACAACCAAAAGCCCTCTATTTTCTTCAGCTGCTGACTTGTAGCAAAAAGGTCTGAAGCTACTCATGTCCACACTAGGTACCATGTGGAACCATGTTTGGCAGAAACAATTTGGCCAATACACAGAGAGGAGTAGAGTGAAGAGATTGATGGTGTTCTCTGTCGAGCCCCCTGATTCAATCATATCTAAGATTACCTCTTTCTGCAGTCTGCAAATTCACAACCCAGTAAATTTTCATATTTATTCACATAAGTCTGATTTGTCATTTGCAACCACCAGAAACCTGACTATAGTCTGATGTCAAATAGCTACTATAAAGAAGGTAGACTATTTTTGTTTATTTGTGTCTTTTCTCTTTTTTTCTTAGTGAGTTTGTCCAGGAGTTTGACAATTTTATTGATCTTTTCAAAGAACCAACTCTTTGTTGCATTAATTTTTTCTCACTGTCTTTTTGTTCTCAATAAGATGAAATTCTGCCATTTGCGACATGGATGGATCTTGAGATTATAATGCTAAGTGAAATACACAGAAAAAGTTGAGAAACTTATGATTTCACTCATATGTGGGATATAAAACTGAAAAAAATAAATGAACAAGATAAACAAAAAAAACCTCGTAGACACAGATAACAATTTAGTGTTTACCAGAGGAAGAGGGAATAAAAGGGACTGGTAAATAAGGGTAAAGAGAGTCAAATATATGGCAATGGAAGGAAATGTGACTTTGGGTGGTGAACACACAATGCAATATATAGATGACAAATTATTGAATTATACACTTGAAACCTATTTAATTGTATTAACTAGAGTCACTCTAATAAATCCAATTTAAAAAGAAGGTAAAATATAGAAAACAGAAATTACATTGAGTAGAGTAAATTCATACAAGCAGGTACTAATTATCAGCAGATGGGAAGTGTATTCTTGAAAATAAGTAGAGGTATTTTCATAGTTTGAGGGGACAAAAAGATGAAATAAAGTAGCTATATCAATAACATAAAAAGAAGAAATTAAAGGATATAAAATAGGATTTAAATCAAAAGTCGCAGAATGATAAAAAAAAAAAAAACAGTTGGCCAAATGATTGCAAGCAGTCAATTCCTCAATTCTGGGAAAATTCCCTTTTAAATAAGTAATTTGTCGAATGCAGCATATATATATATATATATATATATATATATATATATATATATATATATTTTTTTAATTAAATCACATGATATTGGCACAACTTAGCATAACTGCAGTAACATTCTTTGCACTGCCTGCATGCATCCAAACACATATAGACACACACATGATAGTTTTACTAAGTTTTTTGAGCCATTTTCTCACCTTTTTTTATTTACTGACAAGGAGAACTAAATATGTTTTCAATAACATAGCTGATGAAAACGCTACTTTTCACAACACAAATAATCTTGGAACTAAATAAATATAATGAGCAAGGGTGTGTAGATAAAGTGACAAATGAAGTACAACATTTTATTCCTAGACTAAAAATAGAACTCATCTTGAAGTGAGAAATCAGCATTAGGATAACATGTGTGAAGGTGATTCATGCCAAGAAGAACTTTAGAATTACTTGGAATGGACTTGCCACTTGGTTTTATATAAGAAAATGTATGTCAGAGAAAAGAGTGTTATAATGATCAAATCTACATCTTTCTAACTGGAAAGGATCATTGGTATATAGTCTTCCTACAAGTCTTGCTGAAGTTTATTTACAGTCAATGTTACTTGGGAATTTGGAAATCCACAGCTTTTACAATATACATTAACATCCAGCAATTCAGTCCTTCGAAGTTCTGAAATGTAAATGTGACCTTTATTATGAAAAAATAGTTCTTTTTCCATAGCTGTCTGGGAATGGGAAAGAGGAAAGATAAGCCAACTTTGGTGTCAGATTGCTAATATCAGACATAGCAACAGCAGAGGTGTCAGGGCAGCTATTGTGGTGGCTTTTAATGATAAATATACAAGTTGCTGAGAAGAGGAACAGGAATGGCCCTGTTCTACAGGTCAGTGAAAGCCCTGAATGACATCAAGAATCTATTTGCAAACTTCAAATCTTCTAACAAATAGTGGAAGGAAAAAAATCTAAGTGTAGACAACAATAAAATATGTACATCAATTACTCATGATAATGGCTGTACAAAATCCATAATACTATCACTTATTCCATTAGCTGAGATGTCTGCTGTAAAGTAGAGTGACCAGAGGTGTCCCCTAAAAGAGATGCAACATGAGAACTTACTCTGATACCCTAGTGAAAATTGATGTAGTTGTACCTATTCCCAGGCTGGTTTCTGTCTTTGCCTAGAACTAGAACCTGAATAGATCTGGAACTAGTGCCAGGGGTCAAGAAACAAACAGATAGTGGGTGATCCTGAAGACAGAAGATGTACTACTGCTGTTACTTCTATTTCTTAACTGAAGTAGGAAAATGGTCTGTATTTTCACAAAATGTTTCTTTTTAACATAATTATTAATGTTTAATACTGTATCATTTTATTCTTTCAAATTAACTCTATTAAGAGAATATTTAAAAAAATAAATTGAATAAAATAATAAATTCCATCATTATAAGCAAGGAAATGATTATGTATTTTCACGTTATTTTAAGTAAAAAATCTTTATTTAACGGTATTAATGGCCTTAGCTTAAATTTCTTTCATCAGCTATATTTGAACACAAGCTTCAGATCTATGCAAATTAAGTTTTGAGTTCTCAGTATTTCCTCAATTCCACTCCACCTCTTTCTGATTTTGTTCCTACTGTCTAAAATATTTTCTTTATACTCTTCCATTTATTTACTATAATAATCTATCACAAATCACAAACATACAAACATATACTTGTCCTGTGACTTTTAGAATATATGATCCTGGAAAATAAATTTATAGCCAAATACTGCTGCTCTCCCCTGTCCCTACCATTTTGTCTTTCATCAGTCATAGCAATCTTCCTTCTGATTATGTAGGTGACCTCACAATCCTCAACCCTTCACTTTAGGCGGCTCCTACAAATCAATGGGACATGCTGACTGAGATAAAAAACCATTTATTATTCTAGATTCAATTTTAATTCACCGTACACCAGAATAAAATAATTGTTTGACCAAGGAGCACAAAGATATGAGAGGGCACGCGAAGAGCCTCTGGATGCTACAATATTGGTTTTTTATTTTTATTGTTTGAAAGGAGAGTGTATTCACTAAAACAGATAATCCAGAGTAATGAGTTTAGAGTAGAGATGGGAGGATGCCAAAGATAAATGTTAAAATTTGCTATGTCCTTAGAATATCCTAATGTACATGTGTAGGTGACAGTTAGATATTCAGGACTGGACTGAAGTTAAAAACCAACTTTTAAGTTAGGAGGCTATATGTAGGAGTTTCCAGTGTAGAAAAATTAAGTAATATCATGTGTTCGGAGCCACTCTTGATGAATGCCCTGCAGACCGGGTTGGAGTTTTCTTCAAGCTAGAAGTTTGCAGAGCAGGTGGGCTCATTTACTGAAGGAGGAAGTTTGGCTTAATGTTGAATGTTTCTTGCCCCAGGGAATAAGAGACATTCCTTGCCCCAGGGAATAAGAGACAGAAACAGGAACAAGCATGTTTTGCGAGAACTTACGTAAAGGTCAGCGATCATTTGCATATGTGTGGGTGTTGCTTCTCGTGCTCTTCCAAGGGTATATATATGCTGTGCTAAATAAACTTGAGGCGCAGTATTCACTGTTAGCCCTCCTGACTCTATCTCTCTGTCTTTCTCTCTCTCTACCCTCTCTCTTCTCAATCCTCAGTCCCCCTCTCGGGAACTGTTTGATCTTAGCAGGAGGGCTCAAGAATGAGGTCACCTGGAGATCATGTAATGTGAGAAGTAGAGAGAGACAAAGGCAGTAACTTGGTTAATACTTCTGACATTTAAGAGGGATGAGAAGAAAAGAATCTCACAGGTGAAACAGGAAGGGACAGTTAACCAATCAGAAGAAACACAAAGAGACATTAAGTAAAGATTGAATCTTCTTGGTAGAGGCAGTAGTCAGAGTCAAATGCCAAAGTGAGTTCAATTGAAATAAGAAGCAGACTGTATATAAGCTTTGGAAGGGGGAAAAAGTGTTGGCATTGTTAGCTTTCAGTGTCATATTAGGCTCCAGGGGGAAACCGCATTAGGCTGAGATATATTATACAGAAAGGACAGTGAGTGCAGGCTGCTATCTTTCTCAGATAGGCTGTGAAACAAAGACAGAGTATAAGACAAAGTTTGGAGGGTAATATGTTAAATCCGAAGGAATTTTTTATTTGGAGGAGGCTTGGCCGTAATCATATGTTAATGAATATCTTTACTAGATTATAAAGTGAGATCAGTTAGTAAAGCAGAGGCAGAGTGGGATAGGGTCACTAATTTAAAGTTAACTGAACAGTAAGAAGGATATAAGAGTTAGGTATGGATGTAGATAAAAATACATTTGTAAGTGACAAGGAGGAAATTGAGGAAGCTATGTGTACTGGTCTTAATTTTCTCTGTTATATAGGAGGCAATATTTTCTGCTGACATTGATGTTGTGGGTAGTCATGGAGGTGGATATCTAAATTAATTTTCCAGGTCTTCCATACCAAATTACCACAAATGCGGTGCCTTAAAACAACACAAATTTATTCTCTCACAGTTTGGTGGCCCAAACTCCCAGATTAAGGTGTCAGCAGGCCTTCTTTCTCTCTCCCTCTCTTTCTCTCTCTCTTTCTGAAAGCTTAGGGAAAGTCCTTTCTTGCCTCTTCCAGCTCTGGTGGTTCCTAGTTTCCTTGGTTTGTGTCTGTAGGATTCCAACTTAGCCTCTGTCTGGCCAGCCTTCTTTTCCATTTCAATGTATGTTTCTTACAAGGACACATTAGATTTAGAACCCATCCAAATAATTCAGAATGATCTGATCTTGAGATCCTTATTTTAATGACACCTACAAAGATTCTTTTTTTAAAAAGTAGGTCACATTTACAGGTTCTGGGGGTTAGAACAGGGACATACATATCTTTTGGGGGGTCACCAATTCAACTCACTATAATATCTATTGAATTCTGTTTCAGGAAAGCAGACTTGAATACATTAATGTATTCAAGTCTACATTATACAGTCTTCTCCTGCTTCACATTCAGAGACACGATTTGGTCATATATAAAAGTAAATATGTAGCCCTACTCAAAAATAAAAGGAGTCACTCAAGATGAACTAGAAACTCTAGGGAATCCATGAGAAATAGAAAGTATAAAGAAAACAAGCCACAGAGCAAACCACAGCAGGAAGATATAGAAACAACAATGTGATGATCTATGCTGGAAAGGTATGGAGCCTATGAACAGGAGGAATAATAAAGCAGATTTATTAGTTATGGTATCACAGAAGGACTAGGGAGGTAGGTCACCCTTGGCAACGGTGATGGAAAGTTCTCCAGGTAAAAATGGCAAGTGAAGGAGTTTAAAAAAAGAGAGGCTCTAATGTATCCCGAACAGCTAACAACTGTTAGCTATTCATTTGTGAGTGCCCACACTCAGAAAATGAAGGAGAGGGGTGCTGCTTTCTCTGTTACTAAAAAAGGGAACAGCTATGGATCGGCTTACATGCTTCTCTTTGAATAAAAAGAGGAGATAGTCATAACAGGATATTTCAGCTACAAAGATAAGTGCACAGATAGGTAATAGATATTAAAACAGAATCCTAAAAGAGAGATAGGAAATCTAATCAATGGAAAACTTACATGTGTCAAAATAGTTGAGTAGGCAGAATAGAGTTTTTAAAATTATATTCTTAATATTAAAACCTACAGAGAATTATAAGAAAATATTATGCCCACAAGTATTGTGATGACATGCTACTAAAAAGGTCACAAAGACGTAGTAATGGGTTAAGGATAGGAGCCTACGTGCTAATCGCCAAGTCTCACTTCTGGATACCTGCCTGCTTGAAAAGTTATTGTTTGACTATTACCCATGGGAACCTAACAGTTACCCATGGCAACCTAACATTTTAACAGTACGCTTTCTGCTTCTGTACCTGCCGCTTGCACAACCAACCTTTAGGTTGACAGGTAGTGAATAGAAGAAATATAGAGCTTTGTGTTCAGACAGAATGAAAAATGAGCCTTTGGGCTTAAAACCCTTGTACCTTTATATTTCGGGTCTGCTCCTTTGGAAGGACAGCCACCGGCTAATAAATTCCCTCTAATATCAGAGCACTCAGGTTGAGTCTGGTTATTCCGGTCACAACAGTATAGTGAACCAAAAAATTATTAGAGATTTTTTTAAATGCAAAAATACAGTCGCTGGAATTAAAAAAAATAATAACAACAACCCCCTGATTATATGAACTAAAAAGGAAGACAGACAAAACTGATGAGCACCTTCATGTTCTGGAGCACCAAGCCAAGGCATGAGCTTATAATGTAACTCCAAAGGTTACATAGAATGAAAGCATGAAAGTGACGTGGAAAATGGCTGAAAAATTTACACACCTATATAAAAGTAATTGTAGTTCTAATAAGAGCAAGCACTTACTTAAAATATACCAAGCACCTTTGTAAGCACTTGACATCTATTAATTTATTTAATCCAAGCCTTTGAGAAGAAGTTATTAACTCACCTAAGGTCATATAGCTAATAAACAGAGCAACTGAGATACAGATCTTAACACCCAGGCTCCAGATGACAGCTCTTAACCATTATGCTAAACTGAGGAAGCATGAAACTAACAAGCTTAAACAGGAGACACAATTGAATAAAAGATAGTGGAGAAACCCTTTAACCGAAGAAAGGCATGAAATATTTCTGAGGAAAAAAAACAATAAATAACTAAAGCAAACCAAAATGACAAATGAGCATTCTACTAATTTTTGTTTTATTTTTTAGGGTTCCAGGTTAATTGACAAAATTTGCAAGGAGGGAAGAATGTTGTGTTTTGGTAATCATAAAGTGTTTTCATTCCTTTAAAAGGTTTTCTAAAGCCACCTTCTTCTTTAAAATTAGGTTACTCAAAGAAGGTATTTAAATTCTACAGTTGTATTTTCCAAAAATATTTCTAATTAATCAACATTAAAAGATAAATACAGGCATTATACTGAACCTAGAGAGTGACTCAAATGAAAGGAGAATTCAAATGGCAATGCTATAGCATACCATGCCCATCAAAAAGGTATCTATAAATGTTCTTACTATCTTCACCTATATTTGATTTTCCAGTTATAAAAAGAGTCACCTTTCCTATGGAATAACTATTCAGACTATCAGATTTTTTCTAAATTATTTTATTACAATGCAATTATATAGCCAAAATTAATTAGGCTACCCTGACATTGTAACACATAGCCTCACTGACATGGCTAAATGTTCCTTATTCATTAGCCTAGGAAAGTGAAACTCTGAATAATAGGAGGAAAAAAGATGTATTTTGATGGAGTGTTGTTCAAGGTCAGCAGATTTGGATGGCATGACTTTATGAGATATTAAGATCCATGAAAATGTATAGAGATTCTCACTAAAAAAAAAAAAAAAAGATTAAAAATAAAAAAATATTAACTTTTTATATGTAAATTCATTAATATTAGCATAATTTCATATGACTATTTACTTACACAGCATAACAAGGTATGGGCATCAGACAGATGATGACTTTAAGATTGAGAGATTAGGTTTATAAGAGACAAAACCAACATGGACTAAAATTGTGATTCCTCTCCCAGTATTCTTCCCACTGTATCATGAAATATAGCATTTAATTTAGGAACTAGCATGAACAACTTTATATTTAATATGCTAATTTTAAAGCAAATTTTTAAAGAATTCTAAAAAGAATATTCAATAAGTTCCTTCAGAAATTAATTCCAGTATTTAACGTCACTGTGTAATTGAGGGAAATTTCTACTGCTACAGGAGAGAATCCAGCCTCTCAGTTCAAGATATGTGCATTTCTAATTAAACTCAGCACACTTCATGAGACGAAAACATCTTAAAATTTGTTCTTTAATGAGCCATTTTATGGAGCACTAACACACTAGGAGCAGCAGCAACTTGTCTAAATCATCTGGCTTACAATGACATTTTAAGTTTCATATACATATGCTACTCTAAAAAAATTAATTCTGACATCTATCATAAGTTAAAAGTAAACTAATATCAAACATGTGTAGTTTAAAAAACAATACTTTTAAAAGCACCTATCTAATCACTACTAGATTTAAGAAAGTGGATGTCATCAGCTGTCAGTATTATAAAGGCCTCCATTTTACCCAACTCCATACTACCAGAAGACGATGTAAATCATTCACTTGACTTTCATTATAATTTTACTACCTCTTTATGTATGTATGTCTAGGTAATATGTTGTTGCTTCATATATTTTGAAGATTTATGTGAATGGAATCATAACCTATGCATTCTCTTTTGAGTTGGATTTGTTTGCTCAATATTATGTTGTTTCATCCATCTGGATGTAGTACTGATAGAATGTTTGTTTTCAATGCTTTATTGTGTTTCAGTGCATAACTTTTCCTTAGTACATTTTGCCAGCCACTTTTGATAGCTTATTTGGGTTGTTTCCAATTCTTGCTGTTACAAACAACTCTGATAACATGTCTTGTAAATATTTCTTGAGACAAATGTTTAAGTTACTCTAATCTATACACATAGGGATAGATTTGCTTGGTCACAAAGCATACCCATGCTAAATTGCTTTTAATAAAAATCACTAAAATGGTTTTTAACATTTATACTTATTCCAGCATTAATGTCTGGTGGCTATGTTTTGAAATTGGGTTGTTATTTTAATTCCAAGTTCCCTGATTACTATTGAATTTAAACATTTTAAAATAAATTTGTGGAACATTTTTATTTCTTCCTCTATAAAATACTTATTCACGTTTTTAACCCATTTTTTATGAATCACCTCTTCTTACTGTTTGTATTCTGAATATTAATTATCTGTTAGTTGTAAATACTAAAAATATCTTTTATAGATTATTACTTGTATTTTCCTTATTTGTAAGATATATTTTTGATAAACACAAACTCTTAATTTTTTTTTTTATCTCATTAGGTTATCTATCTCTTCCTTTTGGTTATGTATTTTTTATGATTTGATTAAATTTTTCCCTCCACCACAGTTATAAAGATATTTCCCTATAGCTATGCATATAAATCTTTAATCCATCTAATATTTATTTGTGCAAAATGAGAGATAGGAATCCAATTTTATTTTATGATTCAAATAGATGACTGAGTTTCCCAGTATTATTTATTAAATAGGTACTCCTTTCTCCACTGACCTGCATTGCCTACTATGATATAAATAAAATTTTCATTTATGAATGTGATAGTTTCTCGGCTTGCTATTTTAATCTATTTATTTGCTTGTCTATCTCTATCAACACGATTCTGTCTTAATCTCTATAGCTTTAAACAAAACTTAATGCTTAAAAGAAAATTTTCTCACCTTATTTATTTTTTTTTCTTTGAGTACCCTGGCTGTTATGGTCTTTTACTCTTTTATATAGAATCACAGACCACATTATACATAAAATACTGTTAAGATTTTTTTTTTTGAATTTAAAAGGGTATTTTAATTCGAGGAACTATTCTCACATTTATATTACTGAAATTTTATACCTAAGAGCGTGTTGTTTCTTTTCCTTTCATTTAAAAGTTCTTTAATATCTTTCAATAACATGCACTTTAAACTAATGAATGACTAAAGTTAATTAGTATATTTACTCTTCTATTAAACAAAATACATGTTTCATCTTTAATTATACTCTCCCACTAACATGTTACTTTTGCCTTGTGTTTTAGTTCTGCTGTTTTATTCCCATAGAATGTATCATTACTATTTCAGAGTATGTTTTTAGAATTTATGTTCACATATTTCAAGATCTTTTTTTAATTTTGTTATTATATTTCAGAATTTTCTTCTGTTATTATTTTTCTTATTCTTAAAATTCATTCTTTGGAATTTAATTTAGCAAGAGTCTATAAGTAGTAAATCTTTCAATGTTTATTTTTTCCCGAAAAATCCTTCATTTGGCCTTCTTTCTTGAAAGATACTACTAAAATTCTAGTCTGATATATTTTTTAAGACATTAACAATAACTTTCCATTGTATTCTGTCCTCTATTCTTGTTTCTGAAAAGTCAGCCATTAGTCAAATTGCTGTTCCTTTTATAGGTAAATTACCTTTTTTTCTCTGCTTGCTTTTATGACCTCTCTCTAAAGATTTTGATAATTTAACATGTAGATTTTATTTTATTTTTTGTTTGGATTTGCTTTGCTCCTACTTCTGAGAAATTTTATTTCAATAATGTTGGAAAATTTTCAGCTTTCATTTCTCTATATATAGCTTTTCCCCCATTGCCTATGTTAATTCTTTGAGGGATAGCTGTTAGATACCCCTTAGATTGTCTCAATCTCTTCTCTATGTCTCTTATTCCTTTTTTCATATTTTCCAGAAAAGAGAAATAAATGAATATGATAAATATGTCATAAATTCTGAGTCATTTCTTTTAGTCTGTCTTTTCCAATTCTTTCTTAGGCCATGATTAATCTGAGGTTTCTTTTAAATTTTAATTAAAATATTTTTTATTTCTAGAAATTTATTTGATATTTCCCAAATATTCATGAATCTCTTCTTACTTACTTCTATTTTCAAGCTTCTCTTTCATTAAAAATAAAATCCTAATCATAATTAAGCTTATATTTAGGTATGTGATATTTTCAGAGGTTACATCTTTATGGGTATGATTCTAATATTTGTTTTATTCTCTCTCATTTATGAATCTTTTTCCTGTTACACTTCATGGCTTTTATTCATGAGTTGTTCATTCTCATGAGAACTTTAACTTGGGTACTATGTGAGGCCAAAGTTTGTCACCATTCTTCTAGAAAAGAGTTACATTTAACTGGGTTAGTTTCTTGACAATCTTGTAAAATAAGTAAATGTGAGGTTCTTCCTACCACAAATATTGGGAATTACAATCTGCAGAGGAGGTGGACTTAATTTTTAGTTTTCTTCCCTGCATTCTCCTTGCACCAAGGTATAATAGACAAGTTTCTTTGGAATATTTTTGGTCCATAATTTATGGTACTTTAATTGTGCCCCTTCTTTCTACCCTATCCACTCCTAAGCCCAATCTCTGTATCACCACCACCACCCTGAAGCTGGAAATGTTACATCCAGGTTTATCTTCTAGATTTCATACCTTGGGAACTCTCCCTCATCTTTATTTTTTGTCTCCAGGTTTCATGAATTAGTTTTTTAAAAGGCCAAAGTCTCCAGGACTTCACAAAATACTTCAGGTAAAGACTTTGATCCTCACTTTCCAGAGTTCTAGCTTTCTTCATTTTTTTGGTCTTTGTGGATTTCTCACTTTTGTGCAACTTTAGCAATGGATTTTTACTCTATCTGTCATTATCATGAGGAGGGTTTCAAGGTATATGTAGTAAACCATAGTGTCATAAAATAAAGTACTTATGCTATTTTTTAAATAATTAATATCTTCATGCCCATGTACATTAAAGTAGATATTTGCAAAGCACTTAGCAAAGTGTCTCATGTGTAGTAAGTTTTGAAACATTTTATCTATATATAATTATTATAATTGAGATGTGATAATGTTGAATTCTCTATTCACAAGTTATGTAGAAAACTCTGGGAGATCATATACATCACTCCAGATTTCATAACTGTTGAATATCACAAGCTCTACAATGTTAAAAAGAGCATTATAAATGTGCAGACTTCTGTTACATTTACATTATCTACATAATTATAAGCTTGATTAGAAAATATTGTCACTTCTGATTTTCCTCCTTTCAACTACATTATCAAAAAATGAAAACATTGAAGGAATTTTAAAAGGGTGGTAAAATAGAAGCTATAATCTCTTATCCTCTGAATTTATTATACAATAGACATGTTAAAATTAGTTAAAATGTAAACCCTTTCTAATTTACATCTTATAAATTTGCAATTAGAAAAAGCTCTCCTGACATTTTATACTGAATAAATACTTTTGAAGCATTGATCTTTGGTTTACGTCTGCAGCATTTATTTATCATATAATTTTTTTTACTTCAAAATAAATACATATTTATGTTCAATAACAATAGAAAACTGAAGTTAAAAAAAAGCAAAATTACTTTTTTCCCTCTTTATTTTAACACAATGGCTTAGATTACATTCTAAGCTTCCTTTGAAAATATCTCAGAAAATTTTCTTTCTTTATGCTTCTTTAATTGCAGAATAATTAAAATATTAATCAGCTTTTAAAAAACTTATACATCTTTTCCATATATGTAGGGTTACCATATAAAATAGAGAATACTTAATTACATTTGAAGTTCATATTTTAAAAATGAATATATTTTTAGAATAAGTAGGATCCATGTACTATTTTGGACATTATATACTAAAAAATGTATTTGTTGTTTCTCTGAAATTTAAATAGAGCTGAACATTTTTTTTTCAGTTTGATAAAAATAGCAACTCTTACCAGTGTGGCAGTATCCTATACTTATTTAATATGTACACTTGGAGAACAGCCCTATTATTTCTACCCATTTTTTTCTAAAGTACCAATAAATTATGTCCTCATATGTTTTACTAAATATTTAGCTGGCCGCAAGTGATTAATTTTCTCATTTGTAACAGCCTGACTTCATTTATGTGTTAGTCACATATTTAAGTTTATCCACAGAGGTCAATTTCTACAATATTAACAGTAATGAAAGAGCTTATTTTAATTAATTAACAAATAATTTTACAGAAGTCCAGGTGTTTACATTGGAAGATTAATGTCTATTGAGGAAAACCATCAGGCAGCATTTTGTAATCTTACAATGTCAGCAAATAGGATTCTCAAATATTTATCTCAGCATTCATTAAAAAGAAATCAGAAACTTTTCTCATATGCATCATATATATCATCTCAAATATACTATATACACCCTATTTATACTATATATCATACATCATATACCACACATATACGCCATATGTATCATACATTATATACCATATATATCACCTCATATATATCATCTTGTTAGCTGAGTCTCCTAAAATATAAAAAAATATTATTTTTGTGATTGTTATATTCTTAATACCAACATATATAGATGATGTACTTTACCTACGATCTTCATCGCAGATACACCAGTAGGTTCAATAAAGATCAAGCATAATAGAAACTTTACATATATTATCCAAGAAATACACTATTTACATACATGAGTAAATTGAATTCATTATATGTATCTCTTCTTAACATTCTAATTATACCTAAATGTCAAAATCATACCGACAGAGCTGTCAAAAGTCCAGCAAGCATTTTATCTGTGTGTGTGTGTGTGTGTGTGTGTGCGTGCACACACAAGTGTGTGACTACAATGTCAACCCTTTTACTTTTTTTAAGACAAAATTAGGCAGATCAATCAGTTGTTTAGGCATCAGGAGAACATCTAATTTGGCTTTGGTTTGTAATTATAACTGTATTTATGGAACACAAAAAGTGCCGCTTATGAAAATAAAGGCTGGACTTTGAAAGGGATTTAGAAATCTAGCGAGACCACCTCAAATTCCTGATGAGAAACTGAAGCCCTTTGATGTTAGCAATGTTCTCAGTGTCCACGGAACCTGGGCTGAGGACTGTCATCTAGGTATCTCATCAATTTACAAAACTTCCTTCTCAAAAGTCTCTTAGTAGTTCATTTAAGCATAGAAAGGTTGTGAGAAAAGATAAAAACATACTTTTCAAATTATTTCAGTCATATATAAAAAGAGGTCTTTTGCCTTTCCAGTTTTATTCACTGCATTCGCTAAATGCATTCACTAGAGAAGAAAATAAGTATTATCAGGCTGTTAAAAGGCAGTATGACATTTTGGAGACTGCCTAGGAAGACTGAAAATATTGGTCAACCATATCACATCCTTGAGTGCCAGAGTCCAAGCTACTTTGAATTCTTTATGTGCATTTAGTGAGAAGTAGTGTGGTTTTCTGAAGAGCATACAGAGCTTGGTGTGGACAGAAGTGGGTATGAATCCCAGCTTCCCCTCTCTTTGGTATTTGGCACTGCTGACCTTTTTTCCATTACATGAAATAGCTCTGGAACACGTCTGCTAGTCCTCTGCTCAGTCTGGTTGCTCCATTTAAAGATTATTGCTGAGCCTTTTTTTTTTTCTAAATTTCAAATATTAGAATTCCTCAGGGTTGGGTCCTAAGCCAACTTTTGATTCAGCTGTTTCTCTGGTGAGATTTTATCCAGTCTTTTGACTTAAATCATATTATAAGCTGGTGACTTCCAGGAATCTTGACTTTTCTCTTTAGGAGTCATCACGCCTGTCCATGTAGACACTGAGCTACACAGATTGCTGTCTTTGGTCTATGATGCACAAGTTGCACAACTGCACTTAGAAGCCCTCTCTTGAGATATGGAATTTCCTACAGAAGTGTGAATTTAGCACATGCACTTGAAATGACTCATAGGCATCTCATTAGTACTTAGATCTTTAGAATTAACTTAGGGTGAGAGTCATGGCTTCTTTAGAGTTTACCAAATACAACACCTTACTCACATACCCTCGATGTTCAAGAAAACTTTCTAGTCTCAACATACTGTGATCACTCAGAATATGTTTCCATCAATTATCAGTTTAAATTAGCTATTCTCTTTGGGACTTATAGGATGGAACAAAAATATTTGCAATATTATAAGTGCGGAGTAAATAAGTATTAAAAGAAATATTTAGCAAATGAACAACCAGCCAATTTAGGATTCTTGAGCCAGTATATAGATAGATCAAGACCTGAGAGACACACCAATATAGTAGATCTCACTGGCATCTTATATTTTCTAGCTTTTTCTAGTCCTAAAAATTTGAAGCTGGCCAACATCAGAATATCAAAAGACTTTGTTAGCAAAAGATATAGTTGCAAGAACCCAAAGGCCAAGAAGCAAGGCAGGCCTGCCTTTTGAGTCTGGAGTAGAACAGCATTTAGGACAAAATTACAATACTTTGGGTAAATTCTGTTACCTGAATTTACCCAAATCTTAGTAGTTCACTGGTATAATGCAAAATAGTATTACAACAACCCCCTTTCTAGTACCACCCCAACCAAAAAATTTCAGTTTTCAGGTCTGAATGTTTTTGTTTCCACTGTTCTGGAAAAATTAAAAATATTCTCTCTCAGGAAGAAGTGTCATTCATTCTGTTCTAAAAACAAAAGTCTGATAATATATTTCTGCAATTTCTTATATAATGAAATACAAATAATCATCCCACAATGATTTGGTCATTGCTAACAACTATAAAATTATATGTCCCAAGGGTTTCTTTTTCCAAAAGAGGGTTAAATTGCTCATTTGTATGTTGATTAGCATTCACTTTTAAAAAGTGGCAAATGTAATTCCCCTGTATCCAACATTTAATGACAAACTTAGCATCTGTAACCATTAAGTTAAAAGGGATCACTGCTCTGTTTGCTACATATTTTTTAGATAGTAATGATTAGAATAAACTCATTATTCCAAACACAGTTTGTAAATATCAGAATTATTGATTTATCTGCTTTTCTTTTCATGAAAAAAAATTCCCAGTGTGGCAGGTACAGCATTTCTTAATAATACCCAAACATCTTCACAAATGTGTATGTTTAAAATAAAGAATTATGTAAGCTGACATTTGAAAATAGAATTTGTTGCCTTAAGACAAAAGCAATCACTGGCCTGTATTCAGTGGCATTTGATAATTTAAGTTTTTCTCCTGTAGCACTGCTATAATACAGAGGTATTTAATGAGCAAGTAAAGAACATTATTTAACCCCTTATCAAACTAAAGCTCGATGTTGCAACATTTATAAGATTAATTCATGACAAATTATTATAAACATAATACAATGAAAAAATTAAATGTAATTTTTATGTCATATATGCTTTTAAAATATCTAGGGTTAATTTTTTTGCTTTTACTTAAGCAGAAATTAAATAAAATTTTAAAAATTCTATTATTTTAAGTTTTTTGAGTTTTTATGTTATTTTTTTTGTGATGCAAGAGATGTCATAAAGGTTTCTTGGTATCAAGGTAAAAAATATTTGCAGGTTAACCACTATCAAGTTCAATATTGATCACAAATTAGAAACAGAGAAATGTAGTTAATGTGTAATGATATAAAAGTAAGGATGATAAATGAGAAGGCAAGTCATCAGTTATATCCATTTGAAGCAGTAGATAGCAAATATTCTATAACTACATAGATTTAATCAAAACTGTTTGAGGATTTAGCAATAACTTACTTATTTCTAACAGTATTCACAAAGATAATCATCATCTACCAGTTCAATGTCTGAATATGATAAACACTGTTTTAGGTGCTAGAGTTACAGTAATAAATAATCCAGTCTTAGAGATTTATGAGCTTGCTAATGGGATAACAGGAAGTTAACATTTCAGCAGATTATATGTCTGGTAGGAATAAATATTGGGAGCTATTCAGTTTACAGTAAAGGTAACCGATTAGCTTTGAAGAATCAGGATAAGCCTTGCAAAAGACCTGTAAATCAAGTTTTGCAAGATGAGTAGAAAAGAATCTGGTGAAGAGAAGATAATAGAAAGTGTGAAAGATCATAGTATATTGTTCCTCTAGGGGAAAAAAAGAAAATATAGGCTCTTCCACAGCCTTTCACTGAACATAATCCCTCTCTGTAGTGTTTTTAGTAATTTGAATGGACTGTAGGACAAAGACTATTTTCATTGCTTAAAAATATATGATTGATGATGGAATCACAGGTGTAGTGAAGAGAAATGTGAGAACTTTTCATGTGTTACCCTCAAATTTTGTCACATTAGTCACCATGGGCAGAGCCTTGTCCACTCATTGTGAAATAACTCTTCCTATTGAGATACAGAGGAAAGAAAATTATATCTGGGAGGGAGTTCTTCAGCATGAATAGACGTAATAGTACTAGAGTATGTACTATGAGTCAGGATCTGTACATTTGTTTAATTCTCCCTTAATTTAAATGTCTTTACTACTTTATAAGTGAGAAAACTATAACCCCAAATATATTAGTACAACAGGCTCTGAGACAAAGATTGAAGGGCAATAGTATTTGGGAGGTTAGAAAACTGGCAGGAACAGGGACAGTGGTACAGAGAAGGGAAGAAAAACAGTAAAGGATGTGTATTAAACTTGCTCTAATGAGCAACTGAATTTTCATGTCATAGGAGTACTGGGAACAGGATGAAACTGATACCTAAAAGTTCTCCTGCCTATGGAGAAGGGAACTGGGATATTTATCCTCAGTAGAGGCATTTGTTTGGGATTCCTGGGGCTAGAGAGGTGTTCCAACCTCTTACCTCTTACATACATAGGAGCAGAATGGTCTTCTGTGGTTTCAGTCAGAAAAACAAAAGCAAATGACTCAGGCACAGAGGTGTAATTACTGTCAGCTGAGAGAAAACCAGAGACCACTGAAACACTTGAGTGATGAGGACAGGACATTGTCAGCACCTGGTATAGATATTGTATAGCTTGGAATAGTAATTAAAATCTAAATAAAGCATGAAACACAACTAGAATTGGGCTATAATTTATTAAGTCCATCATGTCTTTAAAACAATATACCAAGTACATTTTGAAACATTAGAGGCCTATCTACTTAAAACCAGTGGGTAAAGCAATTCTAGATTATAATGAAATAGAAAAATTTTAAGTGATGAGCAAGGAACTATGCTCTGTCTACAAGTTTGAGACTATGGTTTAATATTAATACTTGGAGAAGAAAGCTGAAGAAGATGAATATGAAATCAGAAAAAAAATCTAAAGTAAATGAAAAAAATGTAAAACCAGTTGAGATGTACTGAATATGAAGTGGAGTATAGGCAAAAAATATAAGAATTATGGCAATTATAAATTAAGCTTGAGATGTTGGTGAGGAGAAATCTTATTTCTAAATTATAAGTAGCAGAGTTTACTTGGGGAGAAATGGGATACATGTATGATAATTTTTTATGATAATTTTTTAAAAAGTAGCCATAAATCAATGCTAGTGACATAAAACACATACTTTTTTACAGAAAAACTAGAGAGGGGAAAGACCTTTCAGCCCACAGTGAATGAGCTTTGTATAATCATAGGCAAAGCTCACATGATGATGAGGAAATTTATAGACACATTCCTTCTAAAACTTCTTCAGAATTAATTTCCCCAAATTAGAGGGAGATACAGTATATATTCAAACTAGAAATAAAGTCTAGCTTCCTTTAGTACTAACCAGCAAAATGACTTTGGAAAATTGTTAAACATCTATAGACCACAGTTTTATACTTACAAAATGATAAGTTACATATGATTTGTAAGAGAATGTGTTTAAAAGTTTTTTTAAAAAAATATTAGTAATTAGAAACCAAAACATTTACTCAATACATTTATAACTGATGAATTGTTGTTTCATCCCTTCTTAGTGAGTAATTTATAGTCACAAAAAGTATTTATTTTAATTTAGAATTTAAATGTGATTTACCAATATGAGAACGTGCTTGCCCAATATTAAACGTTCAATGACTAAGAAGAGAACATATATAATGAAAATGATTTCAATAAAACTTTGAATATTTTTAATAAAATGTTTGAAACCAGTAGAATAAAAAATAAAACTATTAAATTAATCATATGACAAGAAACTCCATTATAATCAAAATTTACTGAGAGTATAAGCAAACTTCTATTCTCTATGTTAATGTACTGTTATAAATAAACTGTGTATAGACCCTATGGATAAATGGGTCTCACTATTACCAACAAAAGAATTAACCTTTTGAAAACAACTTACATATCAGAATACTTTTAAGAGCTTAATTTGAAATTCAGCTGATAAGTATCCTACATGTTTACAAGAATAATAAACCAACCAGTGACATACATTTAAAAAAAAGGATTGAGAATAGTATTTAGAAAAGTTAAAGTTCTGTTATTCTGAGAATATGAGAAGGGTTGAGAAACCCAATTGAGAAAAAAATGAGGCAAAAGGAGAAATAAGGATATAAAGGATTTATGCTGCTGACCTCTAGAGTAACAGGCCCACTCTCAAGACATAGGTCCACTTTAAAGAGAGGGAGAAGAGTTCAACAATAATGCTGTCATTCCCGCTTTTTTTTTATGATTTGCATTTATGCTTACATTCTTGCTTCTGTTGATCTGCATACCTATCTCGTGTACTAGGTCATCCTCAAATTCACTAGCCTCCGTCCTGCACAAACCAGCCCCTTATCAAGTTTAGAGTTTTGACTAATTTCTTGTACCAGTCTTTACCAATATCTGGGTCTCTGAGACTCTCAGATTGAGCCCCTGCCTTTAGTCCCAAATAGTTCCTAATGGCAACACCTATTTCAAATACATAATTTCTTATAGTACATAAGTGATTAGATTTGTTGTGTGGCACCAGAAGAGAGAAACGTAGATGTTACAGGTAGATATTAAAAGAAGGTAAGTTTAAGGCTCAATGGAAATAAAATTTTCCAACAGCTAAAGCTGTTTAAAACTAGATGATTACTCTGCACTACTCTAAAATCTCAGGTCTGCCCCTTTAGACCTAGCCTCAACAACCCTCAGGTCATCTTTACTTCCCTAACAATTTTGACTTCACTGAGTCCAATTTCTAACTTTTGATCATCACTATCTCCTTTCTCTATTTGTGTTTCTGGCTTTCTGGGAACCTCTGGAGAAAGGCAGGGCATTGTATTGACTGGCCCTGTACAAATCTAAATCAGCACACTGTATCCTAGCTCTATTTGCCCGTTGGCAATGTTTTTATTTAGTTCATAGAGATTCTCCAGTCAAGTGGATTTTAGATTTTTTTTTTATTACACTCTATGGAAAGAAATCCTTTTTATTTCATGAGCCAGGATATTCATACATATACACTTAAATGCAACAAAATTTGAGGAAACAAAGTTTACCCTTACAAAATGTAGAACAATAATATTTTCTGTTTTATTCTATTGTATTGTTGAACATACTAGTTGCAACCCACTGAAATAATTTTATCAACTAATAATCAGTCATGACCCACTAGTAGATTATAACTCTGTTTGGAAAACTACTAGTTTCATGATTTAGGCGCGTTAAGTTCAGTAAATGTTTCCTAAAATCAAGATTTTAAGGACATAGGTTTCTTTATCTACCTCTTCTATATTTCAAAACATGCATTTCTATAAACGTTCTTTTAATAACTCCCTTGTTCTCAGAGTTCTGCTCCTCCCTCTTTTCCTTTTCAAATCTGTTTTCCTCATGCTTTGATCTAATACCACTTAGCCTACTAAAAATGTTTTGCTCTTTTATCCCTGTTCTCTTCATCCCCAACTGCCCTTACATCTTGAATCTCTTCCCTCCTCTCGATTCTTCCCCTCCATAGACAAGACATACTCAGGTCAGAACTCATGTATTAAAAAAAAAAAAAAAAGAAGAAGAAGAAGAAAAAAAAAAGAAGAAGAAGAAAAAAGAAAAAGAAAGCTCCCTTTGAATAGCCTTCTGTGAAAAGTACCTATTTTCTCAACTCATCATTTGTCAATTAAAAGTTTATTCTTTGTGAAACATTATAAGTGGTTTATAAACCTTTTATTTGTGGTTCAGTTTTTTTCAATTTTTTTTTTTGTATTTTATTATGCTTTTCCACCTGGATTTTATATGCTTTGAGAGCAGCGGTTACATAATACAGCTCTTTGGTAATTTCTCTGCATCACATAAGGTGTATTGGCAGCAATCAGTATCCACTGAATAAGTGGAAAAGTAACATACCCAACTCTGAACCTAAGATTCTGCAAGTCCGACTCATGCTTGGAAGTTACTGACTACATCACCCCAACTTTTCTGGACTGTTGTCATCTCTGTGCCTCCTGCCTAGAGCTAGAAAATTATGCAAATGTTTTATTTAGAAAGTTA
This sequence comes from Macroglossus sobrinus, assembly GCA_004027375.1. NCBI lineage: Eukaryota > Metazoa > Chordata > Mammalia > Chiroptera > Pteropodidae > Macroglossus > Macroglossus sobrinus. Next base: position 734,806 of record PVKZ01000097.1, on the reverse strand, counting down.
AGATGAGAAAAATAAAGTTTTGTTTGGAAATGTATGCAGTACATTAATATGCATCACTATCATTACATTAACATTTTCAGGTGCAAGAGGCAGATTTATGAGCCCCACTTCTTCACATTTGAGGAAATCAATTAGATTCATTAAGCTTGAAAGACTTGGCTGAAATAACAAAGCTAAAAAAAGTGATTAAGCCTGGATTCCATTCTAAGTCTTCTGATTGTGAAACATAGTCTTTCACTATATCAGGCTTCTTCCATAGTCATGAGCCAACTATAAGCATATTTTCTTCTAACCAACAAAGGATGTACTTAAACATTTTGAAAATTACAAGTTTTACATAACTATTGAGCTATAAATGGTACTGTTATCATTATTCATCTTTACACAATAACATGCTTTTAGAGCTCTCCCGTTTTTTTCACAATTACTCTTTCCCTGTGGGATAAGTGATACTTGTATTATTATCATAGTTTTCAGATAAATAACTGAAATTAAGAGAAACTATGTGACTTTCCAAAATTGTCATTGATCACGGAGTCACAATTTTAGATTCAGCTCTGGCACTCTGCCTACTTCTATCCATTACCTTTATATCTTTAACAATGTTAAAATCCTTTCTAAAGTTTAACACATAATCTTTGAAAAATAAATTTGAATTTTAAGAAAACAAGACTGTGGAAGTCTAAAATTACTGATCAGAACATATTGATGAACTACAAAAAAAATTTATTTGAGGTATAATTTACTAACATAAGCCACGTTCATTTTTTTTTCTATAATAGCACAACTCTGAAATCTAAAAATTTATTTTATAAAACTAAAATTATATATATTATATGTATTTTATTCTCATACACATGAATATAATTTTAAATCTCACTACATTTTAGAATTCTGAAAGTCTTATAATTTGTAAGAAAGAAATAAAATGCATTTTTCAAATAATACTATGTGAGCACTTGAATATCACATATGTTTCATATAAATTGGAAAGGTCCACTTTTGATTACTTTGAGAGATTCAATTCTCTCTACAACTATGAATGGAACTTTGATATACTTTGGTGAATTGCTTATTAATCTTCTTTTCTCTTCAAGCATCATGAAAAACTTTGTAACTCTCATAATACTTGGCTTCGTAGATTAAAATTATGTTTTTATTTGTCTTACTCTCATCTTCTCTCCTCATTTCTCTAGGCATCTCTTCAGTTTGTCAAGTCTTTATTAGTTTCAAAATTCAAACTAGTATAGTCGGTCATCATAAATTTATGAGCTTCCTGGACTTTAGAGACACATCATCCTCTCATTTTTCTCTTGAATCACAAGATATTTACAAATGGTAGGAGCTAAATAAACATTGGTTGAATTTAAATTTGAAGGCTGAGCAATAATAAGAATTTACTCATTATTACTTACTACACATTATAACTTGATTTGTATTTGAGAAGCTGAAAAAACTTGGGAATCAGCTTTAAAAATAGATACATGGTTCCCAATTAAACATTCAGAGAGAAAATGGTTTTGAAGAGTGGCTTAGATTCAAACTAGTTCTAGAATGTTTTTTTCTAAAATATTTAGAACCTATTACTAAACATTTATTCTGAGTGCAATGACACTGTAAAAAGCATTACAAGAAAATCATTTCATATGTTTAGTCAATTGTTCAATTCTTCAAAAACATTATTTTGGCCCAGATTAAGATAGTCATCAGGTTTTTACTGAACAGGAATACATTTGATATTCATAACTGTTAAAACAAAACAAAACACTATCCCAAAGAATAGGTAACTATCATTGTTAGTATTTTGGCTAATTATTTTTTTTCAATTATATGTCTGGATCTAGAATTTTTTCTTTCTTTTTGTAAAAGGTGGCTTTTACACTGTTCAAATTTTATGCACATTAGCTTATTCAAAATTGAATCTCAAATGTATTTCAGTTTTCTTAATGATACACTGAACATATGGACTTCCATAAAGTCTGAAGATCATTCAGACTTTCAGTATAAATTTAGCCCATATTTATCACCATTACTTTGTGAAAGAAATCTCTTTTTATTACTTTCTTTTAGCTTTTGACTCTATAAAGAAGACTTGGCTAAGAAGGTATAAGAAATGATGACTCAATATACTACTATGTCTGTTAGTACTTATAAAAGCTTTATACCACAAGAGTCTTTAAGATTCATAATTGTATATTTCTCAGGGCAGATTAGATATCAATTCTAGTAGAGTGTGGAAAGGTTTAATTATATTTTTAATTTTTAGTTTTGTAAAAATTATGATAAAAATGATATTTGATGATCCAGAAAACTGACATTCCTAATAGAAAATAGTATGATAAGAATTTATTAGACAGATTTAAAAAATTTCTTTAAAGCTATATTATAGAAGCAGCATTTATTGGGTCAAGCACTGCAATAAGCAATTTTACAAGGGTGTTTAATTTTATGGAAATCCTATGAAGTAAATTCATTTACTGCTCAAAGAGGTTAAGTAGATTATTAGATCTATGGTCCTTAATTACTCTGGGCAGAGGGTCATTGTCAATTCAATATACTTCCACCCATTAGGCTAATTATTATAAAACAAAGGATGTTTTACTACAATTAAAAAAAATGAAAAAAAGAATACCACAGAAAAACAATTCCAAACAAAAGAAGTAATTATAAGTTAATATACTTCAGCCATTACTTGGCTTGTATTTAATAATTCCATTTAAGAACAAGCTTATTATATATGTTTTATAGTTTATCTTTCAGTATAAATCAGAAAATTATATCACTTGAGGTAAAAATTCTTTTTTTTCTGGTTATTTACTGAGATAACTTTATGACTAAGTTGAAAGACACAGTTCACTTTTTACAAGCAAATATGACCTCATTTCTAATAGTTCTCTTTCTAAAATTAATAGTGTTATACTCCATTATAAAATATTGAGGATTTTATTCTCTGCACTCAAGTAGATACAAAATCTTATCTCTGTTTTTCAGTGTTCCTCCAGCCTACCACTCACACAGAAACCCATATCCAATGAGAGGAACTTAGGTTTTGTTTCTTCCATAATAAGCCTAAAGCACAGAGATATGTCTCTAATCTGCAAGTGAAATGGCTGCATTCATACTTAACAAGAAATCCTAAAATTCATGATTGAATTTATCTTTTTGTCCAAAATTACTAAGTAACACAATCAAATATCTTTGTACCTTGACACAATTTTATTCGTTCTTCCACAGAATTACCTTTTAAAAGGCCATTGCTATAGTTACTCTAAAGATTCAGGATTCATGAAAATCTTATAGAAATAAAAGATTATCAAATTTGGGGACATAGAATTATTCATAATATTCTTTTACTGTCCTTTTAATGTCCATGAGATCAGTAGTAATAGCTCCTTTTTCATTTTTAGTATTTGTAATTTGTGCCTTTTGTTTCTTTTTTAAGTAAGCCTGGCTAGAGGTTTATAAATTTTATTGCTCTTTATCAAGAATCAGCTTTAGGCTTCATTGACTTTTTCTATTGCTTTTCTTTTCTTCAATTTCATTAATTTCTGCTCTAATTTTTATTTTTTTTCTGCTTACTTTAGATTTAATTTGCTTTTTTTCTCCCTACAGTTTCCTAAGATGGAAACTTAGATTATTATTTTTCGACCTTTCTTCTTCTCCACTATAACATTCAGTGCTATAAACTTTCTTTCAAAGCTCTGCTTTGGTTGCATCTCATAAATTTTGATAAATTGTATTTTATTTTCATGTAGTTCAAAATATTTTTAATTTCTCCCTGAGACTTCCTTTTTTGATTCATATCATTTAGAAATATGGCATTTAGGTTCTAATTATTTCAGGTTTTCAAATTATCTTTTCATTATTGATTTCTACTCCATCACCTTTAGATACAGGAAGACTAGAGTGATAGGTGGATATTTCCCTTTAACAAGGCTGGTTAGGCTTGGGAAAAGTTTTTCTTGAGTGAAGATCTTAAAAAAACTAGAATGCTGTGATACATTTTGAAATGACTACTCTTCTCTCCTGCCAGTAGCATAAGGGACTTTTTCCTTCCTATCTTCACTATAAGAATGAGAAAGGGCCTCCAGAGGTAAAATTTATAAAAGCATGGTAGCCTGCCTGAATGCCCTCTCCCTGCCACAATTTAAATCAAACTGGTCCACACTTAACTCCAGCAATTTCTTAATTATGGTTTAGATTTTCCTACACTGCTATTGACTGTCTCAGAATTCTTACATTTCAGCTTTAATAAGTTGTGATTCTCTATATATACTTTCCTTTTTCCGATTTTGAGGAAGCAATATGCCCTGTAACCTCAGTTCTCTGATGAATCTAAGAACAGTTGTTAATTTCAATATGTTCAGTTTTTGTCTAGTTATGGAGACAACAGTGACAACTTCCAAGTTTCATATAAAATGGACCAGAAACCAAAAGTGCTTACTTATTTTGCTATCAACAGAATACACATCACCTAGCATGAATGATTTTTGAACAAATGACTGACAAAGTGAATCACTGAATGAATATTATATATAATAGGCAGAATTAAATGAAAATAGGAGAGAAATAGTGAATAACAAACTAATTTACATGTTAAGTATTTCATTTTTCCCTTTTTTAACCTCTGACCTTATGATTAACATGTGTGAGCTCAGGTCTAACCTACAGCTCTGCAATATTTTGGCTATTTGATTATGGGTATAATTTTATTACTTAAATTACCAACAGTTGATTTATATTGTTATATGAAAGAGCTCATCTAGTGCCAGATACTCAACAGATAATAATACTTACTAGATAAAGAGAATAATATTGCCATTCGTAAATCTTGAACAATGGGATAATAGAAGCTTTTATTAAACATCACAGGATTAATTTCACGCATAATTAATTTAGCATGGAGCTGTCATAATATGCTGAAATATTATGTTAAGAAGCTAGAATTTAAGTTGGAAAACTAACAAAATAGGCAAAGAAAAGTAAACCTAGAATTCTACAAATGCAAAAGCATATTTATGGTATCTGACATCTGACATACATGAAAGTAAAGTTGCTATATTGAGTTCAAGAAATAAAAGGCCAACTAGATGTTGTGGCTCTATGGACCTAACATAACACTAGCAGTAAATTACATTTTTCTCATGGCTTAGTCTAGGCCTAAGATTAAGTTAAATGAGAGAAAATTGAATTTAACTACAAATTTATATGATCATAATTTCAGAGATAAAAGATCCTTCGATAAAGGTTCTTCAGTTTAGCCTTCTGTTCGATGAAAGAATCACACAATAATCTTGAGAAACAGCCCTCTAGCCTCTCGAAAAACACATTTTGTGCAATATGCCTCCATTAGCTCTGTTGAGTATGTAGTATATGTTAGGCACTGGGTTAGGGGTTCTCATGCATCTTTTCATTTGATTGTCACAATAACACTCTGAGAAAGGCAGCATTGGTCCAGTTATACTGAAAAATAAAAGAGATATCAGTCCTCAGAGAAAGATAAAAAGGTAAAAAGGAAAGAAGATAAGGAGAAAGGGAGAGAGGGAGGGAGAGAGGAAAGAAGAGAGGAAGGGAGGAGAGATAGGCAACATAACTGACAAGGAAAAGTAGAGTGCTGAGGTAAAAGTGAGTGGACATCAATCAAGAAAACTCCTGCTAGAGAAGCAGAACTGGGAAAATGGAAGGTGGGACTAGAAATAGGAGGATTGGCTAAAGTTTACAAGAGAGCGGATGAGACAGCAAGTCCCCTAGTGTACTCTGGCAGAAGACTGAGGCTTGCTCTCTGGAGAAACTGAACCAGGTAGGGTCTAGTCTTAGGAACATCTTATATAGTTGAGGGGTAAACTATGGCCGTGGAGGTCACCTAATGAAAAATGTAATCATTACTCTATCACACTATATTCAAGGTTATCATCTGCCAAATTCAACCCATGCATACAAATCTTCTAATCAAATTTTTGGTCCCTCAGTTATAAATAAGAATATCAGACAAACAGCCAAGTACTACAAGATATTTTAGGAATACCTTTAACATTAAAACCAAATTTATTCTCTCTTGATCTTTCTTTGTCTCTATTTCTCTCTCCCTGCACATGTACACATACAATATGAAAAAAAGTTCAGTAGAAAGATTGGAAGATAAAATCTCCCAAATGTTCACGTAAAGACTAAGACACTGAAAATGGTAAGATAAATAAGAAATTTGGATAATTTATTCTAGAATTCTGTTGTACAAATAAAAGAATTTTGAAAGTAAAGCAAAAGACAAGATTTCTCATATTAAAATATCCCATGGAATGCCCTGCACAGTAACTGAAAAGTGACTCATACCAAAGCAACTCATTGTAGGATGTTAGCATATTAGGAGTCTTTGGAACACTGTGTGTGGCCCTATTTTTCAGACTTAGCACTTGAATTCCCTCTGCCTGGAATACTCTCTCTCCAGGCAGAGTGGCTGTAACAAATGGCTGTTATTGATGGTTCCCTTATATCTTTCAAGCTTTTGTTTATTACTGACTTTTCATTAGAGTCTTCACTGAAACCCCTCATTAAAATTATGTGTGTCCCATGGCACTCCTAATATACCACAATTTAAAAAATTTTTTATGATAGTATGTAGAATCATCCAATGTCCTATATATTTTATTATTTTATATCTTCATTTTCTGTTTTCCCATACTCACTATGATGTCACCTCCACAAGGATGGAGATAATTTGTTGGTTTCTTACTATGTCACCAGTATTTGGAAGTGTTTGGCATGTAGTAGGTACTAAATAATATTTGTTGAAAGAAGAAATGATAAAAAGGAAAATCTAAAAGTTTACAGAAAGAAATGTTTAGGACCAAAAATGACATGTGACTTTTTAACACCAACACTAAAAGCTGATTTATTTTTATTAAAAAAATAAATCGAGTGTGAAGGTAGAATTTACATTTACATTTACTGATAGACAGAATCCAAAATTTTACCTTGTGACTTTCCTTTCTTCAGAAGCCTCTGTAGAATAGGTTCTACAGAAAGGAGAAATAAAATAAGATATAGGAAGTCACAAGATCAAGGAAACAAGGAATACAACCAGAGAAGGAAGAGCATTCGTAAGATAAGGATGAAAAGAAGTCTCAGAATAACAACTGTGTAGCAGGCTTGAGTGAAACCTGCCCAAAACTGAAACAGAAAGACAGAGGACTCCACCATATTTGTTTCTAAAGAAAGAGAGGGAAAAGCAGAAGTGACCTATTATCTTATTTATGTAACGTTTTGTAATGAGACTTTGTTCTTAAATATGATAGGTAGTTCAGAGACAAATTAGTAACAGGCACTGACACAAAACTGAACAAATATAAGAGATAAGCAATTTTTAACTCCAAGAAAAACAGTTGTACAAGAAATAAAATATAATCATAATCATAGTACTTTTTAAAGCTAAAATGAAAAAAAAAGTCACTATAGTTTAAGTTCTGAATATCGACATAACAATGGAATAAAATATAAATCTCCACGAACTGACAAAATGTAAGTAAAAACATGAAAGCAGAATAATATGTGTAATATAATCACATTTTATATTTATGTTTTATGTATAAATTTACGATTTGATATTTAGAAAGTTATTTAAAAATATATGGACCAAATTATTATCAAATACTGTCATTCAGTGTTCTATAGTTCTGCATTCCTTAATTTTAATATAAATAAGTATCCAAGCATTCTTTTGAAAATTAAATTTTGTATAAAATATGGATCTAAAACATGATTTTATTTTTGCATAGTTTATGTGCATCATAATTTAGTCACTCTCTTTTCATTGTATGTTTAGATTGCTTCTAATCTTTTTCTATTTTAAACATCATTGTACATAAGACTTTGGAATTCATTTGATTATTTTTCTAGAATATATGCTAGATGAAATTGTTGACAGAAAAAATTCACATTTTAAGGCTTTTTAAAATAAATAACCCAAAGCTAAACACCAAAAGATTGAAACAATTTACATTCACACAAGCAATGTTTAACAGTTTATATTTTCTCACATCTTGTCAACACTAGGTAGTATTTTTTTCATATTAGACAATCTTTTTTTTAAAAAAAGTCTCTCCAACTTTATTTATAGTCGATTACTAGTGATATACATCATGTGTTCATATGTTGTGAGCCATTGAAAATCTTTTTAATGCACCCTTTCTCACTTCTTGTCACTGCTATAAAGATTCCAATAATCTCTCTTGGGTTCTTAGTGTTCCTTCTAACTGCAGATCCAATCTTTTCTTGTTGTGCAGCAACCCTTAAACTACTTTTAGAGTTATTTTTCTTAATCTAAATCTGATCATATCATTTGCTTGCTTAAAAGTCCTTGAAGACAAGCAATTTCCCATAGAGTCAAGTCTAAAATTCTTAGAGTGGCACACCACACCAGCAGTAATATATTATTAAAAATTTTCTTAAATTGTAATAATGCATTTTTTTATGACAGCTTTAGTTTAATAATTATAGTGAATTTGGAATTAGGGACCCCATCTTATTCACTACAGTAATCATTTTATCTACTTAACAAATGATTAAGGAGTGTCAGTACCAAAATGGTGACTTGGGTCCCTCCTGACTTCATGTCCCCTCACAAGAACAGCTAACAACTATTCAAGAAAAAGACACCACTGAGTGAATAATAGAATATGGGATTGAGGCTGAAGCACCCTCCCTGAACCTCAGAGACCAAGACAGACTACAATAGAAGAGTAAGAAGAAAGGGTGCATGCTTACTACATTGCTCATCCCCAGGCCAGTGCAGCCCCATGCTGAGAGGTCTCCCCTGAGCCTCTGATTCCTGCAGTAGAGAAAGAGAACCCAGGGCAGAAAACCAATCCTTCTCCTAGCATTGTGAGTCCTTTTGTGGGAGCACCCACTCTAATTTCACCCCATGGGGATTGCAGAGGAATCTGTGGGGCTTAACCACTGGGAATCTGACTTTGAAAAAGAAGTGAGAACAACCAGTACAGGGATCTTGGCAGACAACGTTCATATCTGCAGTTCTCAAGTAGTAATCCCAACCAGTGGTTCATCTGCAGAATGAAATCAGTGGCACATTATGACCAGGGAACTCAATGAGGTACAAATCTATCTGATTTGGATTCTCAAAATGAGATTTTCTAGGATTAGAGCCTGATTGGCCAATGCCTAGAACCCTGTAGAGAATCTCAGCTCCAATCCTGTAGAGAATCTCTCCTGGCTACATCTGACCAGAGAGGCTAGTGAGAATACCTGGGATCTGTGCAGCCCAGCAGCACTCAAGCAGAGGTGGGTAGACAGAGTGGGTTACCCCCAAAGCAAAGGCAGTAATAGGTGTGGAGGGTTCCTGTCCTCCATACCAGCAGAGAAATTAATTTATAGCCAAAGCTGGGGGTAGCTCCAAGCCTCTCCCAATAAGAGAGTTTGTTTGGAAAACAGCATTGCCTGGAGCAACCACTCCCCTTCTTTCCAAGGCAGGGAGCTGAGACACAGCCTCATCAGCTGTTGCTCCTAGCTCCTCTGACTAGAAAGGAAAACACCTGGAAGCTGTGCAGCCCAGTTGCTTTCTAGCCAAATGTGTGTGTGTGTGTGTGTGGGGAGGTGGGGTCGGGGGGAGCACATATGGCCAACTGTTTATAAAACATTTAATTCTGTGGTATTATCGCTAATATAAATTACCTTCCCTTTAAGTGTCCTTTAAATAGTCAACTATTTTACTACATTTAAAATATTCTATTTGTAAAATATTTATTAGCATAGATTTTTTCTTAAACATAGTTTAGGCAGACCAATAGAGAAACACCTCCAAATAATATCAATTGGTAGTTATCATTTATAAAATTACTAAGGCAGTCTATATAAAAAAGTTACCATATTAATTGCTTTTAGCCATAAACATTGTTAGAGTGCACTGCCTACTAGGAATCATATCACTGGCCAAACACAATTCTTAAAATATATATTAAGCATGACCAAGATGATCTTAATGCTTCTCTCAGCTTCAGTAGACTTTAAACATGTATCTTCCATACTGTAGGCATAAGCCCAGAAATGAACCAATGCATATAAGGTCAACTAATATTTGAAAAGGTAGCCAAGAATACTCAATGGGAAAAATAACTTTAACAAATGGTATTGGAAAAATTGGATATTCACACTCAAAAAAGCGAAACTAGACCCCAATCTTTCAGCACTCACAAAAATTAACTTGAAATGGGTCAAATGTAAGACCTAGTTCCATAAAACTCTAGAAGAAAAATAAAAAATCATTTTATTTTTGCCTATTTTAAATTTTTTATTTTTAAAAAAGCTTCTTGACATGTGTCTTAGAAATTATTCTTTTGATATGACACATAAAGAGCAAAAATCAAAATAAAATATAAACAAGTGGGACTACATCAAATGAAAAAGCTTCTGTACAGCAAAAGAAACATCAACAAAGTGAAAAGACAACTTAGAAAATGGGAAACAAATATTGTGAACTATATGTCTGATACGAGGTTAATATCCAAAAATGTATAAAGGACTCATATAACTCAATATCAATCAATCAATCAATCAATAACCTTCTTTAAAAATGGGCAAAGGACCTGAACAGAAAATTTTCAAAGAAGCTATATGAAAGGCCAATAGGTATATAAAAAAAATCTCTAACATCACTAGTAATAAGAGAAATGCAAATTAAAACCACAATTAAATATCTCATGACTGTTAGAATTGCCATAATGAAAAAGACAAGAGATAATGAATGCTAGCATGGATGTGCAGAAAAGAAAATCTTTGTGCAGACGTGGGATTGTAAATTGGTACAGCCACTATGAAAAATAGTATGGAAGATTGTCAAAACTTAAAAATAGGACTTCATGATCTGGCAATTCCACTTCTGGTATTATATCCAAAGGAAGTGAAAACACTAATGCAAAAAGATATTTTCATACCCATGTTCACAGCAGCATTATTCATATTGGCCAAGACATGGAAATGACCTAAAAGTCCATTAATGGATAAAGTTGCTATATTACAGCTATAAAATAAAATATTATTCAGCCATAAAAAATTGAGGAAAGCCTACCATTTGTAACAACATGAATAGGACTTGAAGGCATTATGCTAAATGAAATGAGCAGGAGAAAGACAACAAATACTATATAATTATATATATTATATATAATGTAAATATAAATGTAAATATACATACATATATATGTGTATATATACATACATATATACATATGTATATGTATATATGTATGTATATGTATATATATGAAATCTAAAACCAAAGAAACCCACCAAGTTCATAGAAAAATGAATCAGACTTGTGGTTACCAGAGGCAGCGGGAGGGGGAATTGGTGGAAGGTAGTCAAAAGGTACAAACTTCTAGCTCTAAGATAAATAAGTCCTACGAATGTGATGTACAGCATGGTGATCGTAGTTAATACAGCTGTATGATATGTAGAAAAGTTATTAAGAGAGTCTATCTTAAAGTTCTCATCACTAGGAGATATTTTTTCTTTTCTTCTTTTTTTAAAAATTGTATCTACATGAGATAATGGATATTAGATGAACATATTATAGTAATCATTTCACAATATGTGTAAATCAAACCATCATACTGTTTGCCTTAAACTTGTACAGTGATATATGTCAATTATTTCTCAATAAAAATTGAAAAAAGTGATTAATCAATGATGGGTGAATATGTTGATGTAGGACAGAAAGGCATGGCCAATTCTAGAAACTCACTTACTCAGCTAGTCATTAATTTTTAAAAATATTTATTGTGTCATTACTATGTGCCAGATACTACTCCAAGGTCTAGGGATAGAGGGATACATGGCCAATAGAACCAAGTGCTTTGTTCTTTTCTTTGTGGAGCTAATAAAAGGGGAGTTGTGGGGGACAAAAATTCATTAAAAAATTATGGAATAATAAGCAATGGTGTTCTGGTATAGCAGCTCTGTGGAAAAATAAAAAATAACAAGAGAAGCCCTATTTATAGTATTTGTAGATCTCCCACCATGGCTTATTTCAAGCTAACAATGGCTCAAGAACCATCTCACAAAATTTGTGAATATTGAACAATTAACTCTGGAGGGCAAGTACAAGTCAACTGCAACCACCACTAACTAATAGTGCCAAGAGGCTATCAGGATTTGGAAGACTGGTGAATGATTAACTGAGTTTGAGTGAAAAAAAAATGATCCCGCAGAAGTGGTGAGATTGAACTAAGGTAAATGAAGAGAAGAACCAAATAGTTTCAGATCAGATGGAACAGCATTGCAGATAGAAATATTGTAAGTACCCTAAGGCAGGAAAGCATTTGACATATCCAAGACAAAAAGAGCCAGAACGTAGATTTTTAATTTATTTTTCAGTCAGAAGACAACCTTGAGATCAAAAAGCCATTTAGCTAGGGCAAAGGCAGTTTTTTAAGAACAACTCGTGTTTGTGTGTGTGTATGCGTGTGGGTATATATATATATATACCAGAAAGGTGGGTTTATAGAATGCAAAACACAGCAGGAGATAAGTATTATTTTATTTTATCGACATTTATGATTCTGAGAATTCACTCCAGATACTCCAGTCTATATTTTTTCAAATTTGCTGTCCCTACAAATCAACTAGGCTTTGAAGTTTTGCTGCCACATTAAGAGGACTACTAACTTATACTGTGATAAAATATATTATTGGGATAATTTGGACAGTACTTGGAGAAAATATAAAACAAAGTGTAGGAACAAGGTAAGAGGTAATAATTTAATTAGCTTAGCAGTTTTGGAAGTATTTTCTTCTTGGAGACAAGATGACAAACATAGTTCTGTTTTGTCATTTTACCTGGAGTGGGTAGAGATGGGGAGAATCCATACCAATATTTTAAGAATGAATCAGTTGGAGTTCAAATCCAGGCTTGGCAAGTGAGCAGCTCTTGAGTGAAAATAAATCCTATTGTGAAGCAAATAAATATAAGGAAGATTAAGCTTTACATGTGGAGGGTCCGAAAGTGGATTTGTGTTTTATTATTAAAGATTTTTCATGGGTTAATTGTATAAGAATCCAGCTCATTTGTTTCTTTTTAAATTGAGATGAACCAGAATGTCTCTAGGGCAAAAGAGACTTCTGTTGCTTGTTAGGCTATGTATTTTTTTTTATTTGCAAGTAACAGTATTGAGAAAGGGATTATGACTTGTAGGTAGTCTCACAAGAAATTACTTATTACTGACATGTTAATTATATTAATGATTACAATGTTCTCTTTATCCAAGTTATTGTAATTTGTATACAGATTGAAATTGCTTTAATAGTAATGCTCAGCATTTACATGGAATTATAAGAAGTTCAAGGCCACAGTTAAAACAATTGAGTTATTTCCAAAACATTAGTTATACGTAGAATTGGGTTGTCAAAGCTAAAAATTCATTTTTTCTTTTGTTGAGAAATAGAAAAATATCAGCTTTGTTACTAATAAGTTATCTCTCTATATAAATAATACTTAAGAAAAATATCTTAACTTTTTATTAAATTATAGAAAAATAATATTAAATGACCAATAAATTTAATTTAAAACTATGAATCTTAAACTATTTTACTTTATTATTTACAATTATGTTTTGCCCTATTATTTCAGAAATACAATAAATCTATGAATACTATAAACTTTGCAGTAAAATAAACACAGTGTTGCTATTTAGATGCAAGATAATACAAAGCTTTTGAAATCACTTATTAAACTGAAGGATCCTAAGTAATTATAAATTAGAAAAGGAAAAGCAGAGAGTAGATTTCAGAATAGCTTGATTTTAATTTTCAGCTGTTCTATTAATGAATAATAGACTGTGATTTTGGATTCACTTCTAAGTGTGCAAAAAGACAATGTTGTTGGAAGTTTAACATAAGAGGCCAGATATTTTGTCTGAATCCACATGGGAAATAAAATAAAGAAAACTATTCATATTACTTAGACCAAAAATACTCTCAGCTAAATCCCCACCACTATCATTATAATCATCATTTCAATCAAGAAGAATCCTTACTGAAGCAAGTACCAAATAGACATATTTAGCTTCAGAATTAAAAAAAAAAAAAACTTTTGTATATTTTACTTTAGTGAATACTTTATTTTTACAGACAAAAAAATCAGTTTCATTTAAAGTGAAATTGTACATTCAGCTTTATTTAAAATTCAGGTAATTTTTAAAAATATTGTGAGCCAAACTAAATCTTTAGACACAAGTATTTCAATACTATAAGAAAGCAGTATTACAAGGTCTAGAGCAAATTTAATTAATTCAATATTTTCCAAAGTGGACAGCATGTACAAAATTGTGCAGAGCATTAACAGGTTTTGATCAAAGGGAATTTTGGAACATGCTTTTGGATCAGCTTACCATGAGATCTCAGCATTTTAAATATCCCAAAATAAGTTGTCAATCCATTCATTAAATATGCAGAAATATAAGTTGAAATACAGCCACAAGATGGTAGGGCATCCCAGGCAGAGGGAAGATTATGAGCCAAGATGACCAGGTGGGAGAGCATAAGGCATCTTTTGAAAAACTGTAGAGAAATTCTGGAGTTGCAAGAGATAAATCTGGACATAGAAGCAACAGCCAGATTGTGGTTGTTTTGAATGACAGACTAAGTAATTCAGACTCTTTAAAAAGTCAGTCAACCACCCATTGAAAATTTTCAATAGGGAAGAAATGGTATAAATATGGTCATCTGGAAATATTACTCTGGCCATAAATGGATAGGTTGGTTCTGAATAAAAAAAAAATATTTAAGGCAGGGAGTCTAGTTAGAAGGCCCTAACAAATATTTAAGAGTGAGCTTAAATGTGAAGTGGAAAGAGAATGCAAAATAAAGGATGAGAGCAAGATTTTCTGGAAAAGAAGAATGAGAGAAATGAGATGCAGTTTTAAAGTTTTTTAAAGAGTTCCCCAGGAGAGTGATGGTGACCTTAGTGGCCATAGGGAATTTTTTTCAGTTTCTCTCTTCATGGGTCACTGTCTATAACTGCACCCTGTGCCTTGATATAGGCCTACAATTCTTGATGACATGATTAACTTCTATTCATTCTTTATGAATTCTGGCTCACTTGCCATCTCTTCTTTCTTAAATCTATTTGAATGTTCTTTTAGTATCCTGGGCATACAATTTTTACAACACTTAAATCAATATATTTTAAAGATTTATTGTAAGTTTGGAGAAACATGGCAGAGCGAGAGACATCCCAGAACTCTTTCCTTGAAACAACAATAAGATGAACTTTTAATACTCAACAAAAATCACCCAAACTGCATACCTGCACGTATAAGTGTGGAATCTGCACATAAGAGCTACCACAGGTCAGAAACCTGAGTGTCAGGTGGTGGACTGGGAGAAAAGAAGCTGCCTCTCAGCCGCTAGAGCTCCCTGTAGTAGGAGAGGGAGGGGAGAAGGTGCTGCAACCTCCCTGAATAGCATGCCTGGGAGAGTTGTGAGTTCCATGCAACCAGTGACAGGGCCCAGTCATCAGGGCAGAAAGCAGAAAGTAGCACAGCAGAGAAACAACAGTTGATTTTTACCAGCCGTGGCTGTAAAAGCAAGGCTGAGCCATAGTCCCCAACTCCCAACCCAGAAGGCCCCTCTTCTCATACCCTCCGAGACTGATCACCGCGGAGCCCCAAGGAAATCTGAGCAAACATTACTGAAACTATCACTAACACTAACAGGAACTGAAACTGAGGGTAGCGAGCATGATTAAATATCTATCAGAAAATAAAAAGGCATTGTTAAGGCTTTATATAAACAGGGATCCAAGAGGCTTAGATGCCATCTACTAGAAACCAAAAGAAAAGCGCCTTCTTTGCAGCAAGCTAAAGAAAGACCTTTCTGGAAAAACAACAGAATACATTTCCATTACTGCCCAGGTGGAGAAATAATCCATTAAATACCTTGAAAAACCAAAGTGACAAGGCATCTCAGAAAGAAAAAGAAAAATCTCCAGAAAAATAAGCTTACAGATAGAAATATGCAACTTAAATGACAGAGATTCAGATGGTACTTCTGAAAACATTCAGTAAGTTCCAACAAGAGTCATATTAACAATCTCAGGAATTGAAAAAACACCTAGATGAGCAGAGCAAGGAGATCGAAACCCTCAAAAAGAACAGACTAGATCTTCTGGAGATAAAGAACACATTACAAGAGTTGAAAAATGAAATAGAAAGTTTGGGAAATAGAGTCAATCAAATGGAGGAAAAGATCAGTGATATCGAAGACAGAAATCTAGAAATAAATCAGAAGGAAGAAGAGAGAAACCGAAGACTGACAAATAATAAAAGAGAAATTCAAGAACTAGCTGATATCGTCAGGAGAGAAAACAAGAATAATGGGCATTCTTGATGACCAGGGAAAGTAGCAGAAACTAGAATTTTCAGACAAATAGTTGACGAGAGTTTCCCAAATCTAAAGAATGAGCTGCAACTTAGAATTCAAGAAATCAACAGAACACCCCATTATCTCAACCCAGGAAGGCCTTCACCAAGACACATTGTATTAAAGTTATCAAAAACTCACAACAAAGACAAAATTTTCTGGGCAGCCAGGGAAAAAAAGATGGTAACCTATAAAAGAAAACACATTAGATTATCATCAGATTTCTCAGCGCAAACCTTATAAACCAAAAAGGAATGGAATCAAAGATTTAAACTATTAAGTGAAAGATTTCCAGCCTAGAATAATGATTCCAGCTAAGTTCTACTTTAGATATGAAGGAGAAATTAAGACCTCGCCTCCACACATATAAAAATTGAGGGAATTCTCCACGACAAGGCCTGTACTATAGAAAATACTGAAAAGGGTCAGCTCACCTAAAATAAAATAACAAAACAAAACAAAAAATACATAATTAGGAGTAAAGTGACTATCAGGCAAATAGAAGGCAATCCTTACTAAGAATAGGCCATTATAAGCATAAATAATAAGAAGAGAATTGTTGTAACAAGGTAGTAATGAATGTTCAGCATATATAGGGACAAATTGACATAACAAAAACTTAAAAGGGGAGGATTCAAAGTTCCAAATTTGCAAAGGAGAATGGAGATAAGGCACACACAGAAGAAAATGGACGACTGTATATATACAGCTATCCTTTATATATTTGTAATGGATACCACACACAGAAGATTCAGAACTGAAGTATATAACATAAAACAAGAAAGACCAGAGGCAAAACCCACAAAAGCCAACCAAAATAAAGAAAACAGAAACACAAGGACAAAGAAGCAATGGAAACACCGAGCTACCAGAAAGCAAAAGATAAAATAGCTATAAGAAGACTTCATATTTCAATTATCACCACAAATTTAAATGGACTGAATTTACGAAGAAAAAGGCAGAGTTGCAGATTGGTTTAAAAAACAAAATCCAACCATATGATGACTCCAGGAAGCACATCTCAGCTCCAAAGACAAATATAGACTCAAAGTGAAAGAGTGGGAAATGATATTTCAAGCAAATGGCAGTCAGAGGAAAGTGGAATAGTGGTACTAATATTGGATGAACTTTAAAATAGACTTCAAAATAAAAAAGGTAAAGAGAGATACTGAGGGACACTTCATAATGATAAAAGGAATCACACACCAAGAAGACATAACACTGATTACTATCTATGCTTTCTATCAGGGAACCCCAAAATATGTAAAGCAATTACTAACAGAAGAAAAGGGAGAAACAGAGCAAAACACTATTATAGTAGGGGACCTGAATACCCCACTGTTGGATATGGACAGATAATCCAAACAGAAAAGTCAATAAGGAAATAAGATCCTTAAATGACATATTAGACCAACTGGACATAATTGATATTTACAGAGACTTCCATCCCAAAACAGCTGCTTATACAGTCTTCTCTAGTGCACATTGAACATTCTCAAGAATCAACCACATACTGGGACACAGAAATAGCTTCAACAAATATAAGAGAGTTGATATCATACCAATCATATTCTCTAATCATAATGCTCAAAACTAGAGATCAACTGCAAAAAGAAATCAGAAAGAACCACAAATACATGGGGATTAACTGAAGAATAGCTGGGTCAGGGAAAAAATAAAAAGAGATCAAGAGATACATAGAAACAAATGATAATGATAGTACAACATATCAAAACTTTTGGGACACAACAAAAGTGGTCATAAAAGGAAAGTTCATATCATTATAGGCCTATCTCCAAAAACAAGGATGAGCCTAAATAAACAACCTAATGTTTCACCTTAAAAAACTAGAAAAGGAGGAACAAATGAGACCTAAAGTCAGCAGAAGGAAAGAAATCATCAAAATTAGAGCAGAATTAAATATTTAAAAAAAAAAACAATAGAAGATATAAATGCAATAAAGAGCTGATTCTTTGAGAAAGTTAATAAAATTGACAACCCCCTGGCTAGATTCACTAAGAAAAAAGAGAACAGACACAAATAAACAAAATCAGGGATGAAAGAGGGCAAATTACAACTGACATCACAGAAATACAAAGGATCATGCAAGAATACTATGAAAAAGTATATAATAACAATTTAATAACCTCTAAGAAATAGACCAGTACTTAGAAAAATACAAGGCAAGGCTGTCCATTATTGCCACTGTTAGTCAATATAACATTGGAGATCCTAGCAAGTACCATCAGACAAGAGAAAGGTATAAAAGGCATCCAAATAGAAAGTGAAAAAGTCAAACTGACAGCATCTGAAGATGACATAATTTTTACATAGAAAACCATAAAGACTCCACAAGAATACTACTAGAAACAACAAGCAAATACAGTAAAGTTTCTGGATACAAAATCAATAGTCAAAATTTCATAACATTCCTATATTTTAACAATGAAGTGTCAGAAAAAGAAGTAGAAAAAATAATTCATTTTGCAATTGCAACACAAAGAATAAAATACCTAGGAATGAATTTAACGAAATGTGAAGGACCAATATAATAAAAACTATAAGACCCTATTAAAAGAAATTGAAAAAAATACAAAGAAATGGAAAGATATTCCATCTTCTTGGACTAGAAGAATCAACATAGTTAAAATGATCATATTACCTAAAGCATTATACAGATTCAATGCAATCCCCATCAAAATCCCATTAGCATTTTTTAAAGAAATAGAACAAAAAATCATCAGATTTGTATAGAAGCACAAAAGACCCCGAATAGCCAAAGCCATGCTGAGAAAAAAGGATGCTGGAGGCATCACTCTGCCTGACTTCAAATTATACTACAAAACGACAGTAATCAAAACAGCATGGTATTGGCAGCAGAACAGACACACAGACCAGTGGTACAGAATCGAGGATCCAGAAGTAAACACATTTATATGGGCAAATAATTTTGACAAAAAACAAAACTATTGGAGAAAAGAAAGTCTCTTCAAAAAATGGTGCTGGGAAAACTGGAAAACCACCTGCAAAAGAATGAAACTGGACTGTTGTCTATTGCCACACACCAAAATTAATTCAAAATAGATTAAGAACCTGAGTATAAGACCTGAAACAATAAAATGCATAGAAGAAAACATAGAAAAAAACTCAAGGACCTTGGACTTAAAGAGGATTTTATGAATTTGACCTCAAAAGCAAGGGAAATAAAAGCAAAAATAAATGAATAGGACTACATCAAACTCAAAAGCTTCTGTTCAGCAAAAGAAATGGTCAACAAGGTAAAGAGAGAACCATCTGAATGGTAAAATATATTTGCAAGCAATACCTCCGATAAGGGCCTACTATCCAAAATATACAAAGAACTCATATAACTCAATGACAACACAAAAACAAATGATCCAATCAAAAAAATGGGCAGAGGACCCAAAGAGATACTTCTCCCTAGAGGACAAACAAATGGCTGACAAATGTTTGAAAAGATGCTCAAAAGCATGAGCTATTAGGGAAATTTAAATCAAAACCACAATGAAATATCATCTTATATCTGTTAGAATAGCTATAATCAACAGGGCTAGTTATATACGCTAGAGAGGATGCAGAGAAAAAAGAACCCTCATACTCTTCTGGTGGGACTGCAAATTGGTGCAGCCACTATGTTAAACAGTATAGAGGTTCCTCAGAAAAACTAAGAATTGATCTACCATATGATCCAGACATCCCTCTACTGGGTCTTTACTCCAAAGACTTGAAATGAAATACTGCCTTTGCAACAACATAGGTGGACCTGAAGATAATCATGCTAAGCGAAATAAGCCAGACAGAAAAAGTTGAAAATCACATGATATCACTTATATGTAAGATATAAACCTAAAAGCAGCAAATGAGCATGACAAACAGAGACTCATGGACATGAATATAAACAATTGGTAACCAGAGGGTAGGGAATGGGGGAGGAGGGGAGAGGTAGATGGGGTAAAGGGATTCAAATATAAGGGGGTAGGAGCGAGGTGAAGTGGGTAAAAGGGGTTCAAATATATGGTAGCTGAAGGAAACTGGACTCTGGGTGGTAATCACATAATATAATATACAGATATCAAATAATTATGTACACCTGAAACATATAATTGTATTAACCAACATTATCTCAATAAACTTAATTTTTAATAAAAAAAGATTTATTAACATTTCTATCTTCTGTTAGAATATAGGCTCCCTGAAGCTAGAGACTAATTTGTCCATATTCCAGAACTAGAACAGTTACACACAGTAGAAATTCAATCATTCAATCATGATGAAGCCTCATGCCTAGGAATGTTGAAATTCTGGTAAGTCTAAAGAAAAATAGAAATTAATACATAAATGAACACAAGGATTGAGAAAAGGTTGTTTTATCCACGTGTTGGAAAGCCAATGGAAATAAGATTTAAGAAAGTGATAAAAAAAAAAAAGAATTTAATTAGACAGAGTTTCAGAGTTCAAAGGAGGCTGTGTCCACCAGATCAGGTATAGATAATTTATCCCTAGTAACCCAATACTTTCTCTAGTTTTCAAAAGATGCCTCATGCTCTTCCATTTTCTCACCTTAGCTTCTTGTGTTCCTATTGTCACCATCTACTTATGCATGTTTAAAGCATGGAAAGATGTCACTATCCTATGAGACTTATTGGTCACTTATGTCTCTAAATTATTGGAATGATTTATTTTTCCTTAATATGTAGCCTAAATACCACTTAAAAAATCCCCATGGGCTGATGTTTATGGGGAGTTTATTTTTATGAATATATTTTGGTAAATGACAAAAGGATGGGAGAAATAGAATCATCATATTATAACTCCAAGTAAAATAACAAATTTAAGTCAATGATTATTTATGGCTACAAAAACCATTAGTGAAAAAATATTACTGGGGTACTTAATGATAGATGGATCAAGTTGATAGCACCCAAACACACTTTCCAAACTTAGTCATAAAAAAGAGACAACTAGATATTAGATTCTTTTTTATAGAACAATAAAATATGCCCTCTAACATATTATTGCCAAAGAACATGAACCTGTATTTAATCAGATCTCTCTCTATAATAATCAGTTTAAAGGAATTACAGAAGACAGAGAAAATATGAAAAGACAACACTGTGTTGCATTCAGCAAAATTCTAAACGTCTGAAACAATCTAAATTTTTTCAACAAAGAAATTGCAAGGAGTAAAATTTAAAGAGGGAGTGAGAACCCTCTAGATTAAATATACAGTTGGCCATTGAACAAGGCAGGGTTAAGGGTGCTAACTCTCCATGCAGTAGAAAATCTACAGATAACTTTTGATTCTCCCAAAACTCAATTACTGACAGTCCCTTTTTGGCCTTATCCATAGCATAAACAGTTGATAACATACTTTGTATGTTATATGTAGTATATATTGTATTTTTACTATTAAGAAAATCATAATGAAGAGCAAATGCATTTACAGTCCTGCATGTATTGATTGATACCTTAAGTTTATATCATATGTTTATAAGAAGAATCATCTGTCAATGCCCACATCAATATGGTTTATATGATACAAAACACTGTAAAAGTTATATGTATTACTAACATAGATATCAAAAAAAGATAATGTAAAAAATAAATTCATATTTATTTATAGGTATGGCCATTAATACATTGAAAATGAAGAAGCAGCAACTATGACTACTGGATGGTAGCCAGTACTATTGCTATTGATACTATTGATACTATTGTATAGCCAAACCTATACACTAATGAATGGATCATTATAAAACATTTTATTGCATAGAATGTTACAGTCATATTCTTAAAATAATATTGGAAACGTTTTTACATTAAAGAAAACACTGGTGATGATAAGCTAATATACAGTTTCTCTAAGCCAAAATGGAGGCGGGGTTGGAGAGAGAGAGAGAGAGAGAGAGAGAGAGAGAGAGAGAGAGAGAGAGAGAGAGAGAGAGAAAGCAAAGTTATAAAACAATAAGAAAACTGATGCATTATTAATTTTACACTAAATATCACTCAGCTTATGCCTATGTAAGGTTAGGCCACACACTTCTATACAAATTTTGCAAATACTTAGTGATGCTAAGGATACCACAAAAATGTCTCATACAGTTCTTGCTGTACAGTTGTTAGATTTTCACACAAAGACATAATAAATAAGTTTATTAACTGTATGACATAATGATTATTTACTATTTATTAAGTGGAAGTAGATCATCATTAAGGTCATTTATCCTCTTTGTCTTCACCTTGATAGGCTGAGGAGGAAGAGGAAGAGAAGCTGGTCTTGCTATTTCAGGGGTGACAGAGGCAAAAGAAGTGGATAAAATGAAAAGGATGTAGGAAAGAAAGGAATGTTTGGTGTAACTTTACAAAAAACATCATATTCATTATAATTTCTGTCATTTTTGCTTTTTCACTTATCTAAACATGTTTCTATATGGTACAATCCTTTTTCTACCATTTGCTTTAGTTTCAGTGTCTATATCATAGAAAGGTCAATATTATAAAATAAGTGAAAGCAGTCTTGAATAACTAGAATCCTTCTGACAGATTACCTAATGTCAATTTGTTATCTGGCACTGCTTCTGCTACGTCTTCTTCCTCATGTGGCACTGATTCAGAAGCACTTGTCTCCATCAAGTTGTTTTTTATTAATTCCTCTGATGTGATAACTATTAGATGTTGAATTTCTCCAAGATCCATATCTTGAAACACTTTACCTCCTACCTTTTTTGCTATATATACATAATCTCTTTTGTAATTTCCTTGATTGGCTGTGTTATAAATTTTCTGAAGTCATGCACAGCATCTGGACAGTTTTCTCCAGAAGGAATTTACTCTTTTTAGCTTGTTGGTGTTCATGGTTTTTTCTATAACAACAATGGCAGCTTCAGTGGTGTAATCCTTCCAGACTTTCATGATGTTCTCTCTATTGGGTTCTCTTTCATAGTGTTGACAATCTTTTCAATAGAGTATCATATGTAATAAGCCTAAAAGGTCCTTATGATCCATTGATATGAAGGTTGAATTAGAGACATTATGTTTGGGGCAAGTAGACTACTTTGGTGTTGAACTCATGGGGTTCTGTGTGGTTAGGGGCATTGTGCTATCAAATTAATTTAAAGGTCAAATCTCTGAATTGACACTTCTTCCAAGAAGACATATAAATAGCTAACACATATATAAAAAGATGCTCAACTTAACTATTAGAAAAATGCAAATCAAAACCACAATACCTGTTATAGTAGCTATGATCAACAAAACAAGAAATAACAAGTGTTTGAAAGGTTGTGGAGAAAAAGGAACCCTTGTGCACTGCTGGTGGAAATGTAAATTGGTGCAGCCACTGTGGAAAACAGTGTGGAGGCATCTCAAAAAATTAAAAATAGAGTTACCATATGACCCAGCAATCTCTCTTCTGGGTATCCAGAAGAATTTAAAAACATATATTTTAAAGACATATGTACACTCTATGTTCATTGCAGCATTATTCATGGTTGGCAAGACATGAAAACAACGGAAGAGTCCTTTGATAGATGATTGGATAAAAAAAGATGTGGTACACATATACAATGGAATATAACTCAGCCATAAAAAGATGAAATACTGCCATTTGCAAGAACATGTATGGATCTTGAGAATATTATGCTAAGTAAAATAAGGCAGATGGAAAAAGTTAAGAACCATATGATTTCATTCATAAAGGAAATATAAAACTAAAAGCAAAAATGAATAAACAAGACAAACAAAATCTCACAGACACAGACAAGGGTATAGTGGTTATTCAGAGGGGAAGGGAGGTGAGCAGAAGTAGAAAAGAATAAAGGGGTCAAATATAGGTGATGAAGGAGATTTGACTTTGAGTGGTGAACAAACAATCCAATATACTGTATTATATAATCCAAGATGCTGTATTATAGAATTTTACATTTGAAACCTATATAATTTTATTAACCAATGTTACCCCAATAAATTTAATAAAATTAGAAAATAACTTTAAAAGGCAATGATCATTTAGTCATTTCATAAACTACATAAATATTAATCAATGTACTGTATACTTGGAACCAATAAAAAATATTAATAATAAAATAAAAAGGCAGACACTTAGTGGCAAGGGTATTTCCTGACTTCAGGGACAAAGCATTGATGGAATTAATACAGAAAAAGATTCTCATTGCCTAGGCCTCCTCATTGTACAACCAAAAGACTGGTAGTAGCTGGTGTTTATTTTTTCCTTTCACAGCTCAGAAATTATAGATAAGGGCACGCCTAATCATAAACCTGACTACATTTACACAAAACAGTAGAGTAAGCCTATTTCTTCCTGCCTTAATTCCTAGTGCTCGCTTCTCCACCTAACTAATAAATGTCTTTTGTGGCATTTTTTTCCAGAATAGGGCATTTTTTTGTCTGCATCAAAAACCTGTTCAGGCAGATATCTTTTTTCTTCAGTAATTTTCTTACTGCTGTTTGGCAACTCTGCTGCCTCTTGGTCGGCAGAATGTGCTTCTCCTGTTATCTTGACATTTTTTAAGCGAAACCTCTTTCTAAAATTATCAAACCGTCCTTTGCTGGCATTAAGTTCTCCAGCTTTAGAGCCTTTACCTTTCTTTTGCTTTAAGTTGTCACGTAATGACTTCACTTTTTATTGAATCATATGAGATAAAAAGGTTTTCATGCTTGCTAGTGTAGCTACTGTGATGGCTTCATATTGTCTTTTTTTTTTTTTTTTACAGTGTTTCTTACATCTTGCAATGGTGGGTGCAGACCTCAAAATGTTGAATAGCTTGATACATACCATATCAAGGTACGTTTTGAGGTAATATCATGACATTTTTCTGTTTCTTTGGATCATTTCCAGCATCACTAGGAGAACTTTGTATGGGTCCCATGGTGTTAGTTAAGGTTTATGGTATTACACTAAACATGATGAAAAATACATGAGAACTGCAAGAGATCACCTTTTTACTATGATACACAATTTACTAGAAAGACAAACTGTTTAATGGATATGATTAGCATTGCATGGTGTTTTAAGCAGATACTAGAAATACTTATGTTCATTGCAAAAGCAACAGGAGGTGGCTAAAAATGTATTACAGTAAAACAGTACATATTACAATTAAAATTCATGCAGTTATGACTTTATATTACATCTTTGCATTTGCTTACATTTCTCTCAACTGTGAGTGATACCATGTATGGTTTGTAAGTGTTTTGGTCATAAATTTTGATAACTTTAAAATTTGTATAACAGATCTGTATATATTTTATAGTAGTAATTGATGAAATAGATTTGTATCTATATATATTTTATGCATTTAGTACACATCTATCTTTTTCTCATTTTTTTTGATATTTCTAGACTACATAGTTCATCTGTGAGTTTTTCACTTTGTTGCAAATCTCCAAAAAATTTCTTAATATATCTATTTTAAAAATCTGCATATAAGTGAACTTATGCAGTTTAAACCCATGGTATTCAAGGGTCAACTGTTTATTGAAAGAAACTTAAAGACTTGTTAATCAAAAGTATGAATATTTTTGGATCCTGATTTCTGCTGATCCAAATTCATATATCATTTACGAGACAACTAGGAAAATAAGACACCAACTGATATTAAGATTCTACTCTTAATTTTTAAATATGATAATGACTGCCTTGTTTAAGCATCATTATATATCTTGATACACTTTCAGATGAAATGGTACGATACATGGAACTTGCTTCAAAATAACACATGGTGGTGGTAGGAAGGTGGTGAGTGGTGGTAAATGAAAGAAAATTGATTATTGTTGGAGTTGAATGATAGCCACATCATTCATTTTTATATATGTTTGAAAAATTACATTTTATATTATTTAAAAATGCATGTCCCTAGGCCCAATCTCTGGGCTATTGAATTACAATAGTTCTGGGGATCTGAATTATTAATAAGTTCCAAAATGAGAATATAAACATTAAGACTTTGGAATCACTGTCCTTAAACAATATATCCCATGGTTCTTGCTCTTATCAGTAAAATATAGTCAATTATATACACATGCCATATCTTTAAAGATAGAAACTATGTCTTTCATCTCTCAAGACCATATATCTTATATATACTCAATAAATATTTGGGATGTTAGTCAAAATATTCATTGTTGTTCACTCTGAGTAAATGTTTTAGGTCTAGATTATATAAGACTTACCCATATATTCCAAGATATTTGGTCTCTTTGGCATCAGGAGCATGAACCTTCTTAAACCTTTAGCAATAATCTTCTGTGGAATTTCTTTCTTAATGGTATTTAACACTCCTAATTCCTAAATGGCCAATAGCTTTATACCTCATGCAGCAAGTATAAGATCAAACAGGATGAGAACAAAATAGCCACCTCTTTCAAAGACAGATGAAAATAGAGAATATTAGCAGCCAAGTGTAGAATAATAACACTGATAATTATATATGTAATATACAGTATATGTATAAATAATCTTTTCAAGAAAAAGCAATTAAATGTTTCCACTTGCCATTACCTCTTAAACTTTGACTTTCTAAATTTTTGTTTGTTTGCAATGGTTTATTTATTAAGTAACCACTTTAACTCTCCTAAGAGAGTATGCTTGGGAAAAATGTAATCTTTTATTCAGATTTGTTTTCCTAAAGACCTAGTATTCCCTATAACTACACCTTGGAACTCTTGAAAGAACTCTATAACAGATTCTGTCCTATTACAGGTTTTGTGTTCTAGTTCTGCACAAACAAGCTAGGTGGTTTTGAAATTGACACTATTTTTATTGGGTTCTGATTTTGCCATATACATAATTCTAAAACAAATATCAGTCATCTCTAAGTTCATCTACCATTTTATGCTACTTCTAGAAAAAATATTTCATCTAACATTTAAATAGAAAACATAAACTTTCAGGGAAAAAAATATAAAATGGTTTTACCTCAACATCTCAGATGAAAATAAAGTCAAATACATACATTCTGTTCTGAAGGTGTAAATCCAGGAATATAAAGGATTTTTTCCCACTTTGGCTTACCTGTTTATGAGCATGATCATAAGAATTAATATGATTGTCAAATTCCTGGTGTTTGTGATACTGCTTGTCACATAATTCACAGTAAAAGTTTGCCTTTACATCTTCCAGGGCTTTTGCTGTGGACTTCTCCTTTTCTGGAAAATCCTTTAAAAAAAAGGCAAATATGATGGTTATATTCCTCTCTAATATCATAACCAGATATCTTATTATTCAAGTTGATAATTTTACTGTGACTGAAATAATATGGTGAGGCTAATTATTTTTCAAAAATTCATGGTACTGTGGAAGTAACTTTCAGCTCAGCCTTATCTCTAAGTTATCAATAAATACATAATAAACTATCTCAAAGAAGCCCTCAACTGCAAACTGGTCATTATTCATCTTTCTTATCACCTATTTCCAGCTTGTGGTTCTGTTGACTCACCTAACTGGAAATCTCTGCGCCATTTCTTCTGCTTATCCAAATGACCCATCTCAAACATTACAAGTCCTCTCTACTACAATATTTTGTCAAAACATTAATTACATTGTTTTATATCATTCACTGAGTGCCATGTATTTTAGTCTCGCTGAGATCAGTGTTGGGACTTGCTATTCTCTGCACATAATGCATTTACTACCTTGTTAAATTGGTAAGTTTGTACTTCTTTCCCAAACCAGCTCTTTGCACCCTTTGGAAGTCTTTTCCATAACTATTCTGGAAGGAGAAAGCCTCCATTATGTTACTTATTACCAAACACATCTATGATCATTTCTACTTTATCTCCTTCATAGACAGTTTTGTTGATATTAACCCTTATATTTTTGTATGACACAAAAATTCATCTTCACCCAACTGATTATCCACTCAATACGTTCTCCCTGGGAGATCTCCCCACTCACACTATAGCTACAGCCCTATTTATCCATAATCTCTAATTCCAGTCTAAACTTCTTCCATAAGCATCAGTTTCTCACAGACATCACCAATGAGTTTATCACATTTTTTTCAAGACTATTACCCTTACAATTTGACCATGCTTTTATCTCAAAAAGTGCTTTGGCCACTTCATTCCTCTGCTTAAAATCTCCTTGAATTTTCTCATTCCCTATAGAATAATAGTAATAAATACTATTGAGCATAAATATGTGCCAGGTATTGGGCTAAGTATGTGAATTATCTCATTTATTCCTCAAAACAACCCTACAAAAATAAGTTATATTTAAATCTACATTTTACAGATGTTTCAGCCAACATTTAGAGAGGTCACACACTCGTGGTCACTGAGTTAGTGAAAGGAGATTCAAATTTAGATAACCTATTCCTCACTCCCATAGTAATAAACAACTGTGCTTTACCATCTACTTTTAAGACCAATCCTATTAACATACCATACAAGCTCCTTCCTACTTCATCAGTATCATCTTGTATCAATTCATGCTCCCATATTACCCTCTTAAATTCTCTAACTAGACATGTCCCACAATGTTAAATGATCTGTTTTCACGTCTATTGCTCCCATAAATTCTTTGAAGGCAGGAACTATGTTATTCATTTTTGTGTCTACAACATTAACATAATATTTAGCCCAGAATTGGTGTCCACTTAATATGCATTACATAAATTAATAGAACTTACATGCCTCTTACCATTCTGCAAGTTCTTCTCTATTATCTCAGTGCCTAAATAAAAGAATGATCGGCACATAGAGGATATCAAATAAATATGCATAAAAATGGATGAACAAAATAAAGGATGGGTTTTAGTTTTGTTTTCTAAAATGACTAACCCTCTATAAAAAGAAATCAGGCCATGAACCTAAATCATAGGTACATCTCTGCCTAGACAAGAAAACAAACATAAACAGTTCAGGCACATTCTTACAGGGCTGGGTGAAGTGATGGAGCAATTACTAAATTGACATGGGAAAATAATTATTAAAGCCCAAATATAAGAGCTAACATGCATGGCAAATGGCAGGAAAAACATGAGTACCATTAATAAACAGCAAAACTAGACCAAATATCTGGATTGCTTATCTAAGAGAGTTAAAGTAGAAATGTGAAGACATTCAAGGCTAATGGGAGATATAAAAGCTATTGAAAATAATGTATCCAGTGATGAGAATATGGACTTTGATTTCAGAAAAAGTCTCAATTACTCTAAGAACTGGGATAATGGCCTGCTAATGTAATCACTGTTGAGAATTGAGGCTGGACTATATTGAGGTAGAGCTAAATCTCTTGATTTAGTTGGCTTAGAATCAGGGGAAATCATTATTTCTCATCCAGTCATTCTCACTAAGATTTTTTTTCATGCCCTTTTTTAGTATAATTTTAGGAACAGGATTGGAACTAGGGACTATTTTGGTTTAACCATAGTTCTTCTTACTTTACTATGACACTGGAATAGCCTTAGAAAACTCACCATGTGCCTTAGATACTGAGCAACTCTGCCTCAGTAATTAAAAATGCCTTAGCTTTATTAACTGGTTGTGATGTGGGTGGCAACTGAGAATACAGGATGAACATGTGATTAAAATGTATTTTCACATTATTCCAGATTATGTAGAGAATTTTATGACAATAACCTAATGGCCAGGATTGAAGCTTCTCGCATTACCTGGTATCTTCATCTAAACATGTTTTATCTCTAAACCATCCTTTAATTATGACATTACATGATTTCCAATGTAAAGATAATATAGTTATAATTAGAATCTACCAACATTTTAGTCACATACCATCTCCTGTGAATGTTCACATTTTACATAGTCCTAGACTAAATTATGTATCCCATTTTTTGAAAAGATATGGTGCTGATATACCTATTTCACTTCCTTTTAAGGATTAATGATGTCTCCCAGGGTGTATCCTAGTCCCTTTATTAGAAGAAGCATGTATAAGTGGGATATAAATGTCATTAGTAAAACACATAGAGTTCAAAATTCGGTGTACCCAGCAAAGTCAGAAGTAAGAGCACAAACCCAACAGCATATGATTGAGTCATGAGAAAAGGGAAAGCTGAAACCTGAAGGTAGAAATCTCAGGCAGAGAACAATATAGCTAAGAGCCAGGTAGGGGCAACAAAATTATAGAGGAAAAGAAAAATAAATGAGTATTTAAAATTTTTGGCAAAACTTGAAAACTGAGATTAGAATTAAAGCTGAATAAAAGGACTGTGACCCAAATGGTCTGTAATATTACTCAGCATGAGATAGGCCTGTTCTTGAGTGTGAAATTGGAATATCTATGAAGATAGAGCTGAGCTGGTCCAGCCATATGTTCCAGAGGCTGTAGGGTAAGGTCTCAGACTAGTAAGAGAGGTATTATGCAGTTTAAAGCTACTGTTTAGCAGAAGAGACAAATGATGTTTAATATTATCATGACTTGGATAAAATTAGGCAATGGTAAAGCAGGGACACACTCTCCACTGTATTATGCTGCCTCATCCACCCAACCATTTATTCAGCTATAACCATACATTTATCCAATTAACCATTAAGCATTCATACATTTAAAAATCTCCTGTTAAGCAACTTCTAAATGTCAATTTCTTACTGGGTCTTCCCTTCAGAATTTTACAGTCTAGTATGGGATAATTACATGTAAAGAGATGTTCACTGTAAATTGTGATAGAGTGATAATCACAAGTTACTATAGAGTTTACCTAGTTTATACTAGGTAAGAATAATTTTTTTTTAAACTTCCACAAAAAAAAAAAACAAAAACAAAACAGATGAACAACAAAAAAACTAACAAGACTCATAAAGACAGACAACAGATCAGTGGTAACCAGAGCGGGAGTGCGGTGGAGGGAGGAAAAAATGGGTCAAAGAGGTCAAATATATTGTAATAGATGGAAATTAGAATTTTGGTGGAAAGCACAATATAATGTATACAGATGTCAAATTATAATACTGCACATCTGAAACTTCTAATATATTAGAAGCCAAAGTTATCTCAATGAAAAAATAAAATAATTTTAATAAAATAATTGGAAGAAAAGTCAGGTGTTTTTTTTTTTTTCTTTTTTCACCCATAGCATTGACTGGGTATACTGTAAGCGCTCAGAATTTCAAATAACCTTGAAGGCAAATTAAGGTGATATTTACTTTCTGAAATAATTACACAGTCTTTAAATATATTTAGAGATATGGAATAATTATGAAAGGAGTAAAAATATTCACCAATTCTCAATATCAGTAAATTTGAAAATAAACACTCAATAAATTTCACAATAATACAGTAGGCATACAAAATTTGATGTATAGCTCCAACATTGATTTGCTAGTTATATAAATTTCTCTTCTCATTGCCTATGAAGAGGAGGCTTTTGAATCTCATTTAGCAGAAAAAAATAACATTTATGGAAAAAAGAAAACTTAACCATTCTCAATGATTCATTGAAAGGTTGAAAAGAATTATAAATTTAACATGACAATTATCTTAACAAGAGTCATTTAAAATTTAACATTAGGTATTGCCAATAGGCATTTTATGTTGCAGTTCAGTAAGAACTTTGTAGTAATTAATTATTTTTCATAATTAATATTTGGTTGCAAGAAGAGAAAATGTATTTTTTCACACCAAGAATTTTACATTCATGAATATAATAGGTGTGTTTGTAAAATGGCAAGTATTCTGACTAGAGTAATGCATTTAATTAGAAATAGGGATGTTTGCTACCAAATTACTTTTTATTATTAAGATGATGCTTCTGTACTAATATTCACTGAACCCTTATTATAAACCAGAAATCTGCCAAGCACTTCATATATCTCAACTCCCTTAATCTTCACAATAACATTATGAGTTATTATTTATTATTATCCCATATAAAGATATAGAAGGCAAGGCACAAACACATTTAGACACTCTCCTGATGTTGAAGAGTAGAGACTGAATTTAGACTCAGATCTGCCTGACTTCAGAAGCTATTAATCACCATGTTCACAGCTGCCCCAATTACTTAGCCTTTAACCAGATGTCACATAACTCTGAACTGTCTCTGCTAACTTTTATGTAGATTTAGAATGATATAGAAACCCTAGCTCCCAGAGTTAGAGGACTAATTATAATTTTTAAAAATCTATAAAGCCCTTGAAACTAAGAGATGACACTAGAAAAATACAAGGTGATAGTCCTGTTTCTACTGCTTGTTGACTATGTGCCTTGAGTGTTAAAAAGAAAGAGAAAAAAATCAATTGCTGTTCTTCATATTTCCTTGATGGTAATACCAGCTCCAAGCTTTGAGAATTAAATTCATGTTCTTTGCTTGAAATCTCACATTTGACCTTTCACAGTTATGTCTAAGAGATGGCTTTAAGAATTTTAATGTTCTCTAAGCAGTTCTATTATATTGGCCCCAAGTAAAATCCTGCTTCAGAAAGTATGTTTTCCCTCACCTTTGATGATCAAGTGGCTGCCGCTGATTCAGAAAACTCTTTTGATTTCCACCGTTTTACTGTATCTCTAGAAGAGATTGTGTGTGGGAAAACTCTTTTTAGAGGTTTCATTCATTCATTCATTTATTCATTCATTTTTGTGACAGGAAAAGAAATTAGTGTTTGAAGACTGACTAGCCTAAATCTCAGCCTTTACCTTAGAGCAGTTTAAACTTTCAAGGTTTCAGTTTTCTTAGTGTAAGTTAAGGGCAATAATGAGTAGTTTACAGGATTGTTCTGAATACAAAGTAATTTTTATAGAAGCACTTAGTACAGTGCAAAGAAAAAAGCAGGTACTTGATGTTTGAATATTGTGTGTGTATCATTATATGTATGTAGTAGTAAAAAATTATTTTAAAATAATGTCATTCTCCCATGATTCTACAATGCAACTCTCATTTTCCAATGAAAGTTTGAGTATTGGAGAGAAGTCAATAGCATTTTCAGCCCATCATCTCTTATGAAAGCACAATAACCTGCTATTAAATTCAAATTTGGTTTACATAATTAGAATTTCAGATGATTTTATCTCACATTTTTTTTAACTTTCAGACTATTTAGGAATTCCACACATAGTTAAGAGAGCATCATAGGGGCTTAATTTAAATTAATATTACTAACATTAATTTTCCTAAAGATGTGACTGTCTGCTTTTATAAAAAGAAAGGTTTTGCATTATATAGCATCTAGTATGTACTTCTTTAGAAGAAACTCAATAAAGATTTCTTGGAATTTGAAATTTATAAAAAAGCAGAGAATGTCTTTCTGCTACATAATAGGTTCACTTCCCCTGGCAATGTTAAGGCTTATTATAAAAGTTTTAGACTTTTAATATATCTTTTTTAAATGTATCTTCTGAAGTCTAAAGAGTTTTTGAAGAATTATCTTAAAGCAATAGAGGGTGAACTGCACACAGATTAACAATCAGAATATAAATTCTTGATTTACAATGCTCTTCCCATTTTACCACAATCACTTACTTTCCTTACAATTAATTGAGAATCAGTATTGGTTTCCTAGATGTGAAATAGAATAAAACCAAATTTAGATTGTGCCATCAATGGCCAAATAGGTGTGATGTCAGCCACTTCCTAAAATTGAAAAAGAGATTTTCCTCTTTTATTAATGATTTATTCAAGCTGCTCAGATTAGAAGATAAATACAAGCACACTAAATATGTAAACGTTTCTCTGGGTGGTATTCTTTGAAGACAGCTCAGCATCATTTCTAATTTGAAAAGAATAACAACTTTCTTATTTACTGGCAAGATGCCAGAGTAATGATTGCATTTTTGTTCAGGAAGCAATTCAGTATTTAAAATTTGCTTGTATAACTGCTTATTTTGGAAAAACTTCCTAATTTGGTTGCATTTAAACAGATATTATTTTTGAAAACACATGCATTTCCATTAGAACCACTGTTCAACAGTATTCTATACCAGCAACTTTAGTTTTCTCAGTATAAATTAATATATAGGTCTTTCACCAGAAAAAAAAAAAACACTTTGAAAAGTATATAAGACAGTCTCAGGTGCACTTGAAGATAATCATCATAGCAGCTATTGCATTACTGCTTGTCTATCATGAAGGAAAAAAGGGACAGTTGTTTCCAGATCGCTTATTGATCAGCTACAGATACTGCATTGCACAGTTTCTAAAGGTCATGGATTAGTTTGCAATTTTTTTCTTTAACAACCAATAAAACAGTAAAACACACATAAAGCGATGAACATGATATAGTATTAGCTCATCGAGATGCAAGGACTACCAATCTCTAATAGATAACATCCCAGCCCTCACAGGTAAAACCATGCAATATCCTCAGTGAAAGAGAAAAAGAGAGGGCATGAGAAAATAAATTTACCCAGAGTTAGGGAAGTGGTGAATCCATTAAACTGTAGTCCTTGTTCTAGATTTTACACCTAGCAAAAACTCATTGATGAATGCATGAATGAATAAATGCAATCAATGAAGAAATGAATACATTTGATTTTATTCTCACTTTTTGCTGGTTAGTGGCAAAGGGGAGAGAATTGGAAAGCCTAAAATAGATATGCTAGTGTGAAAACCCATACAACTGCACAACTCAAAGGGTGAACCTTAATGTAAACTACAGACTTTAACTAATAATAATGTATCAATATTGGTTCACCAATGAACATCCTTACCCATCACAATTAATTCAAAATGATAATAATTAAGAAAGTTATGCATAAGAGTTGGAAAGAATATATAGGAACTCTCTGTACTTCCTGTCTAATTTTCCAATAAACTCAAAACTGCTCTTAAAATAGTCTATTATTTAGAAAAGAAAGTGTCAACTAAGTTACATTTTAATAGTCCTACCTTTGTCGAACTCAAAGAAAAACAATGTATAGTGTAAGAGCAATCTAATCCATGTTATGTAATACATACAGCTGAGCTCAAGCATGTCAAATGACAAATGAGAGCCCCTTTGTATGAGACAGAGAGCAACCCTCAGCATCCAAGAAAAGCAGAACTACTGACAGAACATATTTACAATCATTAGATTCACTGGAAATTCAAGGGTAAAATTTCTATATTTAAAAGAAAGACTTTGAAATGCATCTATTGTGTGGGTATATAAAACATGACTTAAAAAATGTATTATCTTCTTCCAGACTGATAATATTGTCCTATTTACAAAGGTAGTAATTACCACTCCATCAATTCAGCCCACAAATATGTATAACTGTAATAAATATAGACATATTTCATTCATCTTAATTGAATACATTTAAATGAATACATCCATTATGTATTAGACAGGAAGTACATTCATTTAGCCATTACTCCTGCTATAACTATTTATTGTAAAAATGCAATTAATAGTATCTGACATTTCATTTTATAATATAAAAGAAATCAATGAAAAATGTCAGGTAACTAAGTTTTCTAGAAAGTTGCTAGTGACATCTGCTCAATTAATTCAACATTTGTAACAGCTATCCAGGGGAGAAATTATCATGAAGAGATGCTGACCTAGACATTGCTTTATCTTTGTTCAAGAATTGACTGCAAATATGTTTCCTTCATAGATTCAGGTGATTGTCAGGTAATTTTCCATTCTTAAGCCTTCTCAGGTTGTTCTGGTATTAATCTGCACAGTTCTATAAAACTTTGTTTACATTCTGCGTGTGCTTTAAATGGACCTGGAAACTTCTAAGTGATGTTTTTAAATAGTATAAAGCCAATGGCTTTCCTTTTTTAAAAAGATGAGCAAATCATATATATGCCAGAACTCCAAGGCCATTCCTTCTGTTCTCCTGAAAGTCTGCTATACCTGATAAAAAGTCTGCTGCATTTGGTTTACTTGTTCTATAACCAGAGATGTTTAAAAAGTGATTATGCTCACAAGGGCACTACATTATTTCAAACTGACTGTTCCAGGCCTTTATACGTTGAAATTCTAACAGGTAATTTACTTTCAAACTTATAAAAAATCAGCAATTGTGAAAGAAGTATGCTATATATAAACTCTGTGTCTTGAATCTTGAAATATTAACTTCAAGCAGGAAAAAAGTGTCACGTAAGAGAAATCTATCAATATGGTAGTTTACTTTGAGAGACAGGCATACACATGGGCTAAAAGAAATGCTATAAACTAGAGTGGCTCTGTTGTCCTATAACTTAGAAGAAAAATATCACTTACACTTTGCCTATTAATTATTATACTCATAGAAGTTTGCAAAACTTCTGTCAGTGACTTCAGATTTCATCAAAAATAAAATCTGTATATGTTTTATGGATACGCACTTGATATTTTGAAAACAAATTAAAAATACTTGTCAATTGAATTCAGAAAGGCCGATTAGCTGGAAACTGGGGTCAAAGTTACTATGTGTTATAAAGACTATACTAATAACATTGCACCCAGATTGTGGTGAGGAGTCTACAGTTGAAACAGCTTTGCCTAGCTGCTTGAGCAGTTGGAGGTTCCACACATATTGTCAATACTAACTCAATAAGCCATATAGCTGTGCTCTACTCTACTGTGTGTGTTTATGTGTGTGTGTGTGTGTGTGTGTGTGTGTGTGTGTGTGTATGTAGTATATAGAGCTAGTCTAAAAAGAGAACTAGCTATAATAGAACAGAAGTTGTACGCTCACTGTAACATAAATGGAAAAGGAAAGTTAGAATCATCATACAGGCATGTAATTAGAAGGGACTTCAGAATTTCTTTTCTAGAATAAAAATAACAATAATACAGTTATTTTGTTTACTAAGATTGATGTAGGATAAAGAGATGATCAGAAATGAGAACTCAAGTCCTTGACTACAAACGTTGAGACCAATGATAGAACAATTAATTCTACGAAGTCTATTTCCTCATTTAGAAAAGAAGGTTGATTTAAGGGACTACTAGATTTTCGCATCTCTGACACTTGAGGTGTATAAATGAATATGTGAAGATTTTAAGCTGATATAGATATAGATGATATAGGTATAGATAGATAGATAATAGATATTCTCTTTTCTTAAGTCATCCAATCAGAATCTCTTTAATTGCATAATTAGAAAGTATATTCATACCCTTGAAATGCCAGAAATAGAAAAATTTCAGTTTCAAACCATCTTCTATAAAAGAAAACAGAATCACTCTCAGTACAGGACCTCTTCTTCCCTTTAGTTCCCTAAGCTTCAAAAAAAGCATTTAGAGATTGTTAGTTTTAGATATAGTCCATTAAGAACTGCATTTAGCCAGTACTAAAGACTGGCTTTAGAAAGGAGGAAGCTGATTTTTTTTCTGATATTGGAGAGATATCAGAGATGAAGTGGGGGGAAGCAACAGATAAAAGAATTCATATCTAAGACCTTTATTTGTTATGCTGCCTTTGAAGGAGTTTGTTGTAGGATAGGGATTTAGTTGCATTATGAAGGTTTGGATTAGTAACTCTGTTACTCTACTGTGCAAGATAAGATAATGCACAATTCCTATTCTCGGGAGACTCTCAGACCACCAGCAGGGATAGGATTAATTCACAAATTGCAAGTGCCAACAGAAAGGAATATATAATCATGTAGTGTGAACTTAAAGTACTTGCATGTTCAGGGAAGGGAAATAGCCATGCTGCTCTGTAATGTGCCTGCACAGTTAAGTAATGTGCCTACACACTTGAATGGCTCATTAATTCTGGGCTTTAAAAAGGTGACATAAAGTATTGTTGAGAATGAATGAACCTACATTTGGTGATGAGAATAACTACAGATATCACTCTATATCCTAATAAACAAAAAGCCGTACAAACTTTAGAGAAGACACGATTCCTATTTCTATTTCCTCGTCTATGACTGCTCGTATTATTTCTGAACAGTAGCTAAGGTAAAATCATGATCCTGACCATGTTCCATAGTACATTCCTTGTGATTATATTCCCAGGACATCTCTCTTGGACTTTTTGCTTCTTGTGTCAGTGTCTTTACACAAAGTCTCAGTTCACTTTGAATGGCATAAGCACAAGTAAGTGATTTTAAAAATTGATTCCTATAGAATCTTTGCATCCTTTATGCCATGGAAAATCCTGACTGTCTGCTCTCTGCTTAAATATCCTGTTGGAACCCTCTTTTGGAATCTGGATCCTCATTAGTGGCTACTTATCAGCAAATCTCCATTCTGGACAAGCCAGCAGCAATGGCAGGGGTCATTTACACCCAATTTAGTAGGGAAAAAAAAGTCTCCTCTGTAGCGTAAAAAGAAAAGAAAACCTTCATTGATGAGAAATGATGCCCTTAAACTTTTAAATAAATACCATGAAGTTTTCCCTAGGACAAGTAGCAAAAGCTTAGATAGGAGCACCCCTATCTTTGTGATGCCCAAACATCACAAAGGCTTCACTTTGGATGTCCATCTAAAGAGGAATAGCAAGGGACTAAAAAAAAAAGGTGTGAGTGGGAGAAACTATTGAGGAATATGAACAGAGCTATGGAAATAGAAAGAGAAAAGAGACACTTAGGATAAATAGAAGGATTCATATTTCTTTTGTGGAGGAGTAGAACAGAAGACTAATAAGGAGAAAAAAAATCAGTCTAGAGGCATTAGAAAGTCTATGTTGGAGGGGAGAGCAGAGATAAATGATAAATATTTTTCTCAGTCCTCCCTAATGTTTTAGCCAAAGGCTATTTGTGAGGGGATGAGAAATATATCTCTTTCAGGATAGTCCATGATTTAAAATTTATTTGTGGAAACTTGAAAGTATAAGAAGGTCAACAATACCTATATTTCATCTGAATCATCTTGACCTTGACATTCTCTGGGACTTACCAAAATCAGATCAGTGTTCCTCAATTGGAAAGCCTTTGTCATGGGATATTTTTCAACAGTCCATGTGTTTTGCAGTAAATTTAACATCCCAGTTGGAGATTTTACAGACAAGAACAGGATTTCAAAGATTGGAAATAAATATGTATTATTTTTACTGTGTTCGTATTGTTATGTCAGTTGCGATAGGAGTTGTTTAAGACTCAGAAAGTATTGTCCCTTTACTAAAAGAATGTGGAGTTAGCTGACAGAGAGAAAACAGAAAGAAAATATAGAAGCACTTTACATGTAATAAAGAATAAGAACATTTATGAAGCACAGAAATGGTGGTAAGACTCTGAAACCTGGCTCAGCTTGGACTTTAGGGGATTGTTTAATTTCTGTAAAATGAAAATGATAATGTCACTCTCACAGGATGACTGCAATTAAATAAATCTAAACGTAAAAAGCATCTAACACAGTTTTTCCAGGCACCACACAGCAGATATGTATATAGGACTGTAACTCTGGATCAGACAAGACAGCCTGAACTTAAGTCAATGCTCTATTCTTCATGAGTGCGGGGCACTCAGCAACTCCATCTGTATCTGTGTCTTCATCTGTAAAACAGGAGAGTGTGCTAAAAGTAACTCATAGGGCTATTGTACTGATAATGGAAACAAATCAAATAAAATACTTGGAATAGTACCAGGCTAATATTGCTATTTGTTTTGTCACTTTGTTTACATTTTCTAGGT
The DNA here is from genome assembly GCA_004027375.1 of Macroglossus sobrinus. Taxonomy (NCBI): domain Eukaryota; kingdom Metazoa; phylum Chordata; class Mammalia; order Chiroptera; family Pteropodidae; genus Macroglossus; species Macroglossus sobrinus. The sequence goes on along the minus strand of PVKZ01000097.1, from coordinate 694,883 downwards.
TTTGTTTGATTCATTTTGTTTGTATACAATTTAATAGCAAATACAAAAACATGCATTAGATTTGAGTGTGATATACTGTGATAGGTGAAGACAGATACTGGGCCAGTTACAGTAGAAGTGTCTGGGTTAGGAATGGAGACTGAGGAAGAGTCCTTGAGGACTGCACTAAAAACTGCTGGCTTCAGTAAGGAAGAGAGAACCAAGCCTTTCATAACTGACACCCAAACACTATAAGTAAATAAAGAATGAGCCCACAAAGTCCAATAAAAGGCATTTCTTCCCACGGGGAAGAGACGTAGTTAGCTGTACCAGATTGAATGATGTACAATGTGGATGACAAATTTTTCTTTCTATGGGAACGAACTATCTTTGTGTTGCAAACTAAAAGAAGGAAAAAAAAATCAATGGAGAAATAAGCAGAAGCCTCAGTTAGACACTTAATTATGTTCCTATGAGGACATTGGTGTCCTTTATTGCTTATTCTTATTTCCAAACTCCCTATGGCACCATATTCCAGATAAATTACTTGTTAGAAATAATGTTTCTTGTATTAAACATACATTTTTCTTTCTATAAACAGGTTCTGCTTTCTACTACACATGGTGAGCTGAGCTGGTTTCTTGACCTGGACTTTTGCTACTGCGTCTTTTTCATTTCAGTTTTTGGTACTAATACAAATGAACTAATTTTTAAAAAAAACTTTTTTGTTATTAAAAAAAAGTTTTGAATAGTTAGTTATATCTCCACTACTTACTCTACAAAAATTGTAATTTGAAAGTTTATCAATTTATAAAATATAGGAACCTACTTCAGAGATTAATAACAAATAATCTTTGCTCACTCTGCAGTGGCATGTTTAACTTTTATTACATTTATGAAAAAAAACATTTTTTAGGTGTTTTGACAAATAATCTAAAGGTCACTTTATTTCTCATTTAGTAAAAAACATCTAATTTACAGTATTTTTTTCACTAATGGTATTATGAGCTAATTGATTCTATAATGTTTTCATTAAAATAGAAAAAAGGTGTATTATTACAAATGCTATTAACATTATTGTACAGAAACTCAGGGTGACCATAAACTTGAAGGTGGTTTGAAATAATTTGAACATTATGCATTTTATTTTTATCAAATGACAATAACAATATTTTATGGGTTCTTACTAGAAAGATTATGTACACCCACACTAATTATTTTGTTTAGCAAGTAAAAAGTTATTTAGATGACTTATGTGTGTAAATATGTTTGTGTGTAGCATTCTTATAAAATATTCCCATTTACTCTATGTGCCTTAAAACAATGCATTAGTTGATCAAGCTAGTATTACAGTTAAAAGTGAATTTATAAAGGTTTAAATGTCTATTGATATTTGTGAATTCTTCTGTTGATCATTAGTTAGCAATACAAGAAAACTGGAATAGTCTAAGGTCAGTGTTCTATTCATACAGATGCAGTCTTATGACTACATCTGTATGTGGAACCACACCAATAAGATGCCATTATTTTAAAACAGGTTTAGTAACTTCTAAGCATTCAAGTTGCTAATCAATTGAAGAACAATTTATTCACATAGAAACGAGGTCATGTTTCCTCAATACTAAAAAATTAAAATGTAAGAAGATTTCTACTTTCTTGGGTCTCCATTTAACTAAATTATATTTAACTTTGCCAACCTATACATATTGTCTATTATAATAAGGGAAAAAATTCAAGAACCTCTGTGTATTTTTAAGAGCTAAATGTATATTCCAATGAGTAACCAAGTAACAGATTTAGTAAGACCCAAGATTACTGTTTCCTCATAAGTAAAATTTTAAAAACACTTCTTCTCTTTTTATTATAATGCAGAAGTTACAAAAAGGGGATAACGTGAAAACTCATAACAAGTACAAAATATGATTGTAGTCAGCAAGTGGAAGAAAAAGGGAGAAGAAATGGAAGAGCTGTTATACAGATAGATATTCATGGGAACCAGTTTTAGCTCTAAAGGAAATCTTAAACTTGCTATAGCCAGGTATTGAGGTTGTTTACTTCTGTTTTATATTGTTTTGTTTGGGCACTAGGAACTGAAAGGATATAAAGCTGAATTCTTAAACAAATTACAGTCTTACCAAAAAAGCTAATTAAATATTATTATTTTACTTTTTATAACTATGGAATAGTATGCATTTAAAATTTTATATAAATTAAATCATAATGTGTGTATTCTTCTGACTTTTCACTCAATATAGTTATGCTGTGTGTATCACTTGCTCATTTTTATTCTTGACTGGTGTTCTATTGCATAACTCTGTCACAATTGTTTATCTGTTCCCCTGTTGTTGGGCATTTTGGTTCTTTCCAGTGCTATTCTAAGATGAAGGAGAAGTGGGAGGAATGGAAGAATAGAAGGGATGGAAAGGAGAGAAGGAAGGAACTATAAAAAGGCACTAGGAAACATTTGGTGTTGATAAATATGTGAAATTATCTTGATTGTAGTGATGATTTTGTGGACATATACATATGTCATAACTGACTAAATTGTACATGTTAATTATGTGCAGTGTTAAAATATTAATGATTAGTCTTTCTAATTTATTACATCCTAATACAAATTCTTTATTATCCCACTGTTGGCAAATAATGTGGGCAGATATTACTCCAAACATAATAGCATACATATTTTCTTACAGCTTGGTTCTTTCTTCTTTATCCCATTCTAAAAAATAAAAATTATTTTCATAATTTTGCATAAATGTCAAGAATAATTTTGTTGCCAGATAAAATTTTTGCCAGATGCCTTTTCATGAGTAGAGTATGGCAAATATGCTTGGTAGATGCACTTTTAAAACATCCAGTTCAGATTTCTCTCCCTGTCATCTGGCTATAGCATTTTTATTCTGCTCCCTACATAATGTCCTCAGAAAATTATTAGTTTTCTTTTTCCATGTCTCCTTTTTGATCTGGTGGTACATTATACCTTTGTTTTATGAGGTGGTAGAGAGTGCTTAAGTTCATGATGCAAATACTAGTGAATGTCAACTAGATAATGTTTTAAAAGAGATTTATTACAGAGAGATTAAAATATTAGTGAAGTGATAACAAGTGGTTCAGCTGATGAGCTAGTTAATTGATACCCTGTAGGCATAACCTTAATAACTAATGAGTTATTCAGCATTTAGTTGAATTAAATTTAATAATTATAATTAATAATTTGGTAGGCTATTAATAATATTTAATAATTTGGTGAGCTATTTTTTTTGCATTCTATCAGTGTTCAGGAAGCATTAACAGCATTCAGGTAATGATTTTGTGTTATAAAAGATAATTTCTTGTGTTGTATGGTCACTTGACAATGGCTGCTGAACATCATTTCTAATCAACAATGGATCATATCTTAAAATTAATTGCTCATATGTATATTTTATAGATTAATAATAAAAATTAAAATATTGATGAATATTAGTATCAAAATTTCCAAAACTTATTTTTATAAAATACACATGATAATTTGGTACTTAAAATAAATATTTTACATGTTTTATGTAAATTTTGTTATTCTTGAAAACTAATTCTATTTAGTTTTTTTAATTTTGTGTTTAGCAAACATCTATCTTACCAAAATTAGATATATAAGTTTAAAAAATCATCCATATGAAAAAAATGCAATAAATGATGTGTGAGTCCTGCTTTGAGGCAGTTGCCTAGGAAGACCTTAGGTCTATATCTAGCTTAACTAACAGGTGGATGTGTATGATTTCCCTCATTCTCAGTTTTCTTACCTCTTAAAGAGGAGTTTGGTTAAAAAGATAAGTTTCTTTTGAACTTTAAGGCTGCTCCTTTAAGTTTTGTCTTTTGGGAACAGGCTTCTTAAATATTTAAGTATATGTTTGAGGGAAAAAAGGGTCACTAATAGAATATTTCTGACAATAAAATATAAAAGTGAGAAAAGAGTTTGAGGAAGAGAAGGTTCATTTTTCAGGTTTGCTGGTTTTTACGATTATTCATGGATAGAATGAATGAATACTCATTTCTATAACCCATTACAACTGTAGACAAAGCCCAAGGCACAAGAAGACATTACACTAAAAGTCACTTGTCACACATTCCTAAGATATAATAGCATACCAAAATCTTCCAAATATCTTGAATCTAATTATTTGTGCCAAAATGAAAGACATCTGATTATACAATTACAGTTTAAATGTGTGACAGCCAGTTATTTTGCTTATTTTTTACTTTGTTTTTATTTATTGTCCGTTCATTTATTTTGAGCTCCCTTCATTTCTACTCAATCAAGATAAATAACTAAAAGAAATTAATGAAATATTTTTACTGCTATACTTTCATATTTGCAATCCACTAGTGAGAAAAATATGATGAATTGAAATTTGCAAAGTGGAAAATATCCCCTTTCAGTTAAATTATATTCTATGTCAGAAAATAAAAGGAAAAGATTTGGAAATGGAGAAGGTCAATCCCAAACACTAAAAGCTGAGTTAATTTCTTCCAGTGGTGGTGAATACAGTGATTAGAAGAGATGTCTTTGCATTTCAAACGTGGAGCCCCACATAGTAACATCCCAAATCTAGAGTTAAATATTGAGCCAATCTTCAAAAATATCACAGGGCTCTGATATTTGTGCTCATGCAAATAAAATGTCGAGAATAACTTTAGAATTGCATTCCAAGACAGTCATCAAGGTTGACAGAATCTATCAGATCTTGATGGATTAAAAAGGCAGAGGATAGAGAAGTTGGTTGGTCCATCAAGGTCCTCAGACTGATTGTTTCCTGAATATTACATTGTAAAGGACTCTTTTCATTTTCAAAATGAGCAGAAGAGATTTTCTCAGTTGCCAAAAGATGTATTCATAAATGCTACACAACTACTAAGCTATATCACTCAAGGCTAATATAGATGAACAAATATGTTTTCTTTTACTAAATATCATTTTTAATTAGAAAAAGGTTACTATGAAATGAACTATTTATTTCAAAATCAAATGGCTGGCATGGGCTTAATAGGAATCATTCCTCAGATATGAACGAAGCTGTTTTCCCTTTTATGTATAAAAGAAGAATCGGGTGGGGATGCTACCTTTAAAAGGAATATAGAGGAGAAAACAAACTCTGAAAGTGTTTATATTTAGGTGTTTGGTCTTATGAATTTGGATACATGATAGGAATAGCTTTATTTCTTTCTAAATTTTTTGCCCTCAATGTTTTTGGGGGTAATTCTTATAAAATAGTATCATACAGATCTTACTATGTTAAACTATCAAATCAAAGATTCTTTCTATACAAGAATAAAAATGCCATTATGTATAGTGAGAAATCATATTTACTTGAAGACTATCTTTTGTATGGCATAAAGTAAACTAGCTTTTAAAAAGTTCATCTTCTTTTTTTATAGCAATTAGAACTTTAGCTGTACCGTGTATAATAATATTTCTAAGACAGTCCCATTCACAACAGAGGTTTTATAAATACGTTTACCTTCTTTATATATGCAAAATTGTATTTTTATAATTGTTATAAAATTTGTAATTTTTTATTTATAAAATTATTTTATCACTATAGAAATGGAAAACATAGGCATATTTTTATTGATTATTAAATTTTTACATTTTATTACATAGTTAACTTTTCCTTGTATGAGAGCTAAGTTCAAATGGTCTGTACCTTTTCTCTAACTCTATCAATAGATGTGCATATGCAATAAATTATAATCTAATGACAGAAATGTTTCATATGCCTTCCATAGTTTTGAATGTAGTAAGGCTTTTAAATCACTAACTTTGATTAAAATTAAAAAATCAAAAAATTTTTTCAGATACTCTGATATAGTGCTACATTCAAATATCCTGTTTGGTTGTCCCTAGGACAATCAATTTTAGCTTTGGAAAATATGTTAATCATAATGCTGATATTAAATAGGCATCTAAGTTAATGCATAATTTGTGGGTTGTCATAAATATGGTTCCCTAGAGAACTAGAGTCTTTGGCTCTGGACACGGTGACAGATGGGTATAGTAGCTTGCATACATAAAAATAACAGAGTCATAAAACTATAGAACTCAGTGATGAAATCTATTTCTGTATTAAAGAAAGTTAGAAGTATTCTTTAAATATCAGAAAGAACAATCACCCAAAGCATTATTTATAAATATTGAAAGCATGAAACAACATAAACATAGAAATCAGAAAAATTTTAATGAGAAATAACTGACAATTTAATATTTCCTATTGAATACCTTATAAAGACTATATTACATCATTAACCATTTATTCTTCTCTAAGAAACAGCTGGAGGTAGAAGAGATAAAAGACAAATCATCCTTTTTCAAACTATTATTTTATCCATGAAATAAATGCATAAACTGAATGCCATTTACTAGGCCTGCAGTTTTCATTGTTATTTATCAAAGAAAAATTCAGTACTATATTTAAAGCATACTGAGGGGACACTACTTCAAAGTATGTGTGTGTATGTTTAGAGCTGGAGTCTTGTAATCCATAGGCTTGTCCAGAATACTCTGCACAACATGCATGCTTAGCTAGTCTATTTCTAAGGGCTTTTCACCTCACAAAATAAATGGTTTTATCATTCTATTCTGATCCTATTCTGAACCACCTTCCATACATCTAATCTTAGACCAGACCAACCTTTGCATGATGGAGAGCCAAGAAGTTGTTTGCATGTTTACTAAAATGTACTTGATTCCATAGTGACAGCAACTCATAAAAGGACTAACTGCATCAAAGACTGAAATTAAGGGCCCACAAAAAAATTTGTCGCTGCCTGTTATTCCTGCTCATTTCCGAATGACTCAGGCCTCTCAATAAGATCCTCGATTTGGAAGCTGCATATTCAAATGCCAGAAAGATTTAAACATAAATGTGCAGATGGCCATAAAATGAAATAACTTTCACTGCTTCTTATTTTTCTTCATAAAATAGATGCTGTGATTCTGGCTAATCTTGTCTCAGCCATTTTACCATTAAGGAAGGCATTATTTGAAAATTACAAGCATTTCATTTTTTATTCACAGCTTAGATTTGCTCTACCTGAGCTTGTAGATGTACTTAGAAATGCATAATTTGGAGTTAAAGAAAAATAAATGAGTAAGGAGAAAAACTGGCTATATCATTCCTTATTTGGGGAGGGGGTGAAATATTTTTAAGCAGGAAATGAGTTTTGTAGATATTTTCTACCAGTATTTATCCTGACTTTTCTCCTGCATAAATAAGCAGACCGAATTAGACTATCCTTTTGAGACTTTCAGGGGTCTTTTGTATGTTCTAATATATCTTACATAAGACTACCCAAAAAATAAATGTCATTTTAGTTACATGACTAATTAGGAAAATTCAAATGTTTAATTCCTTCATGATCTGGCTCCAATACACCTTCCAGCCATGTTCCTTACATTGCTCCTCTACATGTCTTATGTTCCCATCAGGATAAATAACACAAATACTAGCAGTGCCTTTTGTTTCCTCTTCTCTGTACATTTTCTCTAGCTCTTATTCCTAAAATGCCATTGTCGTGCTTCCTCATGTTTAAACTTGAGCCCACATTGAATGTTCAGTTCATTTGCTATGTCTATTTCATGAATCCTTTGTTGGTCATGCTTGACTAACAATCTTTTGCTATGAGCCAAACTTTCTCTTTATTCTTTTCATATGACCTATATAGATTTCTTCCTTGCATGTATACCCTGTCTTTAGTGTCTGTTTCTTGAAAACACAGGTCATGCATTCATTTCTATAATTTGCTAAGATTTAACACTTTTCCTGATACAGAGTAGATATTGAAGGTATGTTTTTGAACAAATAGGAATGTCTTCCCCTAATATGTGGGCAGGGAAGCTCTAGATGTAGCCAAAACACAATCCTGAGCAGAATCAGATAATTGGTAGATCAAATCAGAGAATATGAATCAACAATAAAAATATTCGGTTCAACTCCAGTCATTTCTGCTAAAGAATAACTTTCCATAATCAGTGTCCCACACTCTCTAGTACCCACCACTAAGAGAACAGAGGCATAGGAGTTGAGCTGCCTCCTTTAGTTCTCTGGAGGGAGGGTTGAGCTTCTTTCTTTACAAAATAATTTTTGAAAACTGAATTTAATATTTCCTCTATTATGTCATTTAAAATCGTGTTTCTGAATGATTGGATAAGAAGATGTGGCACACATACACAATGGAATATTACTCAGCCATAAGAAAATATGAAATATTGCCATTTGTGACAACATGGGATGGATCTAGAGATTATCATGCTCAGCTAAATAAGTCAGACAGAAAAAGTTAAAAACCATGCAATATTTTTCACATGTGGGATATAAAAGGAAAAGCAACAAATGAACAAGATAAACAGAGACTCATGGACATGAATGACAGCTTAGTAGTTACCAGAGGGAAAAGGTGAAGGGAGAGTTAGATAAGGGAGAAGGGAGTCAAATATATGGTGACAGAAGAAACTTTAAGGTTGAGGGGTGAACACACAATGCAACAGACATATGACATGTTTTTGAATTATGTACTTGAAACCCACATAATTTTATTAACTAATATTACTCAATTAATTTAATAAAATACATACAAAATGTTAAAAGAATTTAAAAATTGTGCTTTTTAATTCTTTTAAATTGTGTTTCTGATAACTAATTTTAAAGTATATTCTCCAAGGAGTGTTAGTCAACAATAAAAAGAAGTTATTAGGTTTTTACCTAGCACATGCTTATTGTGGACAGTAGCTATAACTACACTAGTCTTCTCTTGACAGTGTCTTAAATCTATTGAAATAAATTCTTCTATGGCTGCATATAATTCTCATAAACATTATGGTATTTTTGTAACTGCTGAATTTGGATTGCTGATAAGGTCAAGTTTAAATTAGCTTAGCCTTACTTTAGAGAATATGCTTTAATAGTAGCTCTAAATGTTTTTTCACACGCTATCTCAATTTTTTATTCCTGAATACTACCCACAATACTATGTTTTTTAAAAGTAGAATGAATAAAAGCAAGTGATTTAGTATCTATAATTAAGTAGCACACCACTGTAATAGCATCTTTATGCAAGGGCAATTTCCTATTTGATCATGTTTGAATTAAATGTCATCTGCTCAAAATTAATTTGTTGCAGTTTCCATATCAATTTATTCTCAATTCAGAAAGCTTAAGGGTTGAAATATTAAGAATGTATTCTATTGATTTGGTTGTTAGTAGAGAATAAACTGGAATATAACAGGTCTTTTTGAAAGTTGCTCTTAGCAAGTAGATTTTAAAAAGTGTATCTTTTATTAAAGCATAACTTATATACAATAAGGAAATAAATCATAAGCTCAATGAGTTTTTACAAAAAGAACTCATCCTTTTAGCCAGCATCCAATCAAGAAACAGAACATCATCAGGGCTGCATAATGTTCATGAAGCCCTCTCACAACCCTTCCTCCTTGAAGGTCATCTTTGCCTTGACTCTATAATGGTCCAGTTGTGCTTGTGATAGTTTCTTAGTCCATTTGAGCTGCTATAACAAAAATTCCATAGACTAGGAGGCTTAAACATTAATTTCTCACAGTTCTGGAAACTGGGAAGTTCAATATCAAGGCACCAGCATATTCAGTGTCTGGTAAGAGCCCACTTCCTCTTTTACAGAAGGCAATTACACTTTCTAAGATATGTTACAAATATTTATAAAGTTGTCTCGACATTTCTTGCTATATCCTCACATGGGGAATGGAGAAAGAGAGCTCTCTGGTATCTCTTTCATAACAGCATTAATCCTATTCATAAGGGCTCTACTCCCATGAGCTAATTACCTTCAAAGGCTCCACTTTCAAATATCATCACAATGGGGGTTAAAATTTTAACATATGAATTGGGGGAGGAAAGATAAACATTCAGTCCATAACAGATAGGTAGGTAGGTACATAGGTAGGTAGTAGTAGGTAGATATAGATGATAGATACGATAGGTAGGTAGGTAGGTAGGTAGGTAGGTAGGTAGATGGATGGATGGACGGACGGACAAATGGATGAATAGATGATAGATAGATAGATGATAGATAGATAGATAGATAGATAGATAGATAGATAGATAGATAGATAATAGACAGATAGATAGAAGTAGATAGATAAGATAGACTTAGCATATGTGCTTTTGTATCTGGTTTCTTTTGCTCAAAATTATAAGTTCCATTTAAACTATTAAGATGTGTTATTTATTTTCATTGCTGTATATTATCTCATTATAGGAATATACCATCATTTATTTATTTATCCATTCTATTTTTGAAGCACATTTGAGTTTCCTTCAATTTGAGACTATATCAAATAGAATTGTTATGAACCTTTTTAACATATATTCTGAAGTGAGATTACTGGGTCATAGGATACATATATGTTCAACTTTATCAAATATTTTATGTATGGATTTAATGTAACTGTTTTCACACATAATATTCAGTAGTCTATACCTTAATTTATGTTAAATTATTGAAATATTAAAATTTAGGTAAATATAGAGAAAAATACTTTTATAATAATCAATAGATACAGAGAAGAAAGATTCCTGTTTATTGGGTGGATGTGGGATATAAAGTAAAATTCCACAACTCTGAATTACAATTTACAGAAAGAGTGTGACACATATTACACACAGTTAAGGATTAACTTTTTGAGTCTAAAAAGTAATACTATTAATTTTAGGTTCTTTGTTAAATAATGTAGAACAGAAAGAGTTCAAGGGATTAACTGATGTCCCAGGAGGGGTCAGAGAGCAACCTTGAATTGTAATAGTGTCTTGAACAGTTGTTTCTAGAAGCCCTGTGTCTCTATGGCACTACTAGAATCACTCATTGCCTTCTTCTTAATGTATTCTCTCCTAATACTATGATAGAATTCACTCTATTTTTCAAAGTTTATTCATTTTGAGGACAGATGAGGATAAATATATACACTATTGGTGCATCAAAATGGTTGTCTAAACATTTATTTCAGTCAAAGGCCAATTCCAAAAATAAGGTCATGTTTTATTACTTTGAAATGGGGTGAAGTTATGGGAAAGCAGCCTTATTCAAATTTTAAATTATGAGCGTGATACAATCTCCTGAGTTTTGTCTAACCATAGTAAGTTTTGGTTATTTCTAAACACATGTATTTCAAATACTAAGTTCTGCAAATGTAAATTAATCACATTAAATTTGCTACATTGCTATGTAGGAAAATGTAGCTGGTAGAAAATCTCAAGTTTACTCTATTTAGGTGGCAAGAAAAAAAAAGTGACTCTACAGTTAGTAAAACAGGCAAAAGGAAAAAATATACATTGGAGGGAAATAAATAAAAAAAGAGTATGTTAGGTGACCTTTTATTTATAGACTGAAATGACTGACATAGGCACAAGCAATCTAAACATTATTTTTTCTTAATTGAAGAGTTTGATTGGAGTATCTAGCTAAACATTTTGAAAGACAAACTGTACTAGCTACTGTCACTTTCTCACTTTCTATTTACTCATTGCAAATGATTGCCCTCTTCTATCCTCTGCTGAAACTATTCTCTCAAAGGTCATCAAAAATTATATGTCCAAATGAAATGCATCTTCTAAATACTTATTCAAATATTCTAGTGTCCTCTGTTTCTTTATTTAATCTATGAGTGTTACAGTTACCTGTCTCTAACTCATCATGCTTCTTTTCTTTGACAAGTTTTATTTAAAATATAGTTTCAAGAACTCAAAGTGCTTCTTCAGCTATGGGTTTAATGAGACCATTTTTTGCCTATCACCCCATACTGTAAGTCAATTATACAAATTAAATTCTGAATGTGTCACGGTTTATCCCTAGAATAAATCTTCCTGTGGTTTCAAAACTCTACTGTCTGGATTATGCATTGCAAAGTTTCTTCAAGTCTGAAATTATTCAGTTATTAATTAGAAGAAACAGTATAGTTTAATTTTAAGATCTCAGACTTTGAAATCAGATGACCCAGGTTCAAATTCCATTTTTGCCATTATTAGCTACTGGACTTTAAACAAATTAATCCTCATAAACCCTAATTTTTCCATCCATAATAATAAAGTGCTGTAATAGTGCCTAACACATAAAGTTTTATAACAAACAAAGAGTGGATGTAAGTACCCTAAGTAATTTATACTCTTTAAATTTCAAATAATGTATTGTTGTTATTTTCACTGCTTTTTTAGATAGATGTGGGTAGCATAAGCACATAAACTGACCAAAAATTAGAATTTAATTCAGGCTAAATCGGACCAATCTTATTAGTGATTTACATAAACATTTTCCTGGTGAATTTTGTCCCATAATGTTAATCTTATCATGAAAAGCCCAGGATCTTATCATGTCAGATTTTCCTGGGTAAATAAAGGAAGACACCCCAGAGGTGTGGGCTTCTGGGCTATTGAATAGGAAAGAATTATTGATACAGAGGAAATCCACGTACAGAGGTGTAAAGGCAGAACATTGCTAACTTGGGAAACTCCAGCTGGCTGAGTACTGTTGGATATGACACCTGGAGAGGAGAAGGTATTAAAGGCAGAGAAGAGCATTCTGTTTTTCTTTAAATAATAAAATGGGGCTCATGCAACCTTTTCTTTACAAGCCCACCACCACAGCAGGGACCTCAGAGAAAAACTTTAGCCTCATTAAGAGCTTGAATTATAAAGCTTGATTCTATAGGAGACTCAAGAATCCTTTAACTGAGATAGGCTGTTCAGTACTTCCTCTCCCAGTTTCTTCAACCTCTTCATTACCAGCAATAATAGTTATAACCTGAAATAAACCTTCACTCATTCTCAAATCATATGTTTAATGAAAATGATCAGTCCATCCTCAGGGGGCCTAGAAGTGGTCATCTGTCATTTTTGTTTTTTACTGTAAAGAACAAGGACCAAATACATTGGTGTAGCCAGAGTTTCTGCATCCATATATCCATTATTAAAAGAAATTGTTGAACATATTTATTGATTAGGCAAATAATTCTCGGTCATGATATCAAATAATGTATTACTATAGCCTGAAAAAATAAAATATTCATTTTTTTCTATTTTAAAATGAAAACCAAAACTGTGTTTCTGGTCATACCTAATTCAACTAAATATATATTTTCATACAAAACAAAAAAAATGTTTAGTGACTTCATTTTAAAGTCACTAAACTATCTCACAGGTCTGTTCAGTCTGGGTTCTAAGTGTACAAACAGAAAGTTGAAGGATATTTGAAGTGCATTAAAAGTTGGTTTCTAGTTTTATCCAGAGGCCTTTGAAATATTTCAGTAAAAGTGCTCTTAACTGATCTCTAAGAACTGACTGGACGGTTTACCAGTAGCTTCTTGTCCCCTTTGGACCATACTTTCTGAATTCTAGGATTCAGTGAAGATTTGTCCTAGCATATCATTTTTGGGTACTTGAATACTTGACTTCCCACAGTCTAATATTCTTATATAAATTATTCATTTTTCTTCCCCAACCTGCTTATAGTACTTATTCTTGTTACTGTACTTAAATCATTTAATTGAATATTTTATTTACTGATAAAAAATAAGTTTGAAATGATAGAGCTGATCCTGTGAAAACCAGGTTTAATGCTTTGGACAGACTCAAGAATTGATGTTACTAAATTGATGTTACTAAATTACAATGATATTAAAATATTGGGGAAAATAAAACAAATCTAGAATTATTTAACATTTATATTGCTTCATATATTGGTTCTCTCTCTACTTTGTATAATCAAAAGACATGTCAAATGATTAATTCAAATCTTTTATACAAGAAAAGGCAATATGAAACCATTCCAGTGAGCAGCTTCATTCTCAAGAGAAAATACTAAGCTCTACCATAAAAGATGAAGGAATATTGTAAGTTAAAATTTGCTAATTCTGAATGTATCATGTCTCACAATTTCTTGTTTTATGGGTAATTTTTTATTAACCAACCAAACACAGATACCAATAGCATTAGTTGAAAAGGCATTCATTAAGACTTCTGAGGCACAAAGCAAATAATATCAAATTTCCTCCAAATGCATAAATAAAAAATTAAAATTAAAATATATTAAACAACTACTGCTCAATCCTTTACTAACATTTTCCTCCCTCAATTTAGTTCTGAAATATGCTAAAGTAATATGGAAAGAAACTCTACAAACATACTTAAAAATAATCAATAGAGGGATTTTATTTAGCTTCAAGCAGGTCTGTGAACAAACATATTTTTATGCTTCTGGTTTGTGTTTTCTTAACAAGAGTTACTACTGAAAAGTTTATGGTAATTGGTATATATATACTATTAAAACTACAAAAGGGAGAAATAAAAAAAAAAGGCCATCTTAAGCGATGGTAATAGGATAGTATTTTCTCAATGCATAAGACTATCTCTAGTAATAAGATGGTGAGTTTCTCTAATCATTTTATTGAATACCGTATTTAAATATAGATGATTTGTAGTCAAAGTCAAGCACATTGTACTAACTTTGTTTAAATATATAATCTATATTACCATTAAATCTTTTTATTCTGTGCTTTAATAACTATTTTACTTTACTGTTATTGCTAGAAACTGTCTTTTTTGGTGATTTCTTCATTTTGTAGCTAAGATTTAACAAAAGATGATGTTATTTAGAATCATAAGAGATTTTATAATAAATTATATAAATATAATTTAATGAACACAACTTGGGCCCTGTATTTTTCTGTTTGAGATTCTAGCTTTGTTTAATGATGATTAAATCATTAAATACCATAATTAGCCATTCTACCTGAGCTGGAATATGCAGTATTCAATAAACTCTAAAGCATTTTTACAGCAAAAAATTTCTTTAATTCTCCTTTGCTGGGTAGAGAAATTTTAGGTATAGGTCCTTGCTCTTCATTATTTCGAATATTTTGTGTCAATCTCTTCTGTTGAGAAATCAACTGACTGTCTAATGAAAGAGCCCCTGTAGGTAATTGTTTTTCTCTTGCTGCTTTTAAGATTATCTCTTTGTCTTTAAACTTTGGCATTTTAATTATGATGGGTCTTGATGTAGACCTTTTTGAGTTCATCTTATTTGGTACTCTCTGTGCTTCCTGGGCTTGGATGTCTATTTTGTTCTATAGGTTAGAAAAGTTTTTTGTCATTTGTTCAAATAGGTTTTCAATTTCTTGCTCTCTCTCTTCTTGGTACTTCAATAATGTGAATATTGATATGCTTGATGTCATCCCAATTTTAAACTATCTTCTTTTTTTTTTTTTTTTTTTTTTTTTTTTTTTTTTTTTTTTTTTTTTTTTTTTTTTTTTTTTTTTTTTTTTTTTTTTTTTTTTTTTTTTTTTTTTTTTTTTTTTTTTTTTTTTTTTTTTTTTTTTTTTTTTTTTTTTTTTTTT